>JARQOC010000002.1:606627010-607027010 GCA_033576535.1 Allobates femoralis | reverse complement strand
CGGGGTTAAAAACCACTAATTGGAAGCACAGCAGGCTCAAAGTAACACACCATTTAAATTTTTGAACAGAAATTGGCTAAATCATTAGGGCCCCCATGTTCATTTAGAGACCCCCCAATGTGCCTAAACAGTGGAAATCCCACAAGTGAACCCCATTCTAGAAACTAACCCCCCTCAAGGGAAATTTTTACTGAGCACTTTAAACCCGTGGTGCTTCACAGAATTTTAAAACATTGAGCCCTATTTTCACAAAAATGTCCCTTAGAGCCAATTTTTTCATTTTTGCAAGGAAATCAGGAAATAATGGACACCAAAATTTGTTGTGCAACTTCTTCAGAGTATACTGATACCCCGTATGTTGTGGAAAACCTCTATTTGTGTGCGCATGGCAGGAGTGAGATGGAAAGGAGCGCCATTCGATGTTTTGAATGGAAATTTGACTGGAATCGTTAGCGGAATCCATGTCATGCTTAAAGAGCCCCTGATGTGCCTAAACAGTGGAAACCTCTACAAATTACCCCATTTTGGAAACTATACCCCCCCCCAAGGAATTTATTTAGATTTGTGGTGAGTACTTTGAACTTTGATGCTTCACAGAATTTCATAACATTGAGTCGGGAAAATGAAAAAGTAATTTTTTTTCCACAAAAATGTTCTTTTTGGTCCAATTTTTTCATTTTTGCAAGAGCAACAAGAGAAAATGGACAGCCCAATTTGTTGTGCAATATCGTCTGAGTACGATGATACCTCATAAGTGTTTGAAAAGTGCTATTTGGACGCATGACAGGGCTCGGAAGGAAATGAGTGACTTTAGAGCTCAGATTTTTAATAGAATGATCTGCAAGTGTCATGTCGCATTTGATTAGCCCTTCATGCACCTAAACAATGGAATTCTCCCACAATTAACATCAATCTAGAAACCAGACCCCCCAAGAAATTTGTCTAGAAGTGTGGTGAGCACCTTTACAGAATAGTACAACGTAGAAACATTGGTGGTGATTTGGGTAGAGAACATTTTGGACCAGCTCATATTTATCCTGTGCCCTATGCTGCACATTTATATTTGAGTTTCCACCTACATCTCCAAAATACATGATTCAGGTGAAACCCCCCCAGATGGTACCATTCGCTAATGATGCAGCAGAGTTACTCCAGACTCTGTTTGGCTTCTTTTCAGCTATGTCCTGCTTTTCAGAGTCTATCAAAATAACAGCTGAATTAAAACAAAGGAGAACGGGGAAAGGCAAAATGATGTAAATAGTGAAGATTGCAATGTGAATATGCATTACTGCCCAGAAAAAAAAAGCTGAAAAACATTTTTTTGAAAAAAATGAGATTCTTCGCAAATACAAATGGCCAAATTTACTTGAGCCCAGTTACCACAACAAGGTGTACCTCTCAACTGTGTCCCAATCTAGTTTATGTCGTGTCAAAAATGACCTCTTATATCTGGCTTGGAAAGGGACCTGCAAATACAAAACCTAAAAACACCTGAAGTAACTGAGAGGAGAGCACAAGAGTGATATATAGAATTAGGCCTGTGCTGAGGTTTATGATAACAGAATAGCTGACTATTCAAGGTGAACATAGGTGTCTGTACATTTTGATCCACTAGTGCATGTAGTCCTCCTCATGAAGAATAGAGTACAGCCAGCAAATAGCAGTTGGTTAGGCTTGAACTTCCAGAGTTCTTAGATAATGTCTGTGCATCTATCTATCGAGCTACTATATCTATCTATCTATCTATCTATCTATCTATCTATCTATCTATCTATCTATCTATCTTTCTTATCTATCTACTGTGTCTAATCTATCCTATCTATATATAGGAAGTGATCCAATTCTATGGTGGCTGTGCTCCCTGTGGTAATGATTTTAAGAACTTCTTGTCCACAGATAAAATTTATTGCTCAAACATATAAAAACATAATGGATGAATACAATGCATTTCGCGGGGGCAACCACCTTCCTCAGATACAGTTGTGGCCAAAATTATTGACACCCCTGCAATTCTGTCAGATAATACTCAGTTTCTTCTTGAAAATGATTGCAATCACAAAGTCTTTGGTATTATATCTTCATTTAATTTGTATTCAATGAAAAAACACAAAAGAGAATGAAGCAAAAAGCAAAAGATTGATCATTTCACACAAAACTCCAAAAATGGGCCAGACAAAAGTATTGGCACCCTCAGCCTAATACTTGGTTGCACAACCTTTAGCCAAAATAATCGTGATCAACCGCTTCCGGTAACCATCAATGAGTTTCTTACAATGCTCTGCTGGAATTTTAGACCATTCTTCTTTGGCAAACTGCTCCAGGTCCCTGATATTTGAAGGGTGCCTTCTCCAAACTGCCATTTTTAGATCTCTCCACAGGTGTTCTATGGGATTCAGGTCTGGACTCATTGCTGGCCACCTTAGAAGTCTCCAGTGCTGTCTCTTAAACCATTTTCTATTGCATTTGAAGTGTGTTTTGGGTCATTGTCCTGCTGGAAGACCCATGACCTCTGAGGGAGACCCAGCTTTCTCACACTGGACCCTAATTTATTCTGCAAAATTTGTTGGTAGTCTTCAGACTTCATAATGCTATGCACACGGTCAAACAGTCCAGTGCCAGAGGCAGCAAAGTAACCCCAAAACATCAGGGAACCTCCGCCATGTTTGACTGTAGGGACCGTGTTCTTTTCTTTGAATGCCTCTTTTTTTCTCCTGTAAACTCTATGTTGATGCCTTTGCCTAAAAAGCTCTACTTTTGTCTCATCTGACCAGAGAACATTCTTCCAAAACGTTTTAGGCTTTCTCAGGTACGTTTTGGCAAACTCCAGCCTGGCTATTTTATGTATTGGGTTAAGACGTGGGGTCTCCTGGGTATCCTACCATACAGTCCCTTTTCATTCAGACGCCGACGGATAGTACAGGTTGACACTGTTGTACCCTCGGACTGCAGGGCAGCTTGAACTTGTTTGGATGTTAGTCGAGGTTCTTCATCCACCATCTGCACAATCTTGTGTTGAAATCTCTCGTCAATTTTTCTTTTCCGTCCACATCTACTGAGATTAGCCACAGTGCCATGGGCTTTAAACTTCTTGATGCTACGGCGCACGGTAGACACAGGAACATTCAGGTCTTTGGAGATGAACTTGTAGCCTTGAGATTGCTCATGCTTCCTCACAATTTGGTTTCTCAAGTCCTCAGACGGTTCTTTGGTCTTCTTTCTTTTCTCCATGTTCAATGTGGTACACACAAGGACACAGGACAGAGGTTGAGTCAACTTTAATTCATGTCAACTGGCTGCAAGTGTGATTTAGTTATTGCCAACACCTGTTAGGTGCCACAGGTAAGTTACAGGTGCTGTTAATTACACAAATTAGAGAAGCATCACATGATTTTTCTACCAGTGCCAATACATGTGTCCTCCTCCTTTTTTATGTTTGGTGTGGAATTATATGCAATTTGGCTTTAGGACAATTCTTTTTGTGTTTTTTCACTGAAGACAAATTAAATGAAGATAATAATACCAAAGTATTTGTGTTTGCAATCATTTTCAGGAAGAAACTGAGTATTATCTGATAGGATTGCAGGGGTGTCAATACTTTTGGCCACAACTGTATCTGAATAAAAATATACATGATTGTTTGCTTTATAGGTAAAATCAAAAAGATAAAAGATAACTACACCTTGCTAGATATTCAAATGAGGGTGTGGGTATAACCACACCTGTGTAATCAGTGTCATTATCAGCTTCATCTATAGTTCTTCATTGAATGGTAAAAACAAATATCCCCATACAGCAAATCACTATACTAAAAATCCCTAAGAATTCACTTGGAAAAATAGTTACTACATGACTTAGTACATAGAAAGTACATAGAAAAAAATGTTTCATAAAAAAAAAAATCCATTTTTTTTAAAAGGAAATAACACCCTGACAGCTCCGGACAAATCGAACCGGAGGGTTAATATGCCCTCCTGTCCTGTTTGTAGCCGGATGCTGCAGAGTGAAGCTGAGGTAGCTGTCCCCTGCTGAAATGGTGCTGAACTTCACAGGGGACAGCTCAGGACAGCTCCCTGGTGCTGAAGTTCAGCGTTTAACGATTTGGGCAGAATTTTCTCCCCGGACAAGCAAGCAACGTTTTTTGTGCCCGGGAGAAAATCTGAATACACCTGGATCCTCCTGGACAGACAGAAACTGGATGGCAGATAGCTGCCATCTGGTTCCATCCAGCTCCATAGGACTGTATAATGTCAAAATTGGTTGCAGGGCTGTCAGGTTCACCTGATTGTATTGCTGTGTGAAGCCACCCTAAGCCAGTTGAACTTGGCATGCATATTTTTTTATTTGCTTTTAGAAACACAACTTCTCATTTATTATTCTTTTATGGCCACTTTACACACACCAACTTATCTGTCCAACTTCTGAACAACTTACTGGTTGCAGTGAAATCATGGACACATTGTTCCATTTGTACACAGCCACAAAATGGAGCAATGTGTCCATGATTTCACTGCAACCAGTAAGTTGTTCAGAAGTTGGACAGATAAGTTGTTGTGTGTAAAGTGGCCCTTATGGTACCTTTACACGCCGCTACAGGATGGTGGAAACAACCGGGTAGATGAGAGAAATGTATCTTGCACCGCCAAATCCACCCGAGGTAGCGGCGTGTAAAGACAGTTGTTTCCACCCGTCACTTGTGGCACCTGTTTCAGAGCAGTGCTCTAAAACAGGTTGATTTCAAGGCGATGGTAGCGGCCTGTATCGGCGTGTAAATAAGGAACAAGAGGGTTGTCTCGACACTTTGCTATCTACCTGGGGCGTGTCACAGGCTCCGGGAAACCACCCCCCTTCAGCGATCATTGGTGGAAGCTCCTGCATTGCGATTGGTTGTCGCTGCATAGGGCGGCATATTTAATGAGCTGACCAGTCACACCACACAATTGCTCGAGCGTCATGTATTAGTCAGCCTCCTGCGCTGGCTGGCCAATCATGATGCTATTGCGTTGTCCTATCAGCGTACGAAATTCTCATAATCCACAATTCTGGCACGCCTATGTGTTGTTCCAGCTGCACCAGGTCCTCCCATATTACCCTCTGTAGTGGCGTGTAAATAATGTAAGGTGTTCGGCAGAAGGTAACTTCAGGCACCCGGCGGTGCATCCAGAGATAGATTCAACCTTCTGTAAAGCACCTTATAGCGGCGTGTAAAGACGGTGCGGGTACCGTTTTCAACCGTTTGTGCGTGCTCATGCACGTGAAGCACCCGGTTGTTTCCACCATCCTGTAGCGGCGTGTAAAGGTACCATTTCTGTTGAGCCTATAGTTTTATAGATTTTGTGATATGTAACGGTTTTAAATTTTGCATACCAATAAAGGAAAAACTTTTTACCAATAAATGGGCTATCAACTCATTCTTTTATAGGTTGTTTTGTAATATCATTGAGGCCATTGGGATGCAATATTTGTATGTGGTAAATTCCATATATCTTTGTGATTAAGCAGAGATTCTCTATTGATAACTTCGACAGGCATTTGTTCTAGAGGTGTCCCCATTATATTAAAATTCTTATTATGCTTAATCAAGAAGGGTACCGTCACACCAGGGCACCTCATCGGAGGTATCGGCGGGAAGCTCGGGAGCGCGCACGTTTTTGGTGCCCCGCCAGCGTCGCCGTAGTGTGTTTACACGCGGCGATACCTCCGTCGACGCACCGGTGATGTTAGAGGCGGTATCGGCCCTGGGGTGTCTACAAACCCCAGCGGCGATCCTGTAACATGGGAGCCTATGGCTCCCATCGCCTGTAACATCGGCGATAGCCATGTTACATGGGGCGATGTGTAAACATCGCCCCAGAGTGCTCGCCTGGTTTCAGAGCAGTGCTGGGAAACCAGGCGACCACTCTAAGGCGATTATTAGCGCCGACATCGCCTCTTTACATTAGGCGATGCACCGCCGATGTATGAAATCGCCGCCGATATGGCCAGGTGTGACGGTACCCTTAGTGTCTCGACAAACTATGTTTTAAAAAAAACATTTTTTGCTCTATTTTAGTGCACGTTCATACGAGCACATAAAGTCTGTGTTGTGTACCCCCCCATACTGTAGCCCACACTTAAAATCAATAGCATAAATAATATAATGACTATCGCAAGTCAGATTCTGTTTTATTACAATTCTTTCACCTGTACTTTTGCTTGCAATCTGTTTCGCAGCATGGTTCAGAATCTCACATATATGACATTTCCTAGAGCTGCATCTAAAAACTCCAAACTCCATGATGAGCTGTCAGACGAGGAGACATCGCCGGCAACTCATCAGCGATGTTGCTAGCAACTATCGCTGTCAGGGTTAAACTCAACCCTGGCAGTGATCCTTAACATGGGAGTCTATGGGGAAGTTGCCGGCAACATCGCTGTTGTGATGTCAGACTGGACGATGCAGGCAGATCGCCTGAGCAACATCGCCAGGTTTCAGGACATTGTCCTCAAACCTGGCGATGTTGCTGAAGCAACTATCTCCATTGATAGCACCCTGTTATACAGGGCAACTCTCCGGCAATGTCGCCGCAACTTGCCCACTCCCCTCAGTTGCCGGCGATGGAGCCGGAGATGTTGCCCCGTGTAACGGGGCCTTAAGGGCCCTGTTACATGCAACACCACAGGTTTTGTGACGTTGCGGCGACCTTGCCAGCGATATCTCTGATTGTGACAAGTAGAAGCGAGCAGCCCCCTGCTGTGAGATCGCTGATCGTTACGGAATGGCCTGGACCATTTTTTCATCATCGGTCTCCCGCTGGGCATGCTGCATCGGTGTGTGACAGGGAAAAGGACCAATGATCTCCATGCTACGCCCGTGACAGTGACCAATCCCAACAACTAATGGGGGTCACCGCATCGGTGAGTATATCTGCCTGTATGGCATCTCACCAGCGACCACTTAGCGACATTCCAGCGATCCCTGCCAGGTCGTATCGTTGTCGGGATCGCTGGAATATCGCTAGGTATAACGGGGCCTTAAGGCTACAAGCTAGCTGAAACATGTTGCCTGAAGACATGATAAACAGATCTGTGTGTTTTTACATGCAAAAAGACCTGTTTTTACCTGGATATCAATAAATGGAAATTTTATTAAGAACTCAAGGTGCAATTTTCCTAAACTCACTGGACAAATCTTGGAAGTGATCATTCCCAAGAAGACACATGGCTGTGTCAGAAGGGTGCTTCTACTCAATACTGACCATGTGATATTTCAGGGTTGTTGTTTTTTTTTATAAATTTGCACAAATATCTACATTTCTGTTAAAATGGGGTGCAGAGTGTACATTAATGAGAAAAAAATGAACTTTTTTGAATTTACTAAATGGCTTTCCGTACCCACTGATCTATCTATCTATCTATCTATCTATATCTATCTATCTATCTATTACTATCTATCTATCTATCTATCTATCTTTCTTATCTATCTACTGTGTCTTATCTGTCTATTCTATATATCTACTGTGTCTTTTCTATCATATCTATCTGTCTATATTATGCATCCACTGTGTCTAATCTATATATTTATCTATCTATTTATCCATCAGCAGGGATAAAGAAAATAATTGAATTTACAACCCATGTACTCCATATTAAAAGTAATAGAATTTGCAAATTTAACTGTTTTGTAATAGTGAACGCCTAAACGGTATACGTTTAGACTACATATAATTATAGATACTGTAAGGGAGAGAAAGTTTTACATCGATCATCCATGTTAGATTAGGTTTTTAGGATCTTGTCAAAAGAGCAGATGTAATTCACAAAGAGTGATTCATTTAGCGACTAGCAGCTGTTACTAATGTGAAGAGATACTTGGTAAGGAAAGAAGAATGAAGACAAAGGATAGGAGCACCTGATGTAGAGCACTGCTAACCTTTCTGATATTGTTGATAACCAAGCACCGTTACATAAAACAGATATTGACCTAATGTCAGTGGGCGGAAGATAGAGAAGATGTTGTTAGACTGCCTGCAGTTAGAGAAGCCCCAGACCACTGAACACTGAAGGGAACTTTTCTTGTTATTGCAGAACAAGGACACCTTATCACATTTATATCCATGTACTGTACCTATCACATAAGTTATGTTGTGGAACAGTGATCAGGTTATTCTACTTGAGTGCATCCAGATTGGCATACCAATTTCTGCATATACTTATCTTGCTTTAAATAAACAGATATACTGGCTCTGGATGTACACTGCTCCAAAAATTAAAGGAAACACTAAAATATACAACATAAACAGAGTCTGTGAAAGCCTCACCATGTGATGTGATCAGGGGCTGGCTGGTGCCTCAGGCCCCGGGTGGCAGGTTCGGTCTGCCAGCCCTGATTTGATGACTGGGGGGAGGGGGGTTTGTGCTATCAGAAATTTTTGATGACCAGGGGGGGGGGGATTGGTATCAGAACTTTTTGATGACCGGGGGAGGGGGTGCTATCAGAATTTTTTGATGACCGGGGGGGGGGGGGGGAGTGTGTGCTAACAGATTGTTCCGACCGCAGCTCACTTACCATCTCCGGCGCCGCTACTGCTTCACCGCTGGCCCATTCCTGGGGGGGGGGGGCCGCCAAAGTTGCGGGTTATACCACCAGCCCAGGGGGCTCTTGCCCCCCTGCCACCTGGGCCAGTCCACCCCTAGATGTGATTGTGGATATTTTTCCTCCAATCACTCTTGGGTGCATAGATCTTAATTTTGGCAAATTGTGGATACCGTATACAAAGAAAAAAACTGGATCAGCTCTCCCATCTCATCGATTCCATTTTAAATCTTTATTCTTATTATTAAAAATCCAGGATAAGGTTAAAAAATTGCATTTCTCTGATGCATTTCTAACAGAATACTGCCCTCATTAGTAGAGATATATGATATATCCCTATAATAAAGGGAAATATTCTGCCAGAAAAGTGTCACAGAAATGCAATATTTTATCCTTGTCCTGGATTTTTAATAATAAGAATAAAAATGCTCTCATCTCATCAGTTTAATAGTACAAGGGTGGATTAAGGGTAGCCAGGGCCCCAGGCTGTTCAGACGCTGTGGGCACCCCCGGTCATGTGATGGGTCATGTGACAGGTCATATTACGGGTCTTCATATACCTGAAACAGATTAGCTGTGTTCCCTTTAAGTAAAAAAATAAATAAAAACAAATGAAAGAAATAATGAAAAACTATGCAAAATAAAATGCTGCAAAAACACCCTGTGTGAACAAAACGTAAATACTGAGGTAAAAAAAACCTCACCAAATACTGATCGTGTACACGGGGCCTTAGAATATGTGCTCACTGTCCTGACCCACTGTGTCTTGGGCCTCTTGCACACATCCGTATTTGGTCCATGCCGACACATGCCAGAGGCACAGACATACGGGGACACATGATCCCCAATGGCCCCCTTCAGACATCCGATATTTGACACGGTCGGACCGTGTCTCCGTGTGGAGCAGACCCGTGTCCGTGTGCTCCACGCGGCGACATGTCCGTTTTGTGACGGCACCACAGACCGCTTTTGGCCCAAAACATCCTGCACACAGATGTTCACTGTGCACAGACCACCGCCAAAAGTTTAAAGTGTAAAAATAAAAAAATGTATACTCATCTGCCTCCAGCACTGCCTGCTCCTCTCACTTTCAGGGCCGCTCGTTAGGCTCATCTAATATTCTCTTCAATGAGCCCAACAGTGGACCGGAAGTGAGAGGAGCAGCGGCGCTGAAAGCAGGTGAGTATGCACTGACAGGCTGTCTGTCAGTGCATACGGAGCTACACACAATCCGTAACACATAGGTACACGTCCTGCCCAACAACAGCCTTGTCTCACACATCCATGGTTTGCACAGATGTGTGACACAGTGCCTCCAGACCTGCTGGAACCCGCAGGTGGCCGAAGGGAGATCGCAGCTGCCCTGTGTTCACAATCTGCAGTGGGTGTAGGGCGGCTTCTCGCTGCGTGCAGCTGATGGTGATCACTTCCAACTATGTAGTATGAAATCAACAAGCTGTGGAAGAGTTGACAGCCGACAACTTGCACCGCAAAAACAGGCTGCGGTCGGGGAAAGCATAGTGGGGATGTGATTTCTACAAATCATGCGCTGTGCTGCTACTGTACAATGCAGCATTTTGGATGCAGCGGCAATATGCTGCATCCAAAACACTGTGTTTACTTATCGTCACTATGCAGCCTAAGGCTATGTTCACACAGAATGTTTTCTGTGATCTTTTGGCAGTAAAACAAAAAAAATTGAGCCTTTTATTAGCATGTATTTGATTAAGGCTAGGGTCACACTTGGAAGGCGCAATCCGGTAACCGCATCCATTACCAGATGCGTTATTGGATTATGCCTTCATACCAGGGGCGGACTGGCCCAGGTTGCAGGGAGGCACCTGCCCCCCAGGCCGGAGGATTAGTAGCAGTTCAGGGCCGCCCATCCGCCCTAAAACTGAAATCATGAAGCCGGGTAGCTCGGGAGAGCGGCCGCCTGCCGATGCGGTGCGGCCGCACTCACGAGGAGATTAACAGGAGAGGGGTCAGAGGAGAGGTGAGGGGGCGGGTCCCAATCTCCTCCGGGCCACGCTCCCCCACCTCTTCTGTAGGTCCTATTTCCAGTGAATCTCTGGGCCCCGCCCCCTCCTCTCTTCTGTGGGTCCCGGAATTGTTTACACAGCACGGGAGCCAGCAAAATATGAAGAATGGAGCTGCTGCAGGGAGCTGCTGGTGGTGAATGGTGATAGTGTGTGTGTGTGTTTGGAGGGTCGGCTGGGTCTGGGCTGTGTTTTGTCTGTGTGTGTGGAGGGGGTCTGGCTGGCTCTGTGGCTGTGTCTGTGTGTGTGTGGAGGGGGGCTGGCTGGCTTCTGTGGCTGTGTCTGTGTGTGTGTGGAGGGGGGCTGGCTGGCTCTGTGGCTGTGTCTTGTTGTGTGTGTGGAGGGGGCTGGCTGGCTCTGTGGCTGTGTCTTGTCTGTGTGTGTGGAGGGGGGCTGGCTGGCTCTGTGGCTGTGTCTTGTCTGTGTGTGTGGAGGGGGGCTGGCTGGCTCTGTGGCTGTGTCTTGTGTGTGTGATGTGGAGGGGGCTGGCTGGCTCTGTGGCTGTGTCTGTGTGTGTGAGGGGTCTGCTGCTCTGTGGCTGTGTTGTCTGTGTGGTGAGGGCTGGGCTCTGGCTGTGTCTGTGTGTGGAGGGGTCTGTGCTCTGTGGCTGTGTTGTGTGTGTGAAGGGGGTCTGGCTGGCTCTGTGGCTGTGTTTTGTCTGTGTGTGTGGAGGGGGCTGGCTGGCTCTGTGGCTGTGTCTTGTGTGTGTGATTTGGAGGGGGTCTGGCTGGCTCTGTGGCTGTGTCTGTGTGTGTGGAGGGGGTCTGGCTGGCTCTGTGGCTGTGTTTTGTCTGTGTGTGTGGAGGGGGGCTTGGCTCTGGCTCTGTGTCTGTGTGTGTGTGTGGAAGGGGTCTGGCTGGCTCTGTGGCTGTGTTTTGTCTGTGTGTGGAGGGGGGCTGGCTGGCTCTGTGGCTGTGTGTGTGTGTGGAGGGGTCTGGCTGGCTCTGTGGCTGTCTTTTGTCTGTGTGTGTGGAGGGGGGCTGGCTGGCTCTGTGGCTGTGTCTTGTGTGTGTGAGTGTGGAGGGGGTCTGGCTGGCTCTGTGGCTGTGTCTGTGTGTGTGTGGAGGGGGTCTGGCTGGCTCTGTGGCTGTGTCTGTGTGTGTGGAGGGGGGCTGGCTGGCTCTGTGGCTGTGTCTTGTGTGTGTGTGAGTGTGGAGGGGGTCTGGCTGGCTCTGTGGCTGTGTCTGTGTGTGTGTGTGGAGGGGGTCTGGCTGGCTCTGTGGCTGTGTCTGTGTGTGTGTGGAGGGGGTCTGGCTGGCTCTATGGCTGTGTCTGTGTGTGTGTGGGGAGGGGGTCTGGCTGGCTCTGTGTGGCTGTGTCTGTGTGTGTGGAACGGGTCTGGCTGGCTCTGTGGCTGTGTCTGTGTGTGGGAGGGGGTCTGGCTGGCTCTGTGGCTGTGTCTGTGTGTGGAGGGGGCTGGCTAGCTCTGTGGCTGGTGTCTGCTGTGTGTGGGAGGGGTGGCTGGCTGGCTCTGTGGCTGTGTCTGTGTGTGGAGGGGGCTGGCTGGCTGTCTGTGCTGTGTGTGTGGAGGGGGCTGGCTGGCACTGTGGCTGTGTGTGTGGAGGGGGGCTGTGCTGGCACTGTGGCTGTGGTGTGTGTGGAGGGGTGCTGGCTAGCTCTGTGGCTGTGTCTGTGTGTGGAGGGGGGGCTGGCTGGCTCTGTGTCTGTGTCTGTGTGTATGTGGAGGGGGGCTGGCTGGCTCTGTGGCTGTGTGTGTGTGTGTGGACGGTGGGCTGGTTAGCTCTGTGGCTGTGTTTGTGTGTGTGTGGAGGGGGGGGCTTGGCTGGCTCTGTGGCTGTGTGTTGTGTGTGTGTGGATGGGGGCTGGTTAGCTCTGTGGCTGTGTCTATGTGTGTGTGTGTGGAGGGGGGCTGGCTGGCTCTGTGGCTGTGTCTGTGTGCTTGTGCTTGTGTCTGACTGGCTGTGTGTGTGGATGGCTGTGTGGCTGGCTATGTGTGAGTGTGGCTGGCTGCCTGTGTGGCTGGCTGGTTGTGTGTGTGACTGGATGACTGTGTGGCTGGCTGTGTGTGTGTATGACTGGCTGACTGTGTGCCTGGCTTTGGTTGTGTGTGTGTGTGTGTGCCTGGCTGACTGTATGGCTGGTTTTGGCTGTGTGTGTGGCAGGTTGTGTGTCTGTGTGTGGCAAGATCTGTCTGTGTGTGGCAAGATCTGTCTGTGTGTGTCAAGATCTGTCTGTGTGTGGCAAGATCTGTCTGTGTGTGTGTGGCTGGGTCTCTGTGTGTGGCTGGGTCTCTGTGTGTGGCAAAATGTGTCTATGTGTGTCTGACTGTGTCTTTGTGTGTGGCAAAAATGTGTCTATGTGTGGCTAGGGCTGCGTGGCTGCATGTGGCTGTCTGTGTTTCTGACTGTGTCTTTATGTGGCTGGGGCTATGTCGCTGGCTGTGTGTGCCTAACTATGTCTGTGTGTGGCTGGGGCTGCGTGGTTGTGGCTGGCTGGGGTTGGCTGTGGCTGCATGGCTGTGGCTGAGGCTGCGTGGCTGGCTGTGTGTGGCTGACTGTGTGTGTGTGGCTGGGGCTGTTTGGCTGTGTGTGGCTGACTGTGTGTGTGTGGCTGGGGCTGCTTGGCTGTGTGTGGCTGACTGTGTGTGTGTGGCTGGCTGTGTGGTTGGCTGTATGTCTGTGTGTGGCTGGCTATAGCTGTCTATATTGCTCGCTGTGTGTGTGGCTGACTGTGTCTGTGTGTGTGGGTAGCTGCGCCTGTGTGTGGCTGGCTTTGGCTGCGTGTGTGGCTGTGTATGTGGCTGGCTGGCTGTATGTGTGTGGCTGTATGTGTGGCTGGCTAGCTTTGGCTGTGTGTGGCTGTGTTTGTGTGGCTAGCTATGTGTGTGGCTAGCTATGTGTGTAGCTAGCTATGTGTGTGGCTGTATGTGTGTGGCTGTATGTATGTGGCTGATATTTGTGTGTTAGCTGGCTGTGTCTGTGTTTGGCTGGCTGTGTCTGTGTGTGCCTGTGTGTGGCTGGCTATGGCTGTCTATGTTGCTGGCTGTGGCTCTGTGTGTGGCTGGCTGTGGCTATGTGTGTGGCTATGTGGCTGTGTCTCTCTGTGTGGCTCTCTGCGTCTGTGTAGCTGTCTATGTGGCTGACTGTTTTTGTGTGGTTGTGGCTCTGCGTGTGGCTGTGGCGGGCTGTCTGTGTGGCTGGCCACTGTGACATCCAAATGCTGTGCGAGTGTCCGACAGTTTTCTTAGATCACATCCATGTGCAATCTGTTTTGTTTCTCAGCAGCTATTACTGCTATTTACAGGAGCATTTTACAGTTGTCTCAGCTGCAGAATGAGAATGTATCAGTGAAAAAAATAGATGCCTCTCGGATGGTTCGTGTGCTGTCAGTGTGCGGTCCATGATTTTGTCAAACTCATAGACTTGCATTGGCGAGTCTCGCACATGAATCGCAGACTGTCGCAGCATGTTGTGACTTTTTTCCCATCCAGAATCTGGATGAGAAAAAAGCGTCCGACACTCGCCAATGTGTTTCAGACGTTGATTAACTGACTGCACTGCGATAAAATCACACATTGCACTCATCCGAGTTTCACCCCAGTGTGTCCGTGCCCTAATAATAAAATCCATATAGTAATCCTACAATGTCTGCTGGACATGGTATGGGAGGATGTATGGCTCAGTAAGTACACTCCATACTTCTTGTTATTAACCAGTTAATGCTCTCTTGTCCACCACACTTCAGTGTCAAAAGAGGAAGACAGCGAGACAGGCAGCAACATGGCATCAGAGAGCCCCTGACCTCCAAATAGAAGATCCTCAGATCCCGGTATTGTGACGACATATGAAGAAATATTTTTTTACATTCACATTACACTATGCACTCCACAGCACTTTACATACATCATCAACACTTTCCCCATTGGGGCTCACAATGAAAACATCCTGCCAGTATGTCACATATTGTATATCACCTTTCTTTGAGATCACCTTCACAAATATTGCATTTATTGCACTTGTCAGGTTTTGGATGTTTTCTGATTGCATTTGTTTGCAGGATGTCAGAATTGACTCCCAGAGCTGCTGGTTTGATGGTTAAGGTCTTACAGCATCTTAGATTTTTTTTGCTTAATGGTACTTCTAAGTTTCTCAATAGGGCTGAGATCAGAGGAGACTGGTAGCCACACCATGGTTTTCTCTACTTTTATGTCCATAGCAGTCAATTACTCATGGGTATGCTCTGTACCAAGAGATGGTGCATTGTCATGCATGGGGATGATTTTGTACGAAGAAAAAAAGTGGTCAGTCTAAAAGTATATATATTTTGCCGTGGTCCTTTTCACGCCTTCATGGACCCTATAGGGGCAAACTAGCTCTCTCCACATGATTACGACCCAAAACATGACTGCCACCTCCTTGCTGATGTGACATGGCGGCGGTCAACTAGCAACCATCTACTCCAACCATAATGGGAACCTCTAGGCTCCCTTTAGCCTTTAGCTACCCCCCCGTCTGCAGGGGTGTGTGGCACGATGGGGGGGCACCGCTGACAGTGCCTAGGGCACAGGAACTCCAAATACGGGCCCGGCTGGAGAGGGACTTAGATGGGCCGCCGAAAATTTCCGACAGCACCCCCCCCCCCCCACGGTCCTCACCCAAGGGCTGCCGGAAAAACTTTGCCACCCAGGATTTGCGTCGCCAGTCAGCCCCTGCTTCATACGTATGTTAAATAGTAAAATTACAACCCTCATTCTGGATCTGGATGCATTAATGCATCCAGTTTTGGAATGAGGATTTTTGCAATTTTAAAAACACTGATCCAGATCCGGTACCGCACACCTTGCAGTACCGGATCTGGTTCCCATAGGGTCCCATGTTAAAGAAAACGGATCTGGTTTTGCAACTGGTCCAAAAAATGCACCCTGCATGATGTTTACCGCAGGCTGTAAAATGGATCCGGTAACCAGATTGCAAATAGTGCAATCCGGTTTTACAATGGAAGCCTATGGGCTGCGGATCCAGATCTGGTTTTGAGCATTTTTAATGCTCAAAACCTGATATGGATGGAAAAAAAACCCATAGGTGTGACCCTAGCCTAAACGAATCAAAAAAAAAAAAAAAAAAGCCTTATGTGAACATAACTTAGCAAAAACTGAGGTAAAACTCACCAAATACTCAGTGTGTGCACAAGGCCTTACAAATACTGAGATAAAACCTCACCAAATACTGAACGTGTGCATGAGGCCTTACACATACTGAGGTAAAAAGAAACTCCCCAAATACTCAGCGTGTGCACGAGGCCTTACAAATACTGAGGTAAAAAGTCACCAAATACTCAGCGTGTGCATGACAGCTTACAAAAATTGAGGTAAAACCTCACCAAATACTCAGTGTGTGCATGAGGCCTTACAAATACTGAGATAAAACCTCAAAAAATACCTAGCGTGTGCACGAGGCCTTACAAATATTGAGGTAAATACTCAAATACTCAGCATGTGCACAAGAACTTACAAATACTGAGGTAAAAACCTCACCAAATACTCAGAGTGTGCACCCACTGCCCCTCCACCTTGGATAGACAGATGTGAAATGCCTCTAAGGGTGGAGGCACACTATCAGGGTACAGACACACTGTCATGCATCAAACATGGACCGTGATTGATGCACGACAGTGATGCGAGTGCAGTGCTAGTTTGGTGCGAGTGCAGTGCTAGTTTGGTGCGAGTGTGGTACTAGTGTGGTCCGAGTGTGGTGCGTGTGGTGAGTGTGCCTGGCTGTATGTAAGTGCATGTGGTGCGAGTGTGAGGTGTGAGTGCGTGTGTGTTGTTTTTTTCTTTGCTGTCCATGGTCTTGATGGACCACGGAACAGCATTAGTGGTGCTCGCCTGTCTAATTCCTGCTATCCCCATACAGTTACAATAATGTTTCATTGCTGTGACAGCAGTAAGGAGCTGTCCATGGTGCTGAAGCTTCCATTCACAAATCACGGCTCTTTCTGTCACATCTCTAAACCCGACATACACTTGAACCTGGTTTACAGAATAATTAACCCATTCAGACACATGATGTCATGTCACCATGTATCCAGGGGGGGAGGACAACCCCTGGACAGATGGTGTCATGACAACAGCGTCTGATTAACCCCTTAATCACCGGGTTAAAACCCCCTCGGTAGCACAGTGCAGAATGAAGTCCTGAACAGCCGACATGGTAAAAACCTGTCAAATCAAGCTGATAAGTGTAACTTTGCAAAAAATAATAAATTATACATACAATACTGCTTCACTGCTGCTGTCACAGCAATGAAACATTATTGTAACTGTATGGGGACTGCGGGAGGGCCAGTAATTTTGACAGCACACGGCTGCGACTCTCGCACCGTGTGCTGTGTGGGTGCGAGTTTGACTCGCACCCATATACTTTTAATGGTCCCTCGCGCGAGGTAATTGCGGTGCAATCGCAGCATGCTGCGATTGCACTCGGATTGCTAACGCAAAGCGAGTTTAATGCCAGAAACTCGCATTAATGTGACCTGTATCAGTGAAAGATACAGGTCCGAGTTTAATGCGAGTTTTTCTCACATTAAACTCGCGCGAGTTCAACGCCAGTGTGCCTCCAGCCTTATGCATCGAAAACGGAGCGTTTTTGATGCATGACAATGATGTGAGTGCTGTGCAAGTGTGTTGCAAGTGTGGTGTGAGTGTGGTCCGAGTGTGCTGCGAGTATGGTGCCAGAGTGATGAATGTGGTGTGACTGTGGTGCGAGTGTGGTCATTGTGCAATGCGTTTTTAACATGGTCTTTCTCAGGCTGTATCTGCTACAATAACTAAATCATGTTTAATAGGCTCCCGCTGTTACTGCCGCCTATTAAGCTCATTACATATTCACTGCACTGTCAAACTAACAGCCAATCACAGGAGCTCACACTCAATGGGAGCCTCTGCGATTGGCTGTTGTAATCAGACTGGATTTTCTCAATCTGGACGGTGATTCTGCTTGGTTGCCATACACATTAGTGTATGGCAACCAACCTGGCGTTGTAGGGTGTAAAATAAATAATTGGGCATGTAGGAGAGCTGTGTGTATCTGTGTGTCCATGTAGCTGAGCTGTGAATACGTACCTGTATTATTATTATGTTCATGTAGCAGAGCTATGTGTGTAGTGTGGATGTATTGGGCATGTAGCAGAACTGTGTGTGGGTAGTATGCAAATCGCAGAGCAGTGTGTCGAGTGTGCATGTAGCAGAGCTGTATGTATCTACAGTCATGGCCAAAAGTTTTGAGAATGATACAAATATTAATTTTAACAAAGTCTACTGCTTCAGTTTTTCTAATGGCAATTTGCATACACTCCAGAATGTCATAAAGAGTGATCAGCTTAACAGCAATTACTTGAAAAGTCAATATTTGCCTAGAAAATGAACTTTAACCCCCAAACACATTTCAACATCATTGCAGTCCTGCCTTAAAAGGAGCAGCTAACATCGTTTTAGTGATTGTTTAGTGTGGGTATTGATGAGGACAGGGCTGGCGATCAATCAGTCATGATTAAGTAAGAATGACACCACTGGACACTTTAAAAGGAGGCTGGTGCTTGGTATCATTGTTTCTCTTCAGTTAACCATGGTTATCTCTAAAGAAACACGTGCAGTCATCATTGCACTGCACAAAAATGGCCTAACAGGGAAGAGTATCGCAGCTAGAAAGATTGCACCTCAGTCAACAATCTATCGCATCATCAAGAACTTCAAGGAGAGAGCTTCCATTGTTGTCAAAAAGGCTCCAGGGCGCCCAAGAAAGACCAGCAAGCCCCAGGACCGCATCTTAAAACTGTTTCAACTGTGGGATCGGACTACCAGCAGTGCCGAGCTTGCTCAGGAATGGCATCAGGCTGGTGTGAGTGCTTCTGCGCGCACTGTGAGGCGGAGACTCTTTGAGCAAGGCCTGGTTTCAAGGAGGGTAGCAAAGAAGCCACTTCTCTCCAGAAAAAACATCAGGGACCGACTAATATTCTGCAAAAGGTACAGGGAGTGGACTGCTGAGGACTGGGGTAAAGTCATTTTCTCTGATGAATCCCCTTTTCGATTGTTTGGGACATCTGGAAAACAGCTTATTCGGAGAAAAAGTGGTGAGCGCTACCATTAGTCTTGTCTCATGCCAACTGTTAAGCATCCTGAACCCATTCATGTGTGGGGTTGCTTTTCAGCCAAGGGAATCGGCTCACTCACAGTCTTGCCTAAAAACACAGCCATGAATAAAGAATGGTACCAGAATGTCCTCCAAGAGCAACTTCTCCCAACCGTCCAAGAGCAGTTTGGTGCCCAACAATGCCTTTTCCAGCATGATGGAGCACCTTGCTATAAAGCAAAGGTGATACCTAAATGGCTCAGGGAACAAAACATAGATATTTTGGGTCCATGGCCTGGAAACTCCCCAGATCTTAATCCCATTGAGAACTTGTGGTCAATCATCAAGAGACGGGTGGACAAACAAAAACCAACAAATTCTGGCAAAATGCAAGCATTGATTATGCAAGAATGGAAGAATGGAAGAATGGACTGCTATCAGTCAGGATTTGGTCCAGAAGGTGATTGAGAGCATGCCAAGGAGAATTGCAGAGGTCCTGAAGAAGAAGGGTCAACACTGCAAATATTGAATTGCTGCATTAACTCATTCTGTCAATATAACCTTTTGGTCCTCATAATATGATTGCAATTATATTTCGGTATGTGATTTAAACATCAGACAAAGGGTAGGGTCACATTGAAAACCTAAATTGCATTCACCGCATCCGGATCCGGATGCGGTGAACGCAATGCCGGGCACACACATTTTTTTACAAAAATGTGTGCTGAATACCGCACTGCGGTCACCGGATGGCTCAGGATGTGTAATCCTGAGCCATCCGGTAACTGCAGAGTGTGCGGATCCCGGCTCAGCAACCTAGTAAAGAGTTAAATAGCTGCCCTAAATGACTGTTAGAGGTCTGTAGGGGGGCTTAGACCCCCCTACAGACCGGCCGGCCACTTCCATAGTGTTCTTCAACAATGTCTCAGTGTGCACGGGCGAGGAGCCCGTGCATGTCACCCAAAGTTGCCCCTACCCCCCGTATCACTATAGAGGGGTGCATACACCCCTCTATTACCATTATGCTTTAATTATGTCATATACAGCAATAAGTGTCCCAATCGTAATGTCAGAATATATTTACATGTGTTCTGAGGCAGAGTGAAGGGAATTTCCATGGGCGGGGCTGTGTGCATTAGCCTCCGCCCGCTCCTTCTTGATGGCCGCCCCCTCTGGCCGTAATCCACTGTTGTGAGGGCGGGAACGTCGTTAAAGGGGCGTGGCTAACCGCGGCACTTAGTTAGCCACGCCCCTTTAACGACGTTCCCGCCCTCACAACAGTGGATTACGGCCAGAGGGGGCGGCCATCAAGAAGGAGCGGGCGGAGGCTAATGCACACAGCCCCGCCCATGGAATTCCCTTCGCTATGCCTCAGAACACATGTAAATATATTCTGACATTACGATTGGGACACTTATTGCTGTATATGACATAATTAAAGCATAATGGTAATAGAGGGGTGTATGCACCCCTCTATAGTGATACGGGGGGGTAGGGGCAACTTTGGGTGACATGCACGGGCTCCTCGCCCGTGCACACTGAGACATTGTTGAAGAACACTATGGAAGTGGCCGGCCGGTCTGTAGGGGGGTCTAAGCCCCCCTACAGACCTCTAACAGTCATTTAGGGCAGCTATTTAACTCTTTACTAGGTTGCTGAGCCGGGATCCGCACACTCTGCAGTTACCGGATGGCTCAGGATTACACATCCTGAGCCATCCGGTGACCGCAGTGCGGTCCCGGTAAACGCTGCGAAAACTGCTGCCTGCATGATTTAAAACGCAGGCAGCAGTGCCGGATCCGGCCACCGGATGGCTTGTGAAGCCATCCGGTGTTTTGCATAGGCTCCTATGAGGAGCGTTTCCTGGTCCGGTTTTGAGCTTTTTTAAAGCTCAAAACCGGATCAGGATTTTAAACAAAAAACGCCAATGTGACCCTACCCAAACACAAATAAAAACCAGAGGGCAGCAGATCATGTGAAAATAGAATTTTGGTGTCATTCTCAAAACTTTTGGCCATGACTGTACATGTGCATGTAGCAGAGCTATCTAAGTCTATGGGAATATAGCAGAGCTACGTGTGTCTAATATAGTTTACAGAAAGACACTAACTATAGATTTATTGCCTTCGCATTCTATCCTAGTACATTCAAAATAACATTAATGATCCCTCCCTTTTACACCGCCAGGAAAGCTTTAATTTACAGGAAGAAATGTTTTCTTATTTTCATCTGTTTTAAACCTGGGGTGCGGGTTATGGTGCAGAAGTGCAGCAGTGCGAACAGAGTGTTAAATAGGCCCAAGGAGATTCTTTCGCCCGGGGCCCACAAATATCTTGAGCCGGCCCTGGTTGTAGACAGCGTTTGGCCTTGTGGTGTGAATAACGCATTGCAAAAACACAACACCTTTGTGACACAAAAATGGCTTACGTTAGAATGAATTTTACTGACAAAAACGCATGCATTATAACGCAGCAGAACACTAGATGTGAAATTGCCCTTAGTAAATTTTGTAAGCTTAGTAAACTTGACAAGTTAAGGCTGGCTTCACATTAGCATTCCCCTCCGCAGCGTTCTGTGGAGGGGAATCGCCATGTGTGCGCAGCGGCCGCCGCTCCTATGTTTATAATGGGAGCGCACGGTGCTGCGCTTGACAGCGCAGGACCATGCGCACCCATTCACTCCCATATGTGATCTGTGTGCAGGCGGATGCCTGCGCACAGATCACACAGTCTCGTCCGCACCAGGGACGCGGCATGTTGCGTCCCTGGTGCGGGCGGGAGAGTGTGATTTGTGCGCAGGCGGATCACATATGAGAGTGAATGGGTGCGCACGGTCCTGCGCTGTCAAGCGCAGCACCGTGCGCTCCCATTATAAACATAGGAGCGGGCGGCCGCTGCGCACACATTGCGGACCCCTCCGCAGAACGCTGTGGAGGGGTCCGCAAATGTGAAGTCAGCCTAAGGCTGGGGCAACACACACACACAGATATCTGGGCAGATATTGTTCACAGATCTCTGGTTGAAGTGAAATCATGGACAAATTGATCCATTTTGTGGCCATATTCAAATAGACCAATTTGTCCATGATTTCACTTCAACCAGAGATCTGTGAACAATATCTGCACAGATATCTGTGTGTGTGACCCCAGCCTTTGATCTATGGGCCCTTAGAATCTGCCGTCATCTTAATTTAATTGTATGGTGGAGTTAACAGTGTGATACATGTAATGATTGATACACTGCTCTCATGATGTCACTGCAGAGCTGTGTGTAATAATAACACAGTACAGCAGGACTGAGTCTTATCTCAAACACCTCTGCAGCTGCTCTGAAATTTATTTGACTTCGTTCTCAGTTTTAGAATCAAAACTGAAAAGTTGAGAATATGATTAAATTGGAAACTCTTTAAATCTATTACTAACAGTTCTATTGAAGGATAATAAGAAGGAGTAACTTTTGAGTTTCATGCAAAATCTATGTAAAAGAAGTGGATATGTAGGACTTGCATTATTATTGCTTAATAATTCTGAAAACATAGGAGGTCCCACCAGTATTTTTACAAGTAGAAACAAAATTCTAAAGAAAATCTGGTGTAGCCAAGGTTATAATTTCAGGCTGCACACTGCTTTGGACATTATTCATGAACAATCTAACTTTTGGAAAAGCTTCAAAGCAAACAAACAATAATGGGTGGTTCCTAAAATGTTTGAAATCAGGATTTTGCCAACTCATCTGAGAGCAGTATGATGTAGCTGCAGAAAACCTGAATACTGCAAAGTGTCACTTAGGGTGCCTTCACACTGTGGTTAGGTCCAATCCGGGGCTGTTAGGGGTGACAGCCCCAGACCGGATTTTGGCCCTATAGTATCCTATGGGGCCGGATGGAGCTGGATGGCAGCTATCTGCCATCCGGCTTCCATCTCTCCGGAAAGTCAAATTTTTTTTCCCGGACACAAAAATATTGCTTGCAACGTTTTTGTGCACGGGGAGAATAATCTCCCCAAAATTGGTGTCTCCTGGATTCCACCGGGTTCCCCTGGATCCTCCGGGATGCTCCCGGATTCCCCCAGATTCCCCCAGATTTTCCCAGGGCAATCCGGCGCTCCCTTAATATGGGAGGCTATGGGGCCGGATTGCCCCGATCCAGGAGGATCCGGGAGCGGGACACCTGTGGCTGCACACCGCTGTTATTTCAGGACCGCGGCTATCTCCCTGCAAGCCGCGGTCCTGAATCATCAGCAGCAGCAGCTGCGTCAGGCTGCACACCGCTGCATATTAGCCCTCCGGTTCTGTGTGCTGATCCGGTCTGGGGCTGTCAGGTTCACCCCTGACAGCCCCGGATCAGACCTGACCGCAGTATGAAGGCACCCTTACAGGTCTGTTTGCTATCTTTTTGATAAAATTCCTGTTTTTTCTGAAGTACTCTGAATGTTGAGATCTGCCCACATTGATTGGAAGTTTTCTTTCAAAGGCTGGTTTCACACTACGATTTTTCTAAATCCGATGCTGTCCGATGAAAATCGGACAGCGTCGAATCCGAACTTGGCCCCATGCAGCCTTATGGGCATCGGACAGAATCGGATGTGCAGTAAATGCCATCCGATTTGGTCCGATCCGATTCTGTCCGATGTTTTTATCGGTGCAAAAATCGGAGCCTGCGACGATTTTTGCACCGAAAATAACATCGGACAAAATAGGATCGGACCAAATCGGATGGCATTTAGTACACATCCGATCCGACCCGATCCCTTTAACATGGGGCCCTATGGAGCTGGGTCCGAGGAAACATCTGATGTCTCCTCGGACCCGAGTTTACTGTACTGAGCATGCTCAGTACATGCTCAGTGCACTAAACCTATTGTGTGCCGCCCAATTTAACTTCTGCAATGTATATGCATACATTGCTGAAGTTAAATATAAGTTAAATCAAGTGTTTAAAATAAAAAAATCTTTATTCTCACCTTCCAGCGCTCCCTCGGCGTCTCCAGCTGCAGCCGCTCGGTAACAGGACCTGTGATGACGTCAGAACCCGATCAGCTGATCGGGTCACATGACCAGTTACCGCGGTAACCGCTGACGCTTCTGACGTCATCACAGGTCCTGCACACCCGATTGGAGGCTGATGGAGACACCGAGGGAGCGATGGAAGGTGAGAATAAAGATTTGTTATGTTGAGGTGACATGAGGGGACAGGAGAGGACATGAGAGGGGATATGAAAGGGAACATGAGGGGACATGAGAGGGGATATGAAAGGGGACAAGAGGGGACATGAGAGGGGATATGAAAGGGGACAAGAGGGGACATGAGAGGGGATATGAAAGGGGACAAGAGGGGACATGAGAGGGGATATGAAAGGGGACAAGAGGGGACATGAGAGGGGATATGAAAGGGGACATGAGGGGACATGAGAGGGGATATGAAAGGGGACAAGAGGGGACATGAGAGGGGATATGAAAGGGGACATGAGGGGACATGAGAGGGGATATGAAAGGGGACATGAGAGGGGACAGTAGGGAGAGAGTAGGGGGACACTAGGGCAAAACAGGGGGACAGCAGGGAGACAGCAAGATGACAGGAGGGAGAGAGGAGGGGGAGCTACGTGACAGCCCAAACTGATCCTGCAAAAAGTAGGATTCGGATGCCTATTTGGCATCCGATTGCAGAGATCAGTTTGGATCCGATGCTGTCCGATTTTCATCGGACAGCATCGGATTTAGAGAAATCGTAATGTGAAAGTAGCCTAAAGTGTGCATAGGTAGAAGGCTGCCAATTAGTAGTGGGGTTGCGGATACATAGAGCTCTTGAACGTGAAGACCTACAGGTGCATCTCAATGAATTACAATATCATCAAAAAGTTAATTTATTTCAAAATCCAAAACCTAAAGGGAAACGCATATATTATATAGAGTCATTACAGAGTGATCTATTTCAAGTGTTTATTTCTATAAATGATGATGATTATGGCTTACTGCCAATGAAAACCCAAAGGTCATTATCTCAGAAAATGAATCTGCAGCATATCAGTTCTTGCTCTAAAAGTTGCTCTGAAAGTTCTCTACGCACTGAATTCTCAGATTTGGCATGGGTGCACAATCTACACCGCTTTTGACAGTTCATTGCGTAGAGAACTTTCAAAATAGCATAGCTTGAGCTCCTACGTAAATTGAGTAGCAGAGGCAGAGAAGTCTCCGCTCTGGCTGCAAAAGCCAAAAGGACTTCTTATAATAAAATAGTAGTTTTTACACTATCCTGTAGCCGCTCACCAGGTCCCCACAAATTATATACATACTCCCAATAAATATTAATCACATTTACACGCATTAACATAGCCTTGTTCCTGAGGTGTCACTAACATGAAATGACACACGCAGGACAAAACTCTGCACCTTCCCCGCACCAAAAGATGCAACGTATGCATGACCTCTTTTTTGGCTGAAGGTGCAGACATCCTGGATTCTCTGCCTGATGTCAATACAATGGCTATTAGACTGCTGGCTGTGAGGCAGCTGAGTAAGGAGCCACAGGATCGGAGACCACTTTGGAGTTACCCTGATGAGCATTTTATTGAGGAGACCCCGAAGAAACTTATTTATTTTCCAGTTGTCTCCAAAAAATCCACACCACTATTCTAACATGCGAAAGCACTCTAAAAGTGGCAAAACATTAAAGCATAACATTAATGTTGTATTGCTGTATTTGTACTGACTGAAGAATAAAGCTGTCTTATCACTTTTACCGCACGGTGAATGGTGTAAGAAAAAAATAAAAAATCAATTCTTGAATTGCTATTTCATGTTCATTTTGCCTATCAAAAAACAGAACAGAAAATGATCAAAAAATTTCATGTGCCCCAAAATGGTACCAATAGAAATATTAATTCATCACACAAAAAACAAGCGCTCACATGACTGTTGGCAGACAGGTTTACATATTATGGCTCTCAAATTATGGCAATGCAAAAACTATGGTAAAAAAAAAACTTGTTTTTAAGTGTGTGATAGTATCCAAAAATAAAAAAAGATCTAAATCTGATATCGCTGTAATTGCACCGACCAGAAGAATAAAGTTATCTTATCACTTCTACAACTCAAGGAACCGCATAAAAAATAATAAAACCAATCCTTTACCTGCTGTTGATTTGCTTATTCTGCCTCTCAAAGATCGCAGTAAGGCTAGGCGCACAATTATTCTGTGCTCTTCGCTCAACGCTTACACTGACTTTTCCATGTAAATCTTTTACCAATTGTTTGAAGGACGGGTTTGAAACGTCCGCTCTGACCATGATGACACCAGGAGATTAAGAAGAGTCTTTATTCCACTTTACCGATACGTTTCATAGCATGCTTAAAAATGTACCAGAGAAAAGAGATAATTCCCCAATCGGCTATAGCAATGGTTGCAGAAGGTAAATGTGAGCAACCTCATCCAACGGTCTCCATCAATTGCCAATGGAAATACAAGAGCAGGCCACAATACCCAACATTGGCTGGTGACACTGACAATACAATGTCCAGCCTTGTGCGATACAGCAGAGCCAGGTGTGAACTGTCCCCACCTTAGAGGAGGTAAATAGGTTAAAGGGCACCAGACTGGTAAGAGTTAAATGTCAGAGACACTCTTTAAATGGCTCTCCACTCCTGTACCCTTCACTACTCTACCTCTTCTCAACCTGCTCCTTTCCCTAATTCCCTTTTGTATTATACTGTCTGTATATTAGCCATTTATTTCCCCTCTGATTCATTTTTCCATTTATTTATGATGTCAACAGTGCGGATCTTTTCACACCCCTATGTGGATCACCTGCTTGTACCTGAGCATATGCATATATGCCTATAATAACAGACATCCCACCTATGGCTTGGCATGTCACCTGCAATGAATGACTCCAGTTAGTCCAGCACTAGCCATGCCCCTGTGAGGCATATTTGCACACAAATTAAACAAAAAATTTTTAACACACCTTGTGTTGTCTTTATGTTATTCTAATGTATTGTATATCCTATGGTATAAACTAGGAACTTTTTTTCATAAATAAAAAATATTTTCGTTATGGTTTTTTCTTTTGCCTGCTTTTATTGTAGTTAAGACACCTAAATGAGCATCACAGAAGACCTCCTTAGCAAGATTTGGTATATCTAGGCATGACTAGTCCATTGTAAGCAATTCATGGAAGTTTTCCTCTACGGCTAGGGTCACACTTGAGTAGTGTCATCCGTTAAAAGGATGTATTAAAAGGATGTTTTTTTTCCCTGGCATTCATATGATATGTGTGTACATTTTTAATGCATGCATTAATGCATGTGTTAACGCATGGTACATGTATGTACCATGCGTTAACGGATGCGTTTGCCATAGACTCCATTGTTAAATTAAAGCATCCGTTTCCTAAAACTGGCCAAAGAAACGCTGCAGACCGCGTTATGATGTGCGCTACAAAAAACACATAGTGGCAAACACATAGCAATTTGGCCATGTGTTTCTTGTATTGGAGTTTATGGGTGCGATAATTCATCCATTTGCAGAAATTTAAAGATGAAAAAAATGCATCCTTTTGGCGGATGCTTGGCGCTACTGTGACCCTAACCTATACCAATGATGTATAATACTATGCATGTACTCACAGTCTGAAGAAATATAAACATATATATGTATGTAGTTATTGCACAGATACTGTACATTTGATATGTCCCCTTCAGAAGTTTGGATGTAATCTACAATAAGGCATTTTAACCATATATGTAATTAGATCTAATGTATCCTAAACAGGCATATAATGTCATAGTGAAAGGAACTAGACAATTCCACATCATGTCCTAGGGTGAAGTGCGCATGTCTGGTGGCTTCCTACCCTCCGTTGTGACTTCACCACTGTCTAGATGCAGGGCACGCACCCCTGCTTGAGCATTAAGTGCTTGCTCTGTGGAGAGTATCATCAGGCTTGTAGGGATGGGTGGTGACAGTGGGCATGCCCCGGGGTCTTATCTGATTGCCTGATTGGGCCCATGTGACCAACACCCTAGAGGAGATAATAGACTTCCAACGCAGCGTTAGCCATGCCCCCTGAAGAAGCTATGGCAAAAGGCGCTTGGGGGGCTCTAAGCACCAATATTCACACAGGCTCACAGTTCCGTCCATATAAATGAGGGGAAATTGCTGCAGTGTATCTTGATACTTGTTATAGTACCTTCAATTTGATCTCTTGTTACATGATCCAGCACTTGGGGTTGCAGGCATGCATTTGTCTTACCTACGGGAGAGACCCAAGTTGCTGCATGATAGTACTGGCTCTCAGAGTTCTTATCTGATCCCACATAGGGAGAACCTTTTGAGATTCATAGATGTATGTATATACTTACCTGTTGCTCTTACATGTAATTGTCGATACATTGGAAACTGTACTGTTGTGTATCTAATCTGGATCTATTGCTGTAGACACTTACGATTTTTAATATTGTGTATGTCATTTCTTATTTGTGAATAAAAGAATAAATGTAATTTTTTGCACTAAAAATGTAGTATGTGAAATTACTCCAATTTTTGTATATGAGCAAGTGTTATAAGGGGGTTAGCATCAGCCATGTTAGAGTGTACATCTCAAATCTGGAAATTCTTGATAATCATATTTACACACAAGCCTTCATATAGATCTCTGATGGCCTCCTATGATGGAGACCTGAAAACAGGCATACAATTAGATAGACCCTTTGAATTAATCATTCAGGGAGACTAGCCATGTCATTTATAGTGCGGGTCATCCCTCAAGCCTTCTCACCTCCATTGCCCTTATCTAGCCCCTGTTGGTACTAGTTTTCCACACAGAGTGCGGATAGTGCTTTCTCTACTATCCCTCTATGATGTGCACTGGTAAACTATTTGTGTCGGTGCACTCAAGGTATCTAGTGTATGGTTATAATGCTCTGATATGTATAGGATTTGTTTATACTTACCTTAGTGGACCTGCAACTTATTGATCTTTGTGGTAATTGTCCATTCATAACAATGTGAAGGCATGGGCATACCCAGCGTGGGGCATGTGCCCCCCCCCCCCCCCCCCCAAGAGGAAGGGGTGAGCGGCACTGAGCGCGCGCACCTATTATAATGTCTGAGGCTGATCTGAGGCCGGCCACCGCTACCACCTCCACCTGTGTGTGTGTAGCGAATGCGATAACGGTTACCTCAGCGCGGTAATCATGGGGCAGCAGCCAACAGGGGTGCAGGGCGGATCTCGCCCTCAGACAGTGTCTGCCAACTGCCGACACGGCAGATCAGCTCAGCGGGCAGGGGAATCAAGTGATGTCATGACATCAACACTGAGCGCCTCGTCGCTGTGCTGAGTCCCTGCAGTGCAGAGCGACAAACAAGCTAGGGACACTGCTGGTGCTGGAGGCTGAAGCTGAGATAGAAGAGAGAACATTAACAATTAAAAAAAGTTGTAATTATAAACAAAAGTGACCTGGAAGATAATGTGGGGGGGAGGGGGTCAGGAGCCCTATGGGAGGGCTGTATATGGGAGCCTTATGTGGGGGCTGTGCTGTATGTGAGATGACATGTACTCCCATCTCATATATAGCCCTGCCCCCCATAGGCTCCAATATTATATGCAACAACTCTATAGGGCTCCTAAATTATATACAGACCCCTAAAGGGCATTAGGGGGGCTGTATATGATATGGGATATGGGACTCCCATATCATATACAGCCCCCCATAGGGCACCCTTATCATATACAGCCTATATATAATATAGGAGCCCTAGGGGGGGCTGTTGTATATGATATGAGGGCTGTATGAGGTATTGGGGGCTGTATATGAGATGGGACTACAATATCATATACAGCCCCCCCATAAGGCTCCCATATCACATACAGCCCACCCCATAGGGCTCCCATATCATATACAACACCCCATAGGGCTCTCATGATGGGAGCCCTATGGAGGGGCTGTATATGATACAGAAGCCCTATGAGGAGGCTGAATATGATTTGGGTGCCCTATGGCAGGGTTATATATGATATGGAAGCCCTATAAGGGGCTGTATATGATATGGGAGCTCTATGGGGGGCTGTATATGAGATGGGAACTCTATGGAGGGCTGTATATGAGCTGTGAGCCCTATGGGACATTGGGGGGCTGTATATGAGATGGAACTTCCATCTCATATACAGCCCCCCATAGGGCTCCCATCTCATATACAGCCCCCCACATGGCTCCCCAGTGGCATAACGAGTCTGATGGGCCCCGATGCGCAATTCTACTACCTGAACGACCATGGCTTGCCCCCCTAGTTTTGATTCTGGGTATGCCCATGTGTGAAGGTGATTTATCTCTGTGATAGTAATTTATTTTATGTTTTTTTGGATACCACTCTGCTAGTGTGTTATTTTGAGATTGCTGCATATTCCATACATCCCCTTTGATATATTCATGTCACCATTGTCTTGAATTATAACATTGACATGTTATATTCCTTTACCCTACCAAAATATTGATTACCTTTTTTGTAATACTTGTTATTCATTTGTTAATTTTTTATTGGAGTGTTTTGTTGTATTTAATGTGTATATCTGTGTTTACACTGCATATTTTGTACAGCACTCATTTGATATTACGGGTCAAAACATCTCCCTAAATGATGGCCTCTGTTCCCACTTTATGATATATTGACTTTGTGCACCAATGAATTATCTTCTTATGAACCATAAAAAAAAACAGAGAGTATGGCTGATTTAACCTTTCATTGACTATTGGGGGTGTACCCCAGTTCAACCTTCACCCGCATCCTATGTCGAGTGCACACCAATACTCTACCATCTGTAAATATTAAACAGCACATTTCTGTTTAATGTTTAATGGCCAAAGCCAAGGATAGGTCTTCAATTGCATATAAATGGAGAACCCCTTTAACAATTTGTGTGCTGGCTAAGCTAGAATGCAGATGAGAATACACACCTATATTCTACTTCATCATACTAGATATCATACTTTAGATTATCATAAAGTCCATTGCACAGATTGAAACCTGTTATGAACGCATGAAAAAGCTATTGTAACCTTAGTGTTAAGAAAAATGAAATGTTACCTAATACCATTCAAATTCATCATCAGTAAGTCACATCCTGGATTACCAGCAGTATGCCAGCCATGGATGCAATATCAGTTTTGCAGTATTCACAAAAGAATTGTATTAGGTATACATAAATATAAGCATCTGTAGTTTCCTATTATGACAAGCAAAGATAGGTCGGTGTCCCACTTGCAAGAGACAGGCAAGAGACTCCCGCGAGTCTCACATAGCATCACCCGGAATGGTCGTCTGTTCTCCGGACAGGAGCGTGCAGCCCCATGTGTCTCTATGCACACTTCTTGTCCAGAGAGCAGACAGCCATTCCAGGTGTTGCGATGCGAGACTTGCACAAGACTCGTGGCCGGGTCTTCACGTCGCAGGCGTTGCTCCTCCTGTCATGGTTCCGCACCTGCGGCTGTGGGGCCCGGTGGTCCAGATCAAAAGAGGTTGGCTGAACGGATAAGGGTTAATTCTTATTGTCGTGACGCCACCTGCGGGAATTCCGGTGATTTCACCAACGCTGCTTGGGCCTCCGGGGGATGTACAGCAGCAAGATGGGACACTCCCCACAGGACGAACGGGAGTCCCCGGGGCCGGGAGCTGCAGTTGGTGGTGCATGGCAGCTCGGTGGTTCTTAGAATGCGGAGTTAAACAGTTCTGAAGAAGTACAGATACCAATGTTCTCTGTAACGGGTCTTTTACAGTAACCGGTAGATGATACAGGGTACACAGTTAACGGGTAACGGACCGGGTGGTCCCAGCAATGACCGGTGTCATTTCAGAGCTCTGCGGTGTTCCTCTGTTCCTAACTCTTCTATTTGCCGACGTCGCCTTGGTGCGCCAGTTCGGGTACAAAAGGGGGCTCCTTGAATTTCCCTGCCGGTGTATACAACCCGGTGTGAGGGGAGCCTGATTCTTTATAGTGGGTACTCCGCTGGCAAGACGGCTCTAGTCGCGGCTGCAGTGAGGTGCTCCTAGGAAGCAGTCCCTTCACTTCTGGTTTGCTGAGCAGCGATGGACGACTTGCTCGCTTCGGAACCAGTTATCCGGTTGTTGATGGGCGCGGGTGTATTTTGACCAATTAAATAGTCGCCCAGGTTCCGGTTTTGGGGCACCGGGTAATGGTGCCAACCGGTAGGTGGTCTGCAGGGCTGTATGGCTCTGTGCAGAGCCCTCTTCTACTACGTTCCCCTCCCGACCACTTCTCTCTTCTCCTCACACTACTCCTCCACACTACTCCTAAACTCCGCCCACCAGGACCTGATTGGCCCTCTATTCTAATGGTGCATGTAGGGTATGGAGCTCTGAGTGTTAACCATGTCATTACTGAGATAGAGAATATTGCATCTTCAGTCAGGGATGCAATACCCTCCTGTGACGCACTCGTTGCGGGGCGCCACACTCCCCCTTGGGAAATTACACTTGTCCCCAAGTGTCACGAAACCCCAACATTACAGAAAAATATACATTTTTATTATAACAGGTAAGAAACAGTTTTATTAACAACAGGTACGATTGTGTGAATTTCTTCCGCTAAGGGAGGCGCATGACTTAGAACGTTACGGAATAAAGCATTTTTATGGAAAGGAAAAACGGGTTACCATTGCGGACCCGGCGGGCGGAGTAACTGTCCTTAATGTAAATTAACAAGCAGAATTCCATAATAAGAAGTAGACCACACTAAAGTTAGGGGGCATACTTCAAAAAGTTACTCCAAAGAAATTGCATAACATAAACAAGGAGTATAGACTTGACAAATATCATGAAAATATCAAATTTATTTGGTTTTGACAAAGAAGGACAAGGAGGGGAAGATCACAAAGTGCTCCATGCAGGTAGCCACAGTACGGTTCACATATATTGCACTATATCAGACACACAAACCATGTCTTGTCCATATATGTAAAAGCTGGTGTCTGCGCAGAGACCCATATACAATAAACCACTTGTGTGGGCACCTAATACATCATCACCTACACAACCAAATGGATAAAGGTTTATACTGACATTACAACATGTTCCATCCATGTATCCCTTGTGGTATTGTGGATCAGAAATGGAAGAGGCGTACCCATGTATCATACCCAGTCTATGGGAACAGCGCACTACACATATGGGGTATTGCTGACAAGCAGAGTCAATGTGTCATGCAGCTAAAAGGCATAGTTACCAGAGCCGTCACTGGCCATCTCGCATGGGGCAGCAGGGGTGAGGGGTGGTCCGGACCAGGGGACCCCAACGCGTTTCGTGACCACAGTATACAGGTCACTTCATCCTTCATCAGGGGATGAAGTGACCTGTATACTGTGGTCACGAAACGCGTTGGGGTCCCCTGGTCCGGACCACCCCTCACCCCTGCTGCCCCATGCGAGATGGCCAGTGACGGCTCTGGTAACTATGCCTTTTAGCTGCATGACACATTGACTCTGCTTGTCAGCAATACCCCATATGTGTAGTGCGCTGTTCCCATAGACTGGGTATGATACATGGGTACGCCTCTTCCATTTCTGATCCACAATACCACAAGGGATATATGGATGGAACATGTTGTAATGTCAGTATAAACCTTTATCCATTTGGTTGTGTAGGTGATGATGTATTAGGTGCCCACACAAGTGGTTTATTGTATATGGGTCTCTGCGCAGACACCAGCTTTTACATATATGGACAAGACATGGTTTGTGTGTCTGATATAGTGCAATATATGTGAACCGTACTGTGGCTACCTGCATGGAGCACTTTGTGATCTTCCCCTCCTTGTCCTTGTTTGTCAAAACCAAATAAATTTGATATTTTCATGATATATGTCCTTAATGTAAGTCCAGGCTTTACCGCCGGGCCGCTCTTCTGGCATTCAAACAACGGGAAATGTTCATGACAAAGTCATTGTTAGAGTTCAAACAGGGTTATTGGTTTAATGGAAGTAAGCAACACTTTTTAACCCGAAGAGCGTACCACCCCTGATAACCAGCATGGCGTTCATAAGTGATTGCTTCTCCATGGTAAAGGTCGCAGTCAGGATGTCCCTTAGGAAGGTGCGACTCTACTTTCTGGCGACCCACAAATATCTCCTCATACACCCCCTCCTCCCTGGCGAAACCCCACCCGGTAGACAGGTTAAAGGATGTGACTATACCTGTCTTGCGGAGTTCTTCTGGTAACGGGGGTTGGCGGCGGGCCTCGGCACGGGCTCGCCGATTCGCCTGTTCCTGCGTCCACCATTCCACTCTACGGCACCGATGTATATCATCGTCGGACTGACACGGGGTGTGGACGTAGTCCCAAGGACGGGTAGGATGGTGGCATATCAGAAGCTGTGTGTAGGTTTGAACCAACACCCGGACAAGGTGATCAGGGGCAGATGCCGCTGCAGCACCCGACCACTGGACCCGAGCTGCTTGCTCGCCAGGAGCCTCCATGTCGTCCTCCTCCTCGGAACCGGAGTGGCTGAAGTCCTCAGGCTCGCTGGGGAACTCGTCGTCTTCTTCCTCCACTCCCTCGACGACCACATCAGGTTCTGGTGCTGGCGGGGACTCGTGATCAAGGTTCTCCTGGTGAGTGGGTTCTGGAGCTGTGGGGTCTTCCTCTGGGTCATCCTGTGGGGCTTCTAGGCTGCCCGCCTCCCTGTCTGCTGTCTCTGCACCGGTAGGCGGTGGTGCTTCCACTCCGGTCACCGGGTAGGCCTCAGTGAGTTCGGGGCCAGGCTCCGGTTTGGGACTGTAACAGGTCACAGTCTCTTGCTCTGGGACTAAACAGGTTATAGGTTCCGATTCCGGAACAGGACTGGTTTCAAGCTCTGGCTCTAGAGTGGAGCAGGTTGCAGGCTCTGCCTCTGGAACAGGGCAGGTCGTGGGCTCCGGTGATGGAACTGGACAGGTATCAGGCTCCGGTGATGGAACTGGACAGGTCATGGGTTCCGGTGATGGAACGGGACAGGTATCAAGCTCCGGCTGTGGAGTGGAACAGATTCTGAGTCTCTGCTGGACAGCCTGATGCCGTCGGCTGGCCAGACTCACACTCAAGCTGCGGATAGTCCATTCCGTAGTCTCCATCAGCTGCACCCTTAAGTCCTGCAGCGCAGTTTCCCAGAACTCGGGATCTCTGTCTATGGTGAGGACGGGACCTGGACCCGGGTGGCCTATGGCTGCACGAGCCTCTTCTTCCACCTCCTTCAACTCATGGAGCTTTAGGCTGGTCATCTTCCCTCTTTAGAGAACCGCACCCGTTCGACCTGGTAACCGTTCTTGGAGCAGAGCTGTTGGGAAAGCCTTGCCACTCCTCTTTTCTGGTGGTTTTTGTAGTCCATGGGTGGGCTGAAGTCTCTGGCCCGCCCCCATGGTTGTTTCTAGCAATCGGGGCGGACAAGAGTCTTGGCGCCTCTGCCATGGCTCTCCCACAAAGAGGGGCGGAGGCACACCCCTGGGCCAGCACATTGTGGATCACATGGCGGGATCCACCATTTTGGTCGCCATCTTGACCCAGTGGTAAAAAGGCGGGAAAAAGTTCAGTTTGGTCGAACAAAGTCCTTTTTGGTGGAATAAAAGTTCTTTAAGCACACAATACCCGTTGGGAAGCGGGTCTGATCGTATCCTGTTCGTGACCACCAAATTCTGACTCACCATGGCCAGGTCTTCACGTCGCAGGCGTTGCTCCTCCTGTCACGGTTCCGCGCCTGAGGCTGTGGGGCCCGGTGGTCCAGATCAAAAGGGGTTGGCTGAACGGATAAGGGTTAATTCTTATTGTCGTGACGCCACCTGCGGGAATTCCGGTGATTTCACCAACGCTGCTTGGGCCTCCGGGGGATGTACAGCAGCAAGATGGGACGCTCCCCACAGGACGAGCGGGAGTCCCCGGAGCCGGGAGCTGCAGTTGGTGGTGCATAGCAGCTCGGTGATTCTTAGCATGCGGAGTTAAACAGTTCTGAAGAAGTGCAGACATCAATGTTCTCTGTAACAGGTCTTTTACTGTAACCGGTAGATGATACAGGGTACACAGTTAACGGGTAATGGACCGGGTGGTCCCAGCAATGACCGGTGTCATTTCAGAGCTCCGCGGTGTTCCTCCGTTCCTAACTTTTCTATTTGCCGACATCGCCTTGGTGCGCCAGTTCAGGTACAAAAGGGGGCTACTTGAATTTCCCTGCCGGTGTATACGACCCGGTGTGAGGGGAGCCTGATTTCTTATAGTGGGTACTCCGCTGGCAAATGGCTCTATTCGCGGCTGCAGTGAGGTGCTCCTAGGAAGCAGTCCCTTCACTTCTGGTTTGCTGAGCAGCGATGGACGACTTACTCGCTTCGGAACTAGTGATCCAGTTGTTGATGGGCGCGGGTGTATTTTGACCCGTTAAATAGTCGCCCAGCTTCCGGTTTTGGGGCACCGGGTAATGGTGCCAACCGGTAGGTGGTCTGCACGGCTGCACGGTACTGTGCAGAGCCCTCTTCTCCTACGTTCCCCTCCCGACCACTTCTTCTCTGTTCTCCTCACACTACTCCTCCACACTACTCCTACACTCCCCCCACCAGAACCTGATTGGCCCTCTATTCTAATGGTGCATGTAGGGTATGGAGCTCTGAGTGTTAACCATGTCATTACTGAGACAGAGATTATTGCATCTTCAGTGAGGGATACAATACCCTCCTGTGACGCACTCGCTGCGGGGCGCCACATTACTATAAGAAGGAATGTTGAAACTAGAAAAAGGCAACTGATGGTAAATCAAGTACTGTATAATTTCCTGTTGAAGATATCAAATTATAGATTGAAAATCACACCCAAATACTTAGACCAAGAAAGTTAAACAGATTTTATTTGAGGCCAAGCAAATCTGAAGCACAAAATACCCAGTAAATCTAATATATCTTTCTGGCACTCCTTCGTGCTACCTCCCATGTCATGAAGGATACGTGATGCACTGGCATGAAGATTTTTCTTATGTATTCATGACCTAATCTCATTGTTAATAACATTGCATAGGGTGTTTGGGTACACAGGGATCTCAGAGGTAAAAGCTTGATCATACAAAAAGGAAAAAGCATTAATGAAAAAGTTATTGGGATGTGTGCACTATAGAAACATACCTCAGACAATAAATTATTTATAATTATTTATTTCAAGGATTTTGGCAAATGACCAAGTAGTTCTAAAATTACTGCTTTACTTCCGTGACATTAACAAGACAGAAGGCATTTTTGACTTTCCATTCACTGTCCATGGTGCTGAGTGATTTTGTAGGATGCATTTGTGTACAGTCATGACCAAACGTTTTGTGATTTGCTCAAATAGTTTTGTTCAGTGGTTTTAGATCTTTTAGTCAGATTACTTTTAGGGTTACTGAAGTACAATTATATCATAACTTTTTAATAACTTTTTTACTAAAAGTGACAAAAACATCAAAAGACTAGTGATGGGCAAACTCTCCGGGTTTTTTTTTTTTTTTTTTTAAAGTCCGGGTTCAGGACCGGACTTGACAAGAACTTGAGTCTGAACCCCAAACCCGGACTTTAAAGTTATAAAGTGGTAGATAGGTGGGCTGGGGGGGGTTAACCAAAACAGTGATTAAACATCAGTTCATACTTACTGGGTCCACGTGCTTGTACTTCTGGGGCCAAACATTAACTTCCTTATTGTTCACAGCACTGTAAATGCTAGAACGTATGGGTTATTTCCAGGTTACTGCACTAGCTCCAACAGCTAAGTACAGACACCCACACTGTGTGATAGCATCTGTGATTGGCTGTTGCGCCCCTGACCAATTGTGCCGGCATCTGTAATTGGTTGCCATGGGCAGAAAACCTGATGTCATAGTAGTGTAAAAATAAATAAATAATTTAAAAAAATGAGCTTCTCTGTATTTTTGATTCTCAGCACAGATAAAACAGACATCAACAGGCTGCCACCCCGACCTGCCTGTCTTTACCTTGACTGGCAATCAAAATACGGAAGCCCATTTTTTTTAATTATTTAAATGAATAATTAAAAAAAAAATATGTGGGCTTCGTCCTATTTTTGATTACCAGCCATGGTAAAACCCAGGCAGCTGGGGGCTCGTATTCCCAGTGTAGTGAGGGTCATAGTTATTGGGCCCCCTCAGGCTAAAGAATAGCATCCCGCAAGACCCCAGATATTGACATATTCATTAGGAGCACAAATTCTTGGCGCTTTACTCGGCTCTTCCTGATGCTCTGGTGTGGTGGCATCAGGGTAATAGAAGGGTTTAATGACATCTGAGTATTGATAGCTTGTGATTAAGCCCAGATTGATAATGTTCAGGTCTCTGAGACCTGCACATTATCAATCCTGTGTGGTAATAGTTAAAAAACACTGACACATAGAAAATAATTTATTTGAAATGAATTAAAGAGAAAAATCTTTTTTTTTTAATAAATCAGACACACAACCCTTATTTCCAATTTACTACCCCACACATACCCCTCCAACGATAATCCACAATGATGGTCCCACAAAGTACACGATCCTGGCTCTGCTTCAACCAGAGTATGCAGCGAGGGAACAAAAGTGTCCTCTCCCTGCAGCCTCCGCGATCACACCGAGTGCTGTGAGGAGCGGTGACAACACTCACTGAGTAACTGATGCAGTGAACTCAGGTAACTGAGATGCAGAAACACTAGGCATTCAGTACGCACCCCAAACTGTTGCCCATCCCTAGCAAAGACTTACCGTATATACTCGCGTATAAGCCGAGTTTTTCAGCCCAAAATTTGGGCTGAAAAGTCCCCCTCGGCTTGTACGCGAGTATATAAAAAAAATAAAAAAATACCGCAGCAGCCCCGGAGGTATACAGGCCCCCCCATCAAGTTCCAGGGCCCCCCCCCTTGCGCGCCAGCCTGTAAAGGAAAATCATACTTGCCAGTGTCCAGTCGCGCCGTCCGCAGCTGCCGACATGACGATCCCGGGCTCCATTCAGCGTCTTCCGCATTTCCTGTAGTCGCGGGCAATGACGTCATTGCCCGCGACCACAGGAAGTCGGAAGCCGGAAGACGCTGAATGGAGCCCGGGATCGTCATGTCGGCAGCTGCGGACGGCGTGACTGGACACTGGCAAGTATGATTTTCCTTTACAGGCTGGCGCGCAAGGGGGGGGGGGGGCCCTGGAACTTGATGGGGGGCCTGTATACCTCCGGGGCTGCGGCTGTATACAGCCCTGGGGCTGCGGCTGCTGTATATACCTCTGGGGCTGCAGCTGCTGTATATACCTCTGGGGCTGCAGCTGCTGTATATACCTCTGGGGCTGCATATGGGGCTGCATATACCTCTGGGGCTGCATATACCTCTGGGGCTGCATATACCTCTGGGGCTGTATATACCTTGGGCCTGCATATACCTCTGGGGCTGTATATACCTCTGGGGCTGCATATACCTCTGGGGCTGCATATGGGGCTGCATATACCTCTGGGGCTGCATATACCTCTGGGGCTGCATATACCTCTGGGGCTGTATATACCTCTGGGCCTGCATATACCTCTGGGGCTGTATATACCTCTGGGGCTGCATATACCTCTGGGGCTGCATATGGGGCTGCATATACCTCTGGGGCTGCATATACCTCTGGGGCTGCATATACCTCTGGGGCTGCATATACCTCTGGGGCTGTATATACCTCTGGGGCTGCATATACCTGTGGGGCTGCATATGGGGCTGCATATACCTCTGGGGCTGCATATGGGGCTGCATATACCTCTGGGGCTGCATATACCTCTGGGGCTGCATATACCTCTGGGGCTGCATATGGGGCTGCATATACCTCTGGGGCTGCATATGGGGCTGCATATACCTCTGGGGCTGCATATGGGGCTGCATATACCTCTGGGGCTGCATATGGGGCTGCATATACCTCTGGGGCTGCATATACCTCTGGGTGCATTGGCTGCATAACTTGGGGCTGCATATACCTCTGGGGCTGCATATACCTCTGGGGCTGCATATGGGGCTGCATATACCTCTGGGGCTGCATATGGGGCTGCATATACCTCTGGGGCTGCATATACCTCTGGGGCAGTATATACCTCTGGGGCTGCTGTATACTACCACTGGGGCTGCTGCTGTATACTACCACTGGGGAGGCTGCTGTATACCTCACTGCTGGGGGCTGTATACCTGTGCTGGAGTCCACCCTCGGCTTATACGTGAGTCAATAAGTTTTCCCAGTTTTTGGGGGCAAAAGTAGGGGGGTCGGCTTATACACGGGTCGGCTTATACACGAGTATATACAGTATTTTTTAAAAATGTTGACCTTCATTTTTTAAGGCTTCTACAATTCCTTTTTCCATTAGTTAGTATTTGTCTTTAAGGACTCACTAACATTAGTTCCAATTCTGCCTAAGTTGGACAACAGTAATCCGTATAGGTAAGCTTTTGTCCTGCAAGTGTACATTTTTTTCCTTTCATATAGCATTCATATGATATGCATATGACATCTATATGCCATCCGTATGCAATGCATTTTTGACATCATCTTTTATATCCTAGACTATTATATGTAAATTCTTGATACGTATCAGAAATAATAAAGCTTTATCCAGGTAGCTAAACACGAACAGTGAGTCAGACTTCCATGAGAAGGGGGTCTGTGAACATACCCGAACTTTACAATTTGGGTTTGTCCAGTAATAACCAGCAAAGGTAAAGTACATAGATGTGGAGCGATATTAATAGACTGAGAAAGCTTATAGCTATTGGACTGTCTCCAGCCTAAAAATACCTCAGAAGTGTCACATCACATAAGGTGTGCCAATTGTGGAGCTTCGTCCAGGAGAGGAACCTTTCAGATAAAATTCGTGGGAACCGGCTGAGGGCTCTGCGCGCGGGAGCGCTAAGGAGAGGGAGAGCGCAGTTAGGGACAGAAGTAAGGAACAGCAGGCACACCACCGAGGGTTCCCAGTGAGATGTGCCGGTTCCTTGTTTACTACCCAGGCCAGCAGTACCCGTGAACTATAACAACTAACGCTGCCTGAAGTACTAGTAAAACCCATGCAGAGTTAAGACTATGTGACGTGTCTCATTTGCCTGCGCCGGAGGAGCCGTACTCTTGTTCCCTCAAGATTGACTGTCTGCCAGCATCTCCACTTGACGAGCCGACTCCCTGTGTAAATCACCATATTCATCCACAACTGCCCCACCTGTTACCAACTAGCTGCATCACCATCACGCCGGAGGTCTGCAAGCAACGCCGGTATCATTACCCGGAACCATAGGTGGCATCTCAAACACTTTTTATTTTTATTTTAACCCCTTTTTCAGCATCCATTAGGCCACGGGTCTGGGCACAGGCCACCCGTGACATCCCCAGTAAATTAAAGCCCGGAACCGGGTACCCGACGGCCCTGGGATGGGTCAGCTATTTTTGCCTAAAAAATTAGTGAACATGGGATGGTCTCTTGTCTTTAAATCTCTCTTTTTTATGTTTTCCATTTCTGGATTATTTCAGATTCAGTGAATTTCAACAGGCCAGCATGGGTTTATTTTTTGTGTTTCAATAAATTGGTGAACAAGAGAGAGTGTTGGGGAGTGTTTTATCAAATATAGTATTTTTAGTGTGAGTTTACTTCTTTTTACTTACTGGGTTAGTAATGGGGTGTCTGACAGAAACCCCTCCATTGCTAACACCAGAGCTTGATGCCAGTCAGTGGCTTACAACAATCCCAACCACCATTACCCTGGTTGCCATCGCACCAAGGCAATCAGGAATATCCAAGTCAAAGCACAAGAACTGGCGCATCTAATGTGACGTGCTACTTCTAGGGTGGCTCTATACTGGCATTTTTAGGCTGGGTTTGGACCAATTAACAGGAATCTTCCCAGCCTGGTTATACAAAATGGGGGTGGAGGACCCTATGTTGTGTATTGCTATTTATTTAATTATAATTGAAAGAAGCTTGAAAAGCTGCACTAAAAAGTACACATACAAGGCACTGAAAGGGTGCCATTTTATAATATGTTGTGAAATTATATAGCGGCAGGATATCTACTTATATATATATATATATATATATATATATATATATATATATATATATATCACATTTTTGGGGTGGAAGACTTGGTTGCTTTAAATTTCCCATTTTTCAAGAAGTGTGCAAAAAAAATCGGCTTACGGATGATCCATGCGCAGTCCGTTTTTTTCTCACATTCACAGACTTGCATTCACAAGTCTCACCCGAAATACACGGTTAATTGCTGCATGCTGCAATTTTAACTCTCGCCAAATAGAGCTTAGAAAAAATATGCAGATCAACAGTGCCTCATTGAATACTATTGGCCAGTGTGCAATGTGGTGTTGTCTCACATTTATCTCCTCCGTGTTATACGCTAGTGTGAGCAAGGTCATAAGCTGATATCCAGCACATCAGGGTTACTGCAGAAGTCTTGAAAAATAAGATCTAAAAAAAAGTCTAAAAAAATAATGTCTGAAAGATCTAACAACACTAAAGCAGCAAACTTGGAGAAAAAAAATTGTGACAGCCTCAAAACCTCTGGCCACACTGCCAATATTATTATAATCCATTAAAAAGCAAAACTAAATATTCTCATATGAAGGAAATACGCACATTGAATTTCCAACATCTGCCTTAAAGAACAGAAAAACATACATTTCTGTAGATAGAAAAAATAAACAGCTAAACTCTTTCTAGCAAGGCCAATTACCATTTTTGTATTTTCCTTCTTCCACCCTTGTCCCAGAGCATTAACTATTTTATTTTTCTGTCCGCAGTGACATACGAGGGCTTATATGCTGTGGGATGATTTGTCTTTTTGAGTGACACTATTCATTTTACCGCATACTTCACTGAAAAACAGAAAAAACATTCCAAGTTCAGTTAAATTGCAAAAAAATGTGTGATAAAAATGACCCAGCAATGATTCTCCTCCTCAGTCTGATAATGGGGATACCAAACCTGTCCATTTTCTAATATTTTATTTGGCAAAGTAATCTGAGATTTGTAAAAAAAAAAAGTGTAATACTCTGCTATTTTTTATGAAATTTTAATTTTTTTTAACGATGCAACTGGCTTATTTTTTGTGATATGAGACATCCTTTTTACTCATACTACTTTGGAATTGATAAGACATTTTGACAGCTTTATAAAGCTTTTTATGATTTGTTGCAGCTACAAATTACCCCACCATTTTTTGCATTTTTACTGTTTTTCTGTTTGCTGTGTTAAATATTTATGTAGATCTGACTTTTATGGACACGGCAATAGAATACCCCATTTGTGTATTTTATTTCTTATTATTTTTAGTTGGGGAAAATGGGGTTCATTATGGTTTTTCTTGAATTTTTTACCTTCTTCTTCTGGCACCCTTGGGAAGCTCAAATCTGCAATTGTCTGACCATTTGTACCATATACAGCAATACCATAGTATTGCTGCATATTGTAACAATCACAGTCTCCTTTGAAGCCACAGGTTGAGTTTTTAAGTACCTCCTTGATGACAAGTACAGAGGTCGTCATTAGACATCCGGCGGCTATCACAGCAACCATCGGTGCTCTGAGATCACAGCAACCATCGGTGCTCTGAGATCACATCACAAATCAAAGAAATCCACAAAAAAGTGAATTATAAAAAAAAAAGCATTTCAGGGAAACGGGATTTTTGTAATTCAGTTCAACTCTAATAAATTTGCAAATTTCTAGACATCATATTGGTTAAATAATTCTACCAATCCCAACCATTTAGATAATTGAATTTAGATAGTACTTATGTATAGGTCCATGCTTTAAAAAGGGATGGGTTGTACTGGAACTATAATAAAATACACAATATGTCCTAGCATTTCCAGTTCCCTCTAATTTGCTGTTCCACAAAGCTACTGTACTGTAAAGTGTACATTCCCTTCATTCACTCATTGTATGCACCTACAACGTTCCACTGAGACAATCCTGATGAAAGTGCCAAGTCTAAAGGTCAATTTCTCTATCCTTTCTCTTTCTGATTTTCCTGCTATTTTTCCCTGCAGCTTTTTGACACTAAGTTGTCAATTTACCGTTGATATTCTCATTGTGGGGTGTTTGCATTATCCTTCATTGCTTATTATCATATCGCGCTCATGACACACCCATGTCGCCTTATCTATCTTTACCTGGTAGTTGTGTAGAAATATAAAAAGAGAGGAATAGTGTACGTATATAGTACTAATACATTATTTCACATTGTTTTATTCCTTGTACTACAAGGCTTGTCCACTCTGCTCTACGTTTACACTGTTTTTGTAGATTTTATACACTTTTTACTATTTAGCTCAGCTGACATTTACGCTTGAGTGTTCTAGTTTGTACAATAGCTTTCCCTCAATATATCGACAGTGTTAATCTCAGTCCGTTTGCGCATTTTAATGGCTCCACGCACTGTTAGGTCATCTTTGCCTGTGGCAACCTAGATCTTGTATGTAGTGGATTGTCAGCCCCCCCCTGTTCTCCACTGATAATGCTAACAAACCTCTGCACACCACAACTGGCTGCACGCTTCGCTAACACTCAAGTCAATTTTCATGTCGCCAGCAGTGAATAGCTTCCTTTTCAGACCTTGTTTTGCTTACACTTCTAGTTTAAGATTTTGTCTTTCCCCTCGCCCCCAGGGACAAAGCATCCTCTAGCAGTCCAATGCTTTGAGTGTATGTGAATCTTCTACAAGGATGACATACTTGCTGTCGAGATCACCAGCAAACGGCTCACAATGCATCCATTTTTTAACTGCTATTATTCCCCAGTCTGCAGTATGACAATTGCTCTTTACCTGCTCAATACTTAGGCGTCTGTGCATGTCTTATTTACATGTCTACAATTGCTGTATTACAGCTACCGCGCACAATGCTTTTCAGTATATTCAGGTCAATACTGACTTGGCTGTATTGTTGCCAGGCCATCTAAAAAAGTTAAACTCACATTGATTTTGATTTTTTTTCTCTTTACAATTGTTATTTAGAAACACACTATTAACAATCATTGGCAATAATTTCCAAATTTCCAAAGATTGTAACTATGTGAATATATCAAAACCATTATACAATTATTGTGTTGCTACTCATGAACTTGCTGTGAGACGGGATAGTCAAGATAGTCAAGCGGTCCGGGGTCAATACCTCTGAATAGACAACTGTAGTGTTTCATAGGGCAATAGTAGTGGGCGAGGGATTAATTTCGTATGCCGAGGACTGATACGTGAAAGGCCAGGATCACACTCACCGTTTTTAGCAGATGTCAGAGACATCCACTAAAAACTTAGACATTTTCCGCTGAAGCGGATACCGTTAACGGTATGCACTCCAGCAGGACGCAGTTCCAAAGCACCTCATGAATTACCTGCACAGCGGCTGCACACAGAGCGTCTTGGGCGACTGCTTTCCAGGATCGCATAGGAAACGCTCCATGCATGTTCCAAAACTTATAAAAATTGTGATGAGCCGAATCATTGACTCTGATATTTTGCCTGGGCGTCGAACTTTTGGCTTTTGAATGAATGGACGGACTTCATGTTCTCTTCTTCCAGTTGTCATAGCACTCACTGCTATCGATGACCTGGATGAGGTAGTCTCATGCTCAAACCTGTAGAGCAGAGGTCCCCAAATCCAGGCCTCAGAGGCCGCCAACAGTGCAGGTTTTCAGGATTGCCTTAGTATTGCACAGGAGTTGGAATCATCACCAGTGCAGGTGATTCAATTATCACCTGTGCAATACTAAGGAAATCCTGAAAACCAGCACTGTTGGCGGCCCCTGAGGCCTGGATTTGGGGACCTCTGCTGTAGAGGATAGTGAGATATGCAGTCTGAAACATTGTTACCATTTTCCTTGTCAATGTAAATTGTTCCAAGATTCTTTCCTAGGAACAAAAAGCACAAGCAAATTATTATGAAAATAAACTCTTCAGTTATGGAACAGAAGATATACATTATACAATGCAAAACTCAAAAATATATTTGTACTTACATAGTTTTTAGTTTTTAAGGTTGAAGGAAGACTTTAAGTCCATCTAGTTCAACCCATAGCCTAACATGTTGATCCAGAGGAAGGCAAAAAAAAACTTGTGGCAACTGGTGATGGGCGAATCCTAAATTACTCGGAATCGCTTGACTCTAGCGAGTCCGAGCCCAGGACTCGCTACTCGTTGCGAGTCTAGCGAGTCCAATGTTAATGAATGGGGAAGCGAGTAATAGCGAGTAGTGTGAGATTTACAAATCGCAGATGTGTCTGGGAAGCTTCAGCCTGAAGCAATCCTAGTTTTGTCATTTATTTGCATTGCTCGTTTACTTTGTAAGTAATCGCTGACTCGCACAGATAAGAGTCCTGTCTCCTCTGTGCTGGCTGCCAGCTCCAGGGTCCTAGAGCCTGCCTGCTGCCTGATGTAGCAGTGCTGAGATTGTTCTCAGTCTGCTCATTCCCTGTGTACAGACATGAATGTCTGTGCACAGAGATGATGTAGCAGAGCTGAGATTGTTCTCAGTCTGCTCATTCCCTGTGCATAGAGATCTATATCTATACACAGGGGATGTAGCAGAGAGGACATCGCGTTTTGGACTGCGTCGGACGGAAGAGGATTTTTTTAATTAAAGATGGAGTCCCTAATGGCTTTTTTTTTTTATTTCTAATAAAAATTTTTCTTTGTGTTGTGTTTTTTTTAAAACAATTTAATAGAAATTCATGGCGGTCATGTCTAATATTGGCGTGACCACCATAAATTTCGGGCTTAGGGCCAGCTGATAATACAAAGATGGCCCTAACCTCTTTATTACCCAGCGTGCCACCGCTACCAGGGCCGCTGGAAGAGCGGGGTTCAGCGTCAGAGGATGGCGCTTCAATGAACGCGCCATCTTCTGGGGCGGCTGCAGGCTGCAATTTGCAGCGGGGGGTGCCCAGAAAGCTTGGGCATCCCTGCGCTGCGGATTCCAGCCCCCAGCTGCTTAGCTGTACCTGGCTAGACATAGAAATTGCGCGGAGCCCCACGCATTTTTTTTTAAATTATTTCATGAAATTCTGAGATTCTGACTCTGACTCTGAGACTCTGACTCTGAAATTCATTAAATAATTTTAAAAAAATGCGTGGGGCTCCGCGCAATTTCTATGTCTAGCCAGGTACAGCTAAGCAGCTGAGGGCTGGAATCCACAGCGCAGGGATGCCCAAGCTTTCTGGGCACCCCCCGCTGCAAATTGCAGCCCGCAGCCGCCCCAGAAGATGGCGCGTTCATTGAAGCGCCATCCTCTGGCGCTGAACCCCGCTCTTCCAGCGGCCCTGGTGGCGGTAGCACGCTGGGTAATAAAGGGGTTAATACCAGCTTTGTTATACAAGCTGGTATTAAGCCCGAGATTCTTAATGTAAGGCCCGTTTGACCCAGCCACTAAGAATCTCCAATAAAGGGTTAAAAAAACACAGAGAAAAATTTTTATTTGAAATAAAAAAAAAAGCCATTAGGGACTCCATCTTTAATTAAAAAAATCCTCTTCCGTCCGACGTAGTCCAAAACGCGATGTCCTCTCTGCTACATGCACAGGGAATGAGCAGACTGAGAATAATCTCAGCACTGCTACATCATGTCTGTGAGCAGGCGGGCTCTAGGACCCTGGAGCTGGCAGCCTGCACAGAGAAGACAGCTGGACTCGGCTCGCAAAGAAACAGCAGTTACTTTGCGAGTTTCCCTGCTATCACTGGCACAGTAGCCAGTGATGACTCGCACGAGTCCAATGCAAACAATGGCAATCCTAGTTTTGTCAGCGTTTCTGACAAAACTAGGATTGATATTGATTTGCATTGGACTCGTGTGAGTCATCACTGGGAAACTCGCCGAGTGGCGAGTCCTGCGAGTCCCTTACTACTCGCCGAGTAACGAGTCCTAGCGAGTAGATTCGCCCATCCCTAGTGGCAACACTAGCTCCACATTGGGGAAAAAAAATCCTTCCTGACTCCAGATATGGCAATCAGACTAATTCCCTGGATCAACGCCCTATCAAAGGATCTAGTATATATAACTGGTAATATTATAGTTTGCAGATAACATTGAGAAAAAATACACTATGTATGACTGCTCTGTGGGAGAGATATTTATAATGTTAAATCTGATACAACTATTTTTATACACAGGTGCATCTGAATGAATTAGAATATTATCAAAAAGTTAATTTCACTAATTCAATACATAATGTGAAACACATATATCATATAGAGTCATTACAAATAGAGTGATCTATTTCAAGCGTTTATTTATGTTAATATTGATGATTATGGCTTACAGGTAATGAATACAGAAAGGTCATTATTTCAGAAAATTAAAGTAAGGGGGATGAGGGGTCTGAGAGATTAAATATGACCTAAATAGGTATCAGAGGCGTCACCTTGTGTGGTTGTGAGAGTCACAACCACTATAAAAACATGAAGGGTTAAAAACCACTTTGCCCTATTTCATGAGACAGAAAAGGGTGAATATAATATTGATTTATTAGTCAACACATTTCAGGGCTACCTGGCCCTTTCCTCAGGACAAATCAATATCATATTACCATGTTTCAGGGTGTTTCTGTGAGCCCTGAAACACGTTGACAAATAAATCAATATTATATTCACCCTTTGATGTCTCGTAGAATACGGGAGGGCAGTTTTTAAACCTCCATCCTCCTACTTTAATTTTCTGAGCTAACGACCCTTGGGTTTTCATTGGCTGTGAACCATAATCATCACCATTTACAGAAATAAACACTTGAAGTAGGTCACTCTGTTTGTAATGACTCATATAATATATGTGTATCACTTTATGTATTGAATCACTGAAATAAATGAACTTTTTGATGATATGCTAATTCATTGAGATGCATCTCTATATATTTAACTGCATTTGACAAAATCTTACTTCCATGTGCATGCATATGAAGCTCCTTAAAGAAAAATAATTAGCCAAAGCAAAAAAATATTTAGTAAAGTGGAAACCACCGGTGCTTGTCTTCATAAAATTTTGTCCTTTATTGTTATGTGAAATTTATAAAAATCATTCAGCATCCTAGCTGGGCGCTAGACGCGTTTCGGAAGACACAACTTCCTTAATCATTAGCTAATGATTAAGGAAGTTGTGTCTTCCGAAACGCGTCTAGCGCCCAGCTAGCACGCTGAAAGATTTTATAAATTTCACATAACAATAAAGGACAAAATTTTATGAAGACAAGCACCGGTGGTTTCCACTTTACATTGTTTCCTGGGCAGCTGCCAAAGCTGCCACACCAGGTGCAGGAATCCAGGAGGATATGGGCGGTGGAGCGGCCTTTTCCCTTTCCCTTTCCCAGTGAATGCATGTAAAAAAATATTTAGACCTTTGTACAAAAAAAGATAAGTGACTGCAGATGAACAAATCTTTACATTCACATATGCCAGCTTTGCTGAATTTTCACAGGAAATTCTATTTGTTTTAGGATTCCTAGTAATCTTAAAACATTCAAAAGCTACCGGTGGCACTGAATGGATGTGTATGACACAGTAACTCTCTATTATCGATTAACTCCATGATGACAATCGCCATACATATATACCACTCTATGGAAGGAGGTTAACTTAGCGGGCTCAGGAGTTGATCCTGCCCCATTCCCAGCAGATGATTGCCATGGTATTCTAACAATGAGTGGAGCTGAGCTCTAAAGGCCACTTTACACATCACGATATTGCAACGCAACTACGATAAAAAGTCACGAGGTACGGGTGTTGCAGTCGATATCGTTTGTGCGTTGTGTCTTGTAAATGGGCAACGCAACTCAGAAATGACGCAACTACAATATCATCTTTGAATTGTGCATGCTCTTCAACCGTGCAATATTGGCTTGACGATCTGGCAGGATCGTGCTGCGTGACAGCGCAACTACGATTTGGAGTGCAACTTCCCCTATTCACTCCAATGTTAATTGGTCGTTCCCTGAGTTGCTCAGACACAGTTTGAAAAAAGGGCGTACGACATCGTAGTTGCGTTGCCTGCCGATAACTCCCTGTGTAACATCTCCTATGTGATTTTGGACAAGTGCCAAAAACGTGCGCGCTCCCGTGAAATCGTATGCAATATCGGAATGATATTGCGACGTGTAAAGCGGTCTTTAAATGCTCCTGTCAATCTTTGACATGATGACGAGATAAAGTTTTATATGGCAACAGAAGATCTGCTGAAGACCAGGCATTTATAGTATAGGTGACTAGATGATTGAAGATTCAAGTCCTAAGGAACCTTAAAAAAAAAAAGTAAAAAAATTCTAAAAATAAAAATGTTTAAAACATATTAAAAAACTAAAAAATAATTAAAAAAATCAAATCACCCTTGTTAAAAGTAAAGATATTTAACAAAAACATATATGGTACTCTAAGTAAAAGTTTGATCCATAAAAATATACATTTAATTAACCTGAATGCTAGACACCGTAAAGATAAATAAAAATTAAGTCACCAGAATTGCGTTTTTTGGTCATTGCAATCCATTAAAATGTGCAATACTTGCAATAAGAAGCAATCACAATGTTGTAACACACACAGGAATCTAAGTCCTACCTCAAAATGATCACACTTGACCCAACCGATTCCTGTACAGACTAAGATTTCTAGCTGTGCTGTACCTAGAGGCCTCTGCGCAGAACTAAGCACAAGACTGGGAGAATACAACTTTGCTTCCTGATCAACCATCAACGTGTATCTCGTACCTCCTTAGAAACCAGGGGAAAGGGAAAGGGCACTAAAATCTTGAGTAAGGAAGGCATACAAAGATAGGAAGAATCCCTGTGTGAGAAAATATGAAACCATGAAAACAATGGGAAATAGTGAAGTGCAACTGCTAAAATAAAATTCTTCCTAACTCTTAGCTAAAGAAAGCAGAAAGAAGTATGGCAGGTATAAGAAACAACAGTGATTATACCCTAGCACATCTCAATCTGAAGGGTAAGAATCCCATGGCAGTATGGCGGTAACTGCAAGTAGGTTCCACAAAGAATATCACCAGTGGGAAAGTTCAGCAGGGGGAAGGTTTAAATAGTGGCAACCAAAAGGTGATAGGGCAGGCATAATTAACAACTGAAAACACCAGATGCCCGATGACATGGACCAAAGATAGTAAGAACCCTTAAAGAAACAGAATTTACTGTAGTTCAGAGAGAAAGAAGCGAATCATCCAACACAGGTTCGCTGGTGGCATGGCAGTTGTATCTACTCCACATTAATATTAATAAAATGTCAGGTCAGGGTACAAAAGAAATCCTCGTTAAGCCCAATCGACTGAAAAATGAAAACGTCTTGAGTTTTAGAAAATGGCAATAGTACCAAAAAAAAAATTTCTATGAATTTCTGACTTTTTTTTTTCAATTTAAAGAGAACCTGTCATGTTTAATATCACTTTATTCCTGTAGATATTTGGTTAATCTTCAGGTTAATAGCATTATGATGGTGAATAGCAGCTGTATTGAAAGTGCAGTACTCAGGGAAAAATTAACATGATTTCTCCTGCCTTCGGCTTTCAGTCACACAGGCCTGCCGGCGTGAATATGTTCATCGTTTGCTATACTGTGAGTGGTGGCGGTAAGTAGGCCCCAGCACTTCGACTGACAGCTGTCAAGTGCATGAGTGAAAAGCCTCCTGTCAGTGCCAGGGCGTGCTTACAGCTGCCATTTACAATGACATGAATGATGCCTGAAGCAGGATGAATAAAATGCATTTTCTCCAGTACAGCCGCCGAGCACTTTCATATGCTATTAACCTGCATACTAACCCTATAACCACAGGCTAATAGCATTATGAGACATAACAAGTTCCCATTAAGCAAAAGAAGAAATATACAAGTTTGATAATGCAATAAATAAACTGACATAGTGAATCATGGATACCAGGTCATTTTTACCACACAACGGCTAGGGTCACACACGCCCATCACTTTTTTTCTATTTCCAAAACCGGATTCTGTTTTTTAAAAATGACATTTTTGCAGCTAAAAAACGCTATCCGTTAACGCATGCATTAACGCATGGTACCTATTTGTACCATGCATTAACGAATGCGTTTCCCATAGGGCCCCATGTTAAAAAAAGCTATGCATTTTTTTCCTGCACCCAAAACGCAGCTAGCAATGCATTTATAGCATTGCAGCTTATGGATATGTTAACGGATCCGTTTTTCAACTAAATCTAAGTTGAAAAACGGATGCTTTTAGCGGATCCAGGGCTTATGTGTGACTTTGGCCAATGAATGCCGTAAAGACAAAAGTCGTAATTGCAATTTTTAAAATGATTTTATCACATATATTTTTCTTGTTTTCCTGTATATTATATATGTATATTACCGTATATACTCGCGTATAAGCCGAGTTTTTCAGCCCAAAAATTGGACTGAAAAGTCTCCCCTCGGCTTATACGCGAGTATATACGGGACCCCCTCACTGTTTGGCGCCCCCACCTCAGCATGGATCCCCCCCGCACGCAGCGCTGCGCTCATACATTACCAGCCTGTCAGCTGTCATCCTCCGGTGGCGGATCGCGGCTCCCGGCTCCAGCTTCCATCTTCATCTGTGTCTTCCTGCATGTCACATGACCGGCCGGCGTCGCGATGACGTCATCGCGATGAGCCCCGGTCACAATGCAGGAAGACGCAGATGAAGATGGAAGCCGGAGCCGGGAGCCGCGATCCGCCACCGGAGGATGACAGCTGACAGGCTGGTAATGTATGAGCGCAGCGCTGCGTGCGGAGGGGGGCCATGCTGAGGTGGGGGCGCCAAACAGTGAGGGGGGCCTGGGGCTGCTGTGTACTACCCCTGGGGCTGCTGTATATACCCCTGGGGCTGCTGTATATACCCCTGGGGCTGCTGTGTACTACCCCTGGGGCTGCTGTATATACCCCTGGGGCTGCTGTGTACTACCCCTGGGGCTGCTGTGTACTACCCCTGGGGCTGCTGTGTACACCCCTGGGGCTGCTGTATATACCCCTGGGGCTGCTGTGTACTACCCCTGGGGCTGCTTTATATACCCCTGGGGCTGCTGTGTACTACCCCTGGGGCTGCTGTGTATTACCCCTGGGGCTGCTGTGTACTACCCCTGGGGCTGCTGTGTACTACCCCTGGGGCTGCTGTGTATACCCCTGGGGCTGCTGTGTATACCCCTGGGGCTGCTGTATATACCCTGGGGCTGCTGTGTACTACCCCTGGGGCTGCTGTGTATACCCCTGGGGCTGCTGTGTATACCCCTGGGGCTGCTGTGTATACCCCTGGGGCTGCTGTGTACACCCCTGGGGCTGCTGTGTACACCCCTGGGGCTGCTGTATATACCCTGGGGCTGCTGTATATACCCCTGGGGTTGCTGTGTATACCCCTGGGCTGCTGTATATACCCCTGGGGCTGCTGTGTATACCCCTGGGGCTGCTGTGTACTACCCCTGGGGCTGCTGTATATACCCCTGGGGCTGCTGTGTACTACCCCTGGGCTGCTGTGTACTACCCTGGGGCTGCTGTGTATTACCCCTGGGGCTGCTGTGTACTACCCCTGGGGCTGCTGTGTACTACCCCTGGGGCTGCTGTGTACTACCCCTGGGGCTGCTGTGTACTACCCTGGGGCTGCTGTGTATACCCCTGGGGCTGCTGTGTATACCCCTGGGGCTGCTGTGTACTACCCCTGGGGCTGCTGTGTACTACCCCTGGGGCTGCTGTGTATACCCCTGGGGCTGCTGTGTATACCCCTGGGGCTGCTGTGTCTACCCCTGGGGCTGCTGTGTATACCCTGGGGCTGCTGTGTACACCCCTGGGGCTGCTGTGTACTAACTAAGGGCTGCTGTATACCACTGGGGCTGCTGTATATACTGCTGGGGCCTGCATACCATTGGGGAGGCTGCTGTATACTACCACTGGGGGGGCCTATATACCACACTGCTGGGGGCTGTATACCTGTGCTGGGGTCCACCCTCGGCTTATACACGAGTCAATAGGTTTTCCCAGGTTTTGGGGGCAAAAGTAGGGGGGTCGGCTTATACACGGTCGGCTTATACACGAGTATATACGGTATATGGTAAGATAATTTATATTAATGATGTCAAAACTACTATTCGTCTTGTTAAAAAAATTAAGCCCAACTTATTTTCTTCACTGCTGGGCTGTCACATATGATCTGTGAAAATGATGGGAGTGCTGGTGTGTCACGGTCCGCGCTGCTGTGGGGATATCCCTGAGGAAGGCGCCGGGTGTGGCGCTGAAACGCGTAGGAGAGAGGAGGAAATAAAGGATGGAATAACTGCTGTCTCTTTGGTGAGTTTATTCATACCACAGCAGCGCGGACCGTGACACACCAGCACTCCCATCATTTTCTTGGATTCAAACCACTATCCAGTGGTCGGTGGAGGTCCTGCAGCAGCTGGAACATAGTTTCCAAAAACGCCTTCAAACCAGTTGTGGGGTTCACAACTGGACCAGGTGAGCAGCTTCATAGTACCACCATCAATAAGTGTCACTAGTGATAGGGCACTATTGCGCCTCTTGTCCCCCTCCCTATTTTCTTTTACAGTACTACATATGATCTGTAAGATTTCTTAAATGTTTTACGAATTTCTCTTCTTATCTCTATGGCTAAGCTGTCAGCTTTGACATCCTATAATTATTTAAGTTGACCACAAAATGGCTGCTGCATTCACTTTCTCTGCTTTTATACAGGATATGATAGTGCCTCCTGATTGACTACGCTATACCATTTGGTATGATAGATTCAAGCTATTATGGGGAAGTCCTCCCACTCATGCCTGAGGTTATATGTACATTTCATGCAAACATATTGATAAATATTTAAATTTGAATCAATTTATTAATTTCTAAATGTGACATAAAATATATGTCCAATACCTACCTCAACAGAGACTTCTAAAGCAGGAGTGGGAAATAGAGATGAGCCACCACCACCCTAGTGTTCGAATTTGATTCGGTTTGCCAAACTGGGCGTTTGTTCGTCGAATGTTAGTCGAACACCTTTGAATTCCATTGAAAACAATGGCAGCCAAACACAAACACCTACAAACACATAGAAAACACCTTCTAAAGAGTTCAAAAGGTGACAAAGTACTCAGAAGAAACAACAAACATACGGAAAAGTGAAAACTACATATAAAAATGTGAAAAGTAAAGAGATAGCCGAGTAAAAGGGGGAGGAGACACAAATATAGGCATGTCATGCCCTTCCAAAATCAGTTTTTACTACAGCAGTTGTAAGGCATCATGCACACGATGAGTAGTTGTTGAGTTTTACTTCAATATCTGTAATGGTACCTTTACACGCGGCAACATTTCTAGGGTTTCCACAGGTAACTTACTGGTTGCAGTGAAATCATGGAGACATTATTCCATTTGTACACAGCAACAAGATAGAACCATGTCTCCATGATTTCACTGCAACCAGTAAGTTACCTGTGGAAACCCTAGAAATATTGCCGCGTGTAAAGGTACCATTAGGGTACCTTTACACACGGCAACTTTTCTAGGAATTTCACTGGCAACTTACTGGTTGCAGTGAAATCATGGAGACATTGTTCCATTTGTACACAGCAACAAGATAGAACAATGTATCCATGATTTCACTGCAACCAGTAAGTTGCCAGTGAAATTCCTAGAAAAGTTGCCGCGTGTAAATGTACCCTAAGGCCACGTCAAGAAGATGAGTATTTGGTGTGTTTCACTTCAGTATCTGTAAGGCCATGTGCAGATGATGGCAACCGATGAGAGGAAAGAGGGGGCGGGATCAGCTGCAGGAAGCTTCCCTCCCATCGCCTCCTTTCCTCTAACACACGATACTGCACAGGAGGCTGATGGAGGCGCGGACCCCCCTACAGGGAGGCAAGGGCCCCCCTATAGGTCCGGGCCCGCTCTCAGCCACGACTGCTGCGACCGCGATTGTTACGCCACTGTAAGGCCATTTGCAGATGATGATTATTTGGTGCGTTTCAATTCAATATCTGTAAGGCCATATGCAGATGATGATTATTTGATGTGTTTAACTTCAGTATCTGTAAGGCCATGTGCAGATGATGATTATTTGGTGCATTTCACGTCAGTGTCTGTAAGGCCATATGCAGATAATGATTATTTGGTGCGTTTAACTTCAGTATCTGTAAGGCCATGTGCAGATGATGATTATTTGGTGTGTTTCACTTCAGTATCTATAAGGCTATGTGCAGATGATAATTAGGTGCGTCTTACCTCAGTATCTGGAAGGCCTAGTGCAGGCGATGAGTATTTGGTGCAGTTTTTAATGCAGCATCTGGAAGGCCTCGTGCTCACGCTGAGCATTGTGTCACATTTAGGGGACTACAACAAGAGTCTCCATTTTTCCCAAAAATTTGGGCCCAGACACCACTTCAGTGGCATCAATTGCCCCACAGTTGCAAGCTGAAAATGGTTGGTGAGGTGACTTTCATGCAGCACATTCCAAAATCTACAAGCCTTTAATCTCCCCATGTTAGGGCCCTTTCACATCAGCGGTAATTTCAAATCGCGGCAGATGCGGTGAAAAAAACGCATCTGCCGCGATTACCGCATAACCGCGACACTTGCGGCACACTTGCAGCGTTTTTTTTTCGCAGCCGCACCTGCCGCAAGTGCCGAAACCGCACTTGCCGCATCTGCCGCACCCTTACCGCAAGCCCCATAGAAATTGCATGGGGCTTGCCGCAAGTGTGCCGCAAGTGTCGCGGTTATGGGGTAATCGCGGCAGATGCGTTTTTTTCACCGCATCTGCCGCGATTTGAAATTACCGCTGATGTGAAAGGGCCCTTATCTGTAAGATTTGTCATCAAAATGTAAGTAGCGGCCAAAAAATCTGGGTAACTATGGTGAGAGCTGGAGAAGGGTCTGCTGTACAAGTCTTGCCGTCCCCACGAGTTGTGCGTCAATGTTCTGTTTGTAGAAGTTCCTCCACTGCTTCTGCCACCTCAACCTCGTCTCGGTCCTCCACCCGCACGACTCTCGGATCCGTCAATCGGACTGTTTTTCCTCTTGCCAGTGTGTTTCCAGCCTAATGAGGATGATAGCATTTAAGGCTTTCTCCAAGAAGCAAGCCACAATGGCCACCATAACCTATTACTGGCTTCAACCCATCCTAGTTATGTTCTCCTCTCAGCTAAGTATGTGGTATTCAGAGCACAATATCTATGATGGCTTGAAATCCAGCATTGGGAGTATGCTGCTGACAACTTTACCAGATCCACTGAGGATCAATTAATGAAAATCATTTAATTTGTGAAAAAGATGGTCACTATTTGCTTCCCTCATCTTCATCCATACGAACAAACTCTTCTCTATGTGATGCTATATTTGCTTGACTTCTGCTATATACCCAGGTCAATGTGTTTCAAGGTCAAACCGACAGGTTCATCACACAAAATGTGCCATTACATCCCATTCTAGGCAGAACAAAATGTGAAAAATGGCAACCAATCTACTTAAAGTGGGATGACGTAATGGAGGGCTTGATTAGGTGGGTCAGAGGTCAACTTCACATAGTGTTTGTGATGATAGTCACAGTGATACTGATACCCACAGTGATAGTGATAATGATCTCACATGGTTAAATGGTCCTGTGGGAGCGGTATTCTGATCATGTAGTCATCATAGCTGATGTTGGTGGGTGTGACTCTTATCATGATATACCTTAAAAGTGTTTCACTCTTTATTATAACTTATGCTATGAGTAAGGATCAATAAAAGATCTGAAACGCATAAGCCTGTACTAGCTTTTATTCAATTTTGGATTGATTAAAATTTTTTCAAATAAAGGCTGTTTTTATTCATTCCTAACCGTGATGCTGGATACCTAATTTTCATTTGGACTTCATGTTAGTGGTAATTTTAGGATGATATTTTCTGCATTTCTTTGACCAGAGAGTGTTTACATGCGGTAACAGTTCAGAGCCATGATGGGTATAGCCGTCATTGGTCATTAAGCCGTTAAGTAATAATAATAAACAGGTCATTAAATGACAGCCAATCAGTTTGTATAATAATGAATAATAATAATAATAAAGCCAATCGGTTGTAATTTAAAGTTGTTGTCCAGTCCTTTTCTTTTTATCTTACTAAGGGCCTAATAATATATCAGAAAAAAACAATAGGAAGGGTAATGTCTACCACAATTGTATATCTAGCTACAGCAAAAGTAGACCATTAAAATATAACTTTAAAGAGGAATCTGTCAACAGATTTTTGCTACCTCATCTGACAGAAACATAATGTAGGCAAAGAAACCCTGAATACACTGATGTATCACATGGATTCCTGGCTGAAGCTGTTCTGACACAATTAAAGAATTTAGTTTCAAGAAAACAACAGAGCTGGTATAGCTGCCCCCGCCCACACTAGGCTCTCAATACAGATTGTTCATTTACTGTGAAGTGTAAAACATAGCAAGGGGTATGTCGAACTGCCGTTCGCATGACTTTTTAGTCCTGTAATGTTAATACAGGGTAATAAAGCCTTTAGATTACATAAACAGATGCACATATCCTCATAACAAAAACACAGTTGCTTTTTATTTTTTAACCTGGGCAGCATGCTATCCTCAGCTTATATAGAAAACACCCGCTGACAGATTTCCTTTCAGGAACACTAGTTATAAAAGTCTCCTAAGTAGATGCAAGGTACACAAATGTAAAGAAATAATCCCTGATTTAGCATAGAACGCTGACTGTATACCACTATTAACTGTTAATAAAAAGTGTTGTGTACAACAACCATGGCATTAAAGTGCTACAATCCACAACACATTAAAAACATACATTAGAAAATGGAACAATCTCAACCATAACTGGTAGCCCTTGTGGGTCCTTAGGGATGAAAGATCATGTGATATTATGGGAAGGGCAGAGGGCAGAATGAGTGGTCACACTAGGCCCGGTGATCACACGACCCACCTGGAACTATTGAAACTGTTAACAATATTAGTTTGCACAGCTCAGCAAGATATTTTATCTCTGCAGTAGAGCATGGAGACATGATCTCCCTGAACTATCACAAACAGTTCTATAGGCTGCAGGACACTTTTAAAGAAGTATTCCAGTCTCCAAGATCCTATCCCAATAAGTAGTAGGTCTAACAATAATAATATTTGCAAATGGGGGAGGGAATGTGGGGGGGCTCCAAATCTTGAGCTCATCAGACTCTACTTTCGCCACTGGTGTGAGGGGCCCTTCTACAGTGTGGGGGCCATTATACAGTGTGGGTGCTAATGTGGGGGTTGTCATATACTGTTGGGACTACTTCAGGAGTTATCAAACAATTTGGGGGCTGTTTTGTAATTTGGGGGGCCCTCATACAGTGTGGGGCTACTATGGAGGCAATTATACAATTTGGGTGCAACTGTGGGGACCATTAAAAAGTGATTCAGCTCCTGAGGATTTTTACATTGTGGGGCTATTATACTGTGTGAGAACGATTGTTTTGCGGGAATTGTGTGCCCATCATACTGTGTGCGTCACAGGAGGGTATTGCAGCCACAAAAGCAGCAGCAATATTCTCTGATCCAGCAGTCACACAGTTAACTTAGAGATCCATACCCTGCATGCATCACCTAACATAGAGGGCCAATCAGGTCTTGGTGGGCGGAGTGTAAGGGTAGTGTGGAGTGGAAGTTTTAGTTAGTTAGTTAGTCTGGAGGAGAGTCGGGGATTGTAACAGCAACCTAGAAGACCCTCTGCAGATTCCCAGCTCTGCAACTTAGGAGAGGGGGCTCGCACAGTCCCGTGCGGCCCCCTGGCCACCTTCTACCGGCCATCTCCCTACCGTCACCACGGTTGAGCACCATTACTCCCGGTGCATTACCAACCGATCTACGGGCTTCAAAAGGCGGGCTCAAAATTATCCCGTGCCCATCTACAGCCGGTTTGCTGGTACCGTAGCTAGCAGTAGTCCAGCTCTGCTATGCGAACCAGAGGAGTGGAGGGACCACTTTACAGGAGCACCCCACCATCACCAAATCCAGTCGTCTAACCAGCGGTGCACCCAGCAAGGGACCCAAGGCTCCCCAAAGCATCCGGAACATATACCCCGGATAGGGAATTCAAGCAGCCTCCCTGTACCCGATCTGGTATTCCTGGGCGACAACGGCACAGTACTTAGATAGAATGGAGGAACCCCGCGGATCTCTGAGAACACACTGGTCATTGCTGAGTCCACCCGGTCCACTACCTCCAAACTATATACCATGTACTGCCTGCTGGTTACATTAAAGAACCCGTTACAGAGACTTACAGTCCGTGCCTTCTTATGAACTGCTTATCCGCGCACTAAGGTAACCGCAGCTGCCTCACAATATCTTGTGCAGCTTCTGGCTCCGGGGATCACCGCTCAGCCTGTGGGGAGCGTTCCATCTTGCTGCATTCCATCCCCCGGAGGCCCCGCAGCGTCGGTAAAGTTACCGAATCTCTCATAGGTGGCGTAACGACAATTAACCCCTTAATCTGTTCCCACAAGACGTCTTCACTTTTTGATCTGCACCACCGGGCCCCACTACCGGCAGGCGCGGTCCACCCGTGACAAAGAGGAGGAAGCAAGCACCTGTCTAAACCGGAGTCCCGGACGCGGTGAGTCATTAAGTGGGCACTTAAGAACCATAATTGTTATAGGGGAACTCAGGGTATTGTGACTGTCAAAGGTGCACATGTAAAAGGATGGACCTGCAGTCGTGAGCTCCCTGAAGACATTGATAATTTCATTGTATTGTGTGTATTAAACATACTGTACTATAGTGATAAGAAATGTTATGTAGTGATATGTTGCACTAATTGCAGGTATAATAAGGTGCAGATATAGCAGGCTAGTTGTGAGCACATAGTATAGTTTAGTAAACTGTAAGTAAGAATGTAGGTGAAAGGTGAGAAGCGTGATAGACTTATGTGAGGGATCAAAAATGTTAAATCTGGGTGAGTCCCAGCGTGGCCAGTCTAGTGTAAGGCCAGTTTAGTTTCATTTTTAGTCAGGAGTGTGTGGACACAGTGAGGAGACAGAGACAAGATTGTGGACCCTTAGAATCCCAGTGTGAGGACTTCTGGTGTCTGGAGCGTAAGACTCGGGGCTGGTGTTAGGAGAGCACCTGAAAACCCCCATCTGTACAGGGGAAGTGAGACAAGAAGTTGCTGGGTATGAGAGTCATAGAGTCTGAAGCTGCAGACTGGCTATGTGCACACAATGAGTATACGCAGTGTTTTGGACGCAGAGTCTTGCTGCTGCGTCCAAAACGCTGCGTAATACAGAAATCAAGAAATCCCATCCTCCCTATGCTTAACCCGCCTGCAGCGTGTTTGAAGCTGCGGTTCGGGTTGCTTGCAGTCCGCTCCTCCGCAGCATGTTTATTTCATGCTGCGGAGTCAGAAGCAGCTCCATCTGGTGACTGCAGGGAGAAGCCGCCCTGCACCCACCACATACGGTGAGTACAGAGCGGCTGCGGCCATCCGTGGCTTCACTCTGGTCCGGAGGAGCTGCATCCAACACGCAGCTCTTCCGGATCGTGAGCACATACCCTAAAACAGCAAGCAAGAATAGTCCAGGATGTGAGAAAAGACAATATACATGTCCACTGTGTCATAAACTTTGTTGCTGGAAAATGTTATGCCTCATATACTGTAGAGATATATGATGAAGCAGGAATGTTAAGTAAAGTTATTGTTGAAGAGAAGTGTTTGATGTCAGCTGATTTATGTGCGACTTCTACCAAAGAGAGAGATGCAGCCAGCAGACTGCAAGTGGCTAAAGAAATTGAGACAGTGGAGTCTACTGGCCCATGTGTGAGAACCGCGCATTACGGGATCCTAAAAATCATCCCTTGCACTGAGGAGCCGGTCGGGGAATGTGCTGCCAAACCAGGTGTGCTCAGCAGCCGGGGCCTTAACTCACCCACGACTATCAAAGCCCTGTACAGCCGGCCCCTGAATACTAATAGGGCATTATTACTTTCTAGGTGCAAAATGCAAACACTTTCTAGGACACTTGCACAAGGCATTGATATTTTCTAAGGGTCAATTTTACCATCTAGAAGGCACAAATGAGGCATTATTACCATGTGAGGGCACAATGGTGGCATTATTATGTGGCAGTAAGAGGAACTTAGCATTGAAAAACCATCAGGATGAGGAATTTGTGCAAGTTGTGAATAAATGGAGACAGAGCAGGAAATGTGAGCAGTCAGATATGTCTCTGTTGTAATCTCTGTAGACGAGTCTTGACTGAAAGTTGTCATGTCCGTCTGAGACAGATGGAAACGTGAACGACTTCATAAGAAAGAACATCAGCTGTAAGTCACTACATATATCTCTACTGTAATCATACAATACATGTCTGCAGAAAAACCAACCTTCATATAATAGAAATGTTACAGATAATACAGTGCTTGACAAAACATCTCCCCCTCCCAGCACAGGGCACAGAGGGGAGGGACAGAGCACCAGCTTGGGTGGGTGTGGATATTTAAATAACACTTATACAGCCGGACTATTCAGCTGTGAATAAAATGGAGAGGACTAATGCACCAGCTCCCTCCTTTCTTATATCATGGAAACTAGAAAGTGTACAATAATGATTTTACATGTTTTTAAAAGGTCTACCCAGGCACTGTTCAAGGATAATATTAGTATCATACTGAAAAATCACCTGACAGAGTCCCTTTAAGCCATAAATATTCCCGTTTGTATGCATTTCTTCTTAATATATTCATCAGGGGAGTCTTGTCAGTAGCACAATAACAGTCTTTATAGACTGAATACATATGGTACCGCTACTGTGGTTAACAATATGTTACAAGGTTTATTTGAATTACCTCCCTAAATATGGAGGTGATGCCAGCATCACTTCTGGGTGACATGTGATGTTATTTCTGGTGTGCTGCACAGTGCAGCGATGGGCGGGAAATCATGACTTACGCATCTGTTCTCAAGAGGCATAAGGAGTTCCAGTAGTTGATGTGTGGAGGCATGTCAGATAGCACCGCCCCTCTGCTGTCATTATAGACAGGAGCATTAGCTCCTTTTGTCCTGACTGTTTGTACACATCACCAAGAAACAAAAATGAGGAGAGGGGAAACACGATGGAAAACATATGCCATCGTCAACCCTCTTGAGGAATGGAAAGCGTGAGGGGATTGAAATTTTAAACATAAGCTTTCATACCAAAATCATACAAAATAAATACATGGATAGTGTCTTACCATCTTGCCACCCCATGACATTAACAGCACCACCCATCTCGCTTTTTTTTTTTCTGAGCCACCATGTCTCAGTCCTCCTTTGCACAACTGATGCAGACCTTCTCTGCTGAAGTCACCGGTCTATGAACTCAGGTGGTGCAACAGCTGCAGCAAGTTGTGGAGTATCTGGCCCCTGCTCACGCCCAGGCTATACCAGAACCCAAGATATCTCTCCCTGATAGATTTTCTGGGAGAAGGCAAAAGTTCTTGGTGTTCAGAGAGGCCTGTAAGCTCTATTTCAGGCTTTGACCCCATTCATCTGGAGTGAGGAACAGCGAGGGATCCCCAGACCTGGGCCTTCTCCTCCTGACCAACTTCCCATCCTTGCGGTCGGTGGACATGTTTTTCGCTGACCTGGCTCAGGTGTCTGGTGAACTTGATAGGGTGACTCTTGCTCAGTTGAATCTCTGTAAACTCAAGCAGGGGACATGGGCAGTGGAGGAGTACTGCTCAGAGTTTCAGAGATGGACAACTGACACCCAGTGCAATGACACTGCCCTCAGGAGTCAGTTCTGATTGGGTCTGTCAACTCGACTACAAGACACCCTGGATCTGTACGCTTTACCTGAGTTTTTGGAGGCTGCTATGTCCCTAGCCATTAAAGTGGACAGACATCTGAGGGAGAGACCGAGACCAACTTTGTCCCCTATGGCTATTCCTGTTGCGGATGCTCCTTCAGAATGAACGTTTGCAGTTGGGGATGGTGGGCACTCCTGCTAAACCTCCTGTGACTATGGTTCATCAAGTGGGTGGAGCTTGTTTCTATTGTGGACAAGCTGATCATTTTATTAAGGTTTGTCCACAATGCTCCGGGATGCGTACTCAGTCTCAGATGCAGTGCAACTTGGGTTGTTCGGAAGGAGATGACTGGAGGGTCTATATTTCCTTCCTCACTAAATCTCTATTCACACTGACTGCCAAGGTGCTGGTTGATGGTAAAACTGAGACTGTGCTGGTGCTGGTTGATAGTGGAGCAGGAGTCAATCTTATGAATTATCGTTTTGCTCATGCCCATGGCCTCGCCTGTAGCGTGCTAGCCAGACCTATTCCCATCTCCGTCATTGACTCTGCTCCTCTTGGCCAGAGGGTGATTTTCCAAGTTGTGCATAATGAAAACCTGGTCATAGGAACTCTTCACCAGGAGTTCTTGTCTTATCACAGTCTGGATAATCTCCCTACTCCCATAGTTTTAGGCCTTCCTTGGCTGAAGAAGCATAACCTGGTTATTGAGTGGCGGGCTTGAGAGGTAGTTAGTTGGGGTAATTTATGTGAGAGGAATTGCCTAGGTACTACAGTCTCTACTATATTGATTACACCTACTACTGCATCGTCAGCTGAGGTGGTTAGGAGGTACCGGAGAATGTGGGTAAAGCTCAACCTACAGCTCAGGTTCATGCCAGGTCTAGACGTCGTCCTAGGAAGTGAGGATAAGGGACGGTGGTTGTTCCTACTATGTACCTCAAGAGAGGGAGTTCTGGGGTCTGGGGAGAGCCTCAGTTTGCCTTCCTAAAACTGTACCTGCTGACTATAATTGAATGACTGGAAGTAAACCTTCAGGTCTAGACCTGAGAGTGGATGATTATGTGTGAATAATTTCTACACATGGCAGGAGGAGGTGTGCAACTGGGCTTCCTAGTTCTGGAGTTATTGGTTCTTTTAGGGTCTCGACCATCTTGAACCCTTTGTTGTACCAGCTCAAACTGCCCCAAGTTCTAAACACCCATAACAATTTCCACATATTGTCTATTAGGAGATGTGGACCCCTTCCAGTCAAGCTTAGTTTAGAGTTCATGAGGCCTCTCAAAGAAGGGGGATACTGTCACGTGTTGTCTGCCTTGCAATCCATTAGTGTGCTGCTCTGTTAAAACTGGGTTTTTTCTTCTCTAGTCTATGTTGTGCGCTGCAGCTGCAATTGGAGGAGTGAGTCTTAGCATTTGGGTAAGGTAGAGAGGTGTGGCTTAGTATTAAAATCTCAACTCCCTTAGCCTTTAAATAGATTCACTTCCCTCCATTAGATGTCACAGTTAGAGCTCATTTCTACCTGAACTTCGTGGTGTGAAGTCATGCTGTGCTGAGCTGTGTTATTGCTGTCATTGACTTCCATCGAAGCTGCTGGGTTTCCCGGTCCGTGGGTGGAGGTAGGGGTTGATCTGGAATGAAGGGCTAGGGTCGCGACCCGAACTGCCTCACCTTCAGAGGTACCTACGGGAACAGGTCTAGTCAGGGACCCCAAGTTCAGGGACAGACTAGCTTCCCTGCACACCCTTGCCCATCTTACCATCTTACCTCCCTATCAGTTATACCACCCTGTGACAGATAACTGATCAGTTCTCAGGCTTCTAATCAATGTACTTTTAAGTCCAGTCAGTTGATGGCCCAGATATTATAATGATATGAGAAACACTAAACTAGGGTAAAGGATGATCATTAGCAAACATATTAGGAAAGGCTCTTTTAAAATATGTCAATCAGTGTAGATGATTGTTTGAGAGACTTGACTAGAAACATTGGGTAGAGGGGATGTTTTTCATATGAAAAACATACCCTATAAAAAAAAAAACTTTCTGCCGCATGGGTTGGTTCTCTAGGATCCTGTGTACTGGTGTCCCCTATCTAAAAAAAAAACCCTATTGCATCCCTTAGCAGTAACCAGGTCTGCCTGTTATGTCCAGTGTCAATCTATGCCATCACAGAGTGATCACTCGCAATTCAGCTGCTTCACATCAACAGAGCAGAGCAGCTAGTGATGAGCGAGTAATAAATATTTCTAATCGGTATACTTGTTAAGATTACTTTGTAATACTTGTGTACTCATATGAATAGTGAGTCCAATGTTAGTTAATTAGTGATAGGCTCCGTCCACACACAGCTAGCCATAAAATGAATATTTCCAGGAAAGAGCGGGAGGGTGGGCTTTTTTGAGTTTTCACTGCATAAAACACTTTGCTGTGCCCACCAGGGAGAGCCTACCATTCAAGCTGCTCTCACTGGGGTGCCTACTTACTTTGTGTACTGAAGGGATCTGGCAATAAGTTCACATTGCTTAAAGGGATCCTGTCACCGCCAAAACACCTCAAAAGCTATTAAAAGCTGTCCCTAAAGCATATTCACACTTACCCTACACTCCTTTAGCTCCTAAATGCAGCTAGTGAAAATGAAGATAAACGTTTTAAAACTACCTCATTAGCCATGTTAATTAGTGACTATTTTATGCATAGTCACCCTGGCAGGCTCTCCGTATTCCTAATATCACACCTCAATAGGCGTGATCTTCTACTCACATTCAAATGCGCGCCTCCCCTCTCTCCTATGCCGGCCGGACCGCTGCATTGTGTGGCTGTATGACGCGAATCGCATCATTTCTGGCTTCGGGTGACGTAGTACACCCGCGCCGCTCTTTTAGCTTCAAAATGCGCACTGCGCATGCGCAGTGCGGGTCTTGAAGCTAACAGCGGTGCGGGTGTACTACGTCATGGTGAGCTAATTTACATGCTTTAATACTGCATGTGATTGCAGCCTTTATGCTTCACAATTTTTCTTGGGTAGTAGAGGTAAATGCTAACTTCACAGTTTTAACTTAAGACTGGGGAAACAGCTATTCTCCTTGTGGAGAGTATTCTGCCAGCCGGTAGTGAGTAGACTTAAAGCCACAATGCTCCTCTGGGAAATTGCATAGGCAAATTTCCACCTCTAATGCCACCTAATAAAGGTAGCAATGCTAAAAGTCATAATTGACTCTTTAACAAGCCTTTTGATATGACTTAGGATTTGTGCCAGATCAGAACCCCAAACTGCAGATGCTGCATTTCGGGGTGATTGCCCTCATCATTGCAGTGTGTGAGAATTCTGATATGGCTGTATGAGAGGCTAAGATTAGGTCTGGGGGAATAGCTGTTCTCCTTTTGGGCAGTATTCTGCAAGCCGGCAGTGAGGAGACTTAAAGCCACAATGCTCCTCTTGGAAATGGCATATGCAAATTGTCACTTCAGTGAGTGACAAAAAGCAAACATGTAAAATACTCTGTTGTAAAGAAAAACAGTAAAAAGCAAGTGCTGCTAAAAAAGTAGTAAAAACAGGGTATTTAGTTTATACGTTATTTGCAAAAAATGTATGCTAAGTCGCTCTACCTCTTCACGGTAACCCTTGTCAGAGCAGTCCCTATCTGTTGTATTCAAAAACTTGACCATGTGTATTGGTACCTATATGAGCAGGATCCAGACAGGTCCAAGGTCTGACATGGACTGAATGCAGAAGACGGCTTTTTATGTGCAGGGCTCATGGGGGAAGGGCGGGACGTTCCCCTATCTTGCAGAGGCAAGAAACATAATAGACAAAAAAACTAATGAGCAATGCACACAGTGAATGTGTCTGTAGGACTGCGTTCACACCACCAAAAGGCTAATATACAAAAAACAGTCAAACAAACGTGTAAAATACTCTGTTGTAAAGAGAAATAGTAAAAAGCAAGTGCTGCTAAAAAAGTAGTAAAAACAGGGTATTTAGTTGATAAGTTTTTTGCAAAAAAATGTACGCTAAGTGGCTCTATCTCTTCACGGTAACCCTTGTCAGAGCAGTGCCTATCTGTTGTATTCAAAAATCTGACCATGTGTATTGATACCTATATGAGCAGGATCCAGACAGGGTCCAAGGTCTGACATGGACTGAATGCAGAAGACGGCTTTTTATGTGCAGCGCTCATGGGGGAAGGGCAGGAGGTACCCCTATCTTGCAGAGACAAGAAACATAATAGACAAAAAACTAATGAGCCATGCACACATTGAACGTGTCTGTAGGACAGCGTTCACACCACGAAAAAACTGAAACACAAATAACAGTCAAACAAACGTGTAAAATAATCTGTTGTAAAGAAGTGACAATTTGTCACTCTCAACAACACACTCTGTTGTTCCTCACTGAAGTGACAATTTGCATATGCCATTTCCCAGAGGAGCATTGTGCCTTTAAGTCTCCTCACTGCCGGCTGGCAGAATACTCTCCACAAGGAGAATAGCTTCTTCCCCCGACCTCGTCTTAGCCTCTCATACAGACAGATTAGAATTCCCACACACTGCACAGATGAGGGGCAATCACCCCAAAACGCAGCATCTGCAGTTTGGGGTTCTGATCTGGCACAAATCCTAAGTCATATTAAAAGGCTTGTTATGTCAGTTATGACTTTTAGGATTGCTTCCTTTATTGGGTGGCAATAGAGTTTGTCTACTTCTCCACTGAGGTGACAATTTGCATATGTAGTTTTAACTTAAGTATTTCATTGGGTAAAAATATTTTCTATATAAAGCAGATATTTAAATCTTAAACTATATGCCTTTTTTATAGCATTACACTAAAATAAATAAAAAATATTTGTTTGTCCAAATTTCTACTTTACATTACATTATCTAGAGTTTTCTTCACTTGTATTTGTTAGTGTCAAACACAAGACAGACAACACATCTGACTATGACACCATTGAAGCACTGTGAGAAGAATGCTTCAGGCTTCACTTACATTATTTCACGCCATGCCTGTACAGATATGAAGATGAGCGCTGTAATGACTCAGTGGCTTGTAGTATTTCCATGCAGCTCCCGTGTCACCTGGTATAATGTATGCAAATTGACATTACAAATTTCCTTTTGTAATGTTTTCTGCACACCCTAAATTTCATGTATGTTGTTGGAAAGTGGGGTCTGCCTTTTAAATATTGCTATAAATATTGCTAGCTTTGACACCACGCTGCTTGAGAAATGTATCCCTCTTAGTCTCACACTGTATCAGTATTAACACTTTACTCCTGGCACGACTGCTGATCTGTAAATACCAACCTGCCCAAACCATAACCTTGGTTTTTACCTAATCTTTCAGCGATTCTCATACATAATACCTTTTAACCATGACATGATATTGTTCCACCTAAAAGTAACCCTGATTCTAAATCTTATTAGCGTACTATTATTCCATCCTTAATCTCACCTAATCCTACCCACATTTATCTCCCTGTCTGGTTTTCCTGCAGCATAAATGATAAATGATATTCTGCGAGTGTCCCGGTGTCAGCCTCTTGGCATATCAAACTGTCAGTTTACCCCTCCTTCCCAGCTAACAATTTAACATACAAGCAATGAGAAGAGGAGAATAGGAACTTGTGGCATCTAGACATGTTTAGGGTTAATGAAACACAACAGAATCATAGGCCATTGCTTAATAGACAAGAAGTACATTTGAACATTTAAGTAAATAAAGGGTAAAAAATTATGTTGTGATAAATCTATTTTATACAGGGTAAGGGAACTCAAAACCTGGGATCTGAAATCCTACATTAAATCCTCACTAAAAATATTTAAGCATAAAAGCTGTAGAAAGAGATAAAATCCTCCAGATCACATTTTGTTGTTAACATTCACAGAATATGAATAGCAGATTATAATATGACCAAGTATTATACCTTATACAATGTATATATCAAATCGGTTATCTCTGCTGGCACCAGTTCACATTGTCTGTGAGTGCTGTGCAGTTTTTTTCTCTTTTGTATCGTGTGGAGTGGCTGGCTCCATTACTGCAATGTGCACCCTCGTTGCCTACAGGTGATCTAGGGTCTAGGTGGTGTCCACCCACTTAGTAGTGGGGTAGGGTGGACAAGGAGGACTTGGGTGTCAGCGTTAGGACTCGTCGGACCTGAAGTCACTTTGTCGCAGTCGACGAGCAAGCAGACATTGGCCAATGTGTGTACTAAGAACTTCAGATTTAAAAAAAATAAATAAAAAAAAATAAGAAGAAGAATTTTGAGCTTTTGGAAAAAAACGTACGTTTTTAAATTTTTTCTCATATATATATATATAGCTTGTCAGCATATGTACATCATTGGTAGTAGCTGAGTGCTGCAAGGTTTTTTCCCTAGTATCAAATCGGATAACTAGACAAACAAACCCATTTTTATATGGCCCGTAGGAGCCTTTGTACTACATATAGTGGAGATCCCTTCCTAGGCCCTATAGTCTCTACTGCTTTCCCCTCTGAAAAGCCAAACATTGGATGTTGTAGTTCTGTATGCTTAAAGCGAACCACAATTTACATTTTTATCTAATAGTAATGTAGAGCAAGTGATTATAATACATTTTCATTTATACTTTATAAATGAAATCTGGAAGAAAACTTTTAAAAAAGCTTCTAGAAGATGTCACCCCTGGGCTGTTTCTGAACAGACATATGCTGGTTGTCAAGGGAAGTCTGTATTCAACTCCACACACTGAATACGGCCTTATAAGGGTCGGGAGCTAGGACTACACAGCAGGCCTGTGTAGTATGGCTACAGCTGATCAGAGTATCTATGGGTACCTTTAAAATGTCGCAACATTGCATGCAATTTCACTTGCAACTTACTGGTTGCAGTGAAATCATGGAGACATTGTTCCATTTGTACACGGCAACAAAATAGAACAATGTGTCCATGGTTTCACTGCAGCCAGTAAGTTACAAGTGAAATTGCATGCAATGTTGCAACGTGTAAAGGTGCCCTAAGGTTACTTCAGGTTAAGGCTGCTTTCACATAATGTTTTTTTGCTTACTTTTTGTAGGACCCCACGGACAGGAAAGGACACCACAGGGGGTGACCTATTCTGTGTCCGGGTCCATGATTATCACGGATCTGGACACAGCAGGGTACTTTTACTGAAATATAGAACGGATGCATAAGGGGAGAGGAAAGAAACGTGTGTGTATGACCGGGATCGGGGAAGAAAAGTATATAACACTCGTTTTAGAGTGAAAAAATATTTTTTATTATAACAAATCCATGTGAGTAAGGTAAAAAAGCACAAAACATTAAAACCATCTAAAAAATGTGCAACACCGCACGAGATATATCACAAAAACATACCTCCTATGATTTCTAGCAATAATGCTGAACCTGCAGGATTAACCTGGTGGCAAAAAACAGGAATAGATACATAATAACACAAATTCCCATGATAAGGAATCTAGATATGCAGTAAGGTCACCTAGCTGTTAGGGCAAAAGATAGACCAGATAGTACTATAGCTGAGGCTCAATGCAAAGTAGTGCAAGACAATAAAGTGCAATTGAAGGCAAATGAAACCTCTGATAATGCCCTATTTGAGGTGGGACCAGAATAGACCATGCAAGAGAAAAACACTGCAATGGAAACACCGCATATCTGTGAATGGAAATGAAATTATAAGTTAGTCACCAGTCATAATACACCTGCAGGCAGGGAGGCATGAGAGCGTGGCTCTGGACCTACGCGTGTCGCTGCCTAAATGACAGCTTCCTCAGGGTAGAGCACCACTGGAGAGTGTGCTTCATTACCTTAAATATCCACAATAATGCACAGCACCTGTAAGGGAAATAAATGCCGTTAGCTCTTATTGAGACCTGTAGAGAGGAGTGTGGGGCTCTGTGTCTTGCATCATTGATGTTCCGGGGCACAGCGGCAGATTGACTTCCGGGTGAATTAACCCAGAAGTCGCCTGTCTGTGCTGGAAGGGGGGATACACAGCTGTGCATGTCTGGAGCGCGGCCCGTAATGATCGGAGCCGTCCATGCTCACTGTGTATGCAGCATCGCTATGCGACGTGCGCGCATGCGCAGACCGGCCGGTCTAGTCATAAAGCAGCGCTGATTGCCGTAAATGTGGGTAAAGTAAACCCACAGACGGCAAATCCGCAAGCAAGACAAAGTATAGTGCAAAATAGAAGCCCAGGAGGAGCCAGGGAAAAGAAGCAATATACAAAACACTTATAAAACAAGGGAAGTAATTATGAGCGAAGAATTAGTTTATAAACTATAATGAATAGCAGCTGCACCATCAATACCGCCACCTAGAGGGAGAAGATAGATATTACAGCACAAGTACAGCACAAAAAAACCCAAAGGAAAATTTAAGAATAAAAAACATACAAAAAATGGAGAAAGTTATAAATACAAGTCTACATCCAAAATAACAGGCCAGAATTGCGCCTGTAGGATTAATTTAACGGATAAATGGTGTTCATTTTCCGCTTCTTATTCATCCCTAGCTCATTGTTGCCGCTTGTTGTTCTCTTTGCCAAAATCATCGATGTTACGATATTTACATATTATTCTCTGATGGAAGATATTGGTGTAATTTGTTCAGCAGCTCCATAATTAAATGGAAACACTGTAGATGCCATTTAGAAAGTCCATGACGGAGACAACACTCGAAGAGTCCCAATTCTGAACACATCTAACTGGAGGTGATCGCAGCAGCAGTAGTGGTGTTTGAAAGCTTTCTCCTTGAGTGCTTGAATAGTACAGCGGATGCCATGTGCGTCCGTAGCCAGAGGAAGTCCGTTTAGGTACTAAGAAAGAAATAATAAATTTGAGAAATTTTCTTATTTCAATTTCATTCATTGAAATAAGAAAATTTCTCAAATTTATTATTTCTTTCTTAGTACCTAAACGGACTTCCTCTGGCTACGGATGCACATGGCATCCGCTGTACTATTCAAGCACTCAAGGAGAAAGCTTTCAAACACCACTACTGCTGCTGCGATCACCTCCAGTTAGATGTGTTCAGAATTGGGACTCTTCGAGTGTTGTCTCCGTCATGGACTTTCTAAATGGCATCTACAGTGTTTCCATTTAATTATGGAGCTGCTGAACAAATTACACCAATATCTTCCATCAGAGAATAATATGTAAATATCGTAACATCGATGATTTTGGCAAAGAGAACAACAAGCGGCAACAATGAGCTAGGGATGAATAAGAAGCGGAAAATGAACACCATTTATCCGTTAAATTAATCCTACAGGCGCAATTCTGGCCTGTTATTTTGGATGTAGACTTGTATTTATAACTTTCTCCATTTTTTGTATGTTTTTTATTCTTAAATTTTCCTTTGGGTTTTTTTGTGCTGTACTTGTGCTGTAATATCTATCTTCTCCCTCTAGGTGGCGGTATTGATGGTGCAGCTGCTATTCATTATAGTTTATAAACTAATTCTTCGCTCATAATTACTTCCCTTGTTTTATAAGTGTTTTGTATATTGCTTCTTTTCCCTGGCTCCTCCTGGGCTTCTATTTTGCACTATACTTTGTCTTGCTTGCGGATTTGCCGTCTGTGGGTTTACTTTACCCACATTTACGGCAATCAGCGCTGCTTTATGACTAGACCGGCCGGTCTGCGCATGCGCGCACGTCGCATAGCGACGCTGCATACACAGTGAGCATGGACGGCTCCGATCATTACGGGCCGCGCTCCAGACATGCACAGCTGTGTATCCCCCCTTCCAGCACAGACAGGCGACTTCTGGGTTAATTCACCCGGAAGTCAATCTGCCGCTGTGCCCCGGAACATCAATGATGCAAGACACAGAGCCCCACACTCCTCTCTACAGGTCTCAATAAGAGCTAACGGCATTTATTTCCCTTACAGGTGCTGTGCATTATTGTGGATATTTAAGGTAATGAAGCACACTCTCCAGTGGTGCTCTACCCTGAGGAAGCTGTCATTTAGGCAGCGACACGCGTAGGTCCAGAGCCACGCTCTCATGCCTCCCTGCCTGCAGGTGTATTATGACTGGTGACTAACTTATAATTTCATTTCCATTCACAGATATGCGGTGTTTCCATTGCAGTGTTTTTCTCTTGCATGGTCTATTCTGGTCCCACCTCAAATAGGGCATTATCAGAGGTTTCATTTGCCTTCAATTGCACTTTATTGTCTTGCACTACTTTGCATTGAGCCTCAGCTATAGTACTATCTGGTCTATCTTTTGCCCTAACAGCTAGGTGACCTTACTGCATATCTAGATTCCTTATCATGGGAATTTGTGTTATTATGTATCTATTCCTGTTTTTTGCCACCAGGTTAATCCTGCAGGTTCAGCATTATTGCTAGAAATCATAGGAGGCATGTTTTTGTGATATATCTCGTGCGGTGTTGCACATTTTTTAGATGGTTTTAATGTTTTGTGCTTTTTTACCTTACTCACATGGATTTGTTATAATAAAAAATATTTTTTCACTCTAAAACGAGTGTTATATACTTTTCTTCCCCGATCCCGGTCATACACACACGTTTCTTTCCTCTCCCCTTATGCATCCGTTCTATTAAACGTGTGACTGGTGGATCCCGTGTCTTAGTGCCACTCCAAAAAAAACCCCCTTTTTTCATTTACTGAAATATAGTAAAAAGAAAGAGTTAAAAATAAAAAAATCTGCATGCTCACCTATCCGGGATCCACCGCTACCTCCCAACAAGGTCCGGGTGCTTATATGACTGCATTGACGTTACACAGATCAGCTGTAGCCAGGTATGCTGTGTAAGACCCCAACCCTTATTTGGCCGTATTCAGTGTGCAGAGCTGAATATTAATTTTCCTGACAACCAGCATATGTCGGTTCAGAAACAGCCTAGGAGGGGGACATCTTCTAGAATATTTTTAAAGGTTTTCTTCCAGATTTTATTCATAAAGTATATTTGAAAGTTTCATTATAATCACTTGCTCTCAATTATTATTTGATAAAAATGTAAATGGCGGTTACACTTTGTCTTCTCATAGGCATCCTATGGGCAAACTTTACTAAGCTAGTCTGTTTTCTTAAGGTTCTTACTAATTCAATTTAAACTGCTGAAGTAGAAACCCAGCACACCCAATTTTAGGCAGGGGGTCTATCTCATGTTGTTGGTGATCCATCACCACTATTATGTTTATTGTTATGCTCCTATATTGGTTTAGTTTCTGTTATTGGTTGATAACTCCAGGGGAAGCCATTGGTGAAACACACAATGGGTGATCAGGTCACTCTGTCACTTGATTTTTACTTAATACCTTGTACTTTACAGCAAATACAACTAGTCTGTTTATGTCATTATTTTTTTCTCTTGTAACTGATTATGTAGTATTTTTTGGCTACTATACATTTGTTATCATTCATGCTCTGATGCTGCTTGGGTTTATAGTATTGGTTCAGTTATTTCAATACAGTTGGCTTTAATAATTTATCCTCAATGTCATATTTAATACCCATAGCTACACATTTCTGCTCTGTTCTCCTGCCATATTTTTTTGTGTAACTGTCCTAATGCATGACATTTTTATCAATTCATATGTAATAAAATTAGTTTTTTCTTTGAATTGGATTAATTTTGGACAGTATACTAGAAAACTGTAACGGGAGATCTGAAAGAAAACAAATGTTTCCAATATGTAAAAATAAGCCATTCATCATATAGCGTGTGGTATACTACATTTCTCACAGTTTGCTATTCCAATCCATTCAGGGATGGTATTCCCCAGCTGTACTGCAATATTTATCTCAATGCAGACGGTGGACATGACTGGTGGGACATACCTGGCTGATCTGCTCTCATCTACTCCTGGGATGGCTTGTTTAGCCTCATATATCTCTCAACACTATTATACTGACTCTGTTACAATAAGCTTTCGATCAGATAGGGGTTTACATTACAAGATGCAATTGTGAAATGGGTGTAAATGTGAGAAATTGGGGTGAGCTCTACTGGGTCATTTAATATAGTTGTTTATATGGTCATGGGATGTCTCTTTCAACTTTAGCAAATGATAAGCAAAAATATGGTTATAGCTGAATTTATGTTTCACCACCGGAAAGTAGCACAGTAATAGAACGCTGGAGATTTCTTTTCTCTTACATGTTTTGGGAATTGGGGAATGAAAGAGAGAGAAAAGGAACTTGGATAAAAAGAGATCGGAAGAGGTGTATGTAGAGGGCAATCTATTCTGCTGTCATTGATTCAATAGGTGGGAACAACCGGAGAAGAAACATCACTTGGTTTTGCAGAATTGCATTGATCTGGAACACAAAGCTGCCATAAATCTGACCACACAACAATCCTAATAGATTAACATCAATTTAATAGTGTCTATTACCGCTGGGTAACAACATAGCTCAGGGGGTGCCCACAATTCCCAGGGTCAAGAAAAAGTGTTTTAAAATTTTTATGAGGTCTTTCCCAATTAGGGAGATAGATGGTCCTCCCTTGCATTAACACACTCAGCAGACAACTCTGTGCACCTGCCCATCTGCATTTGTAAAAATGTAGTAGCGGAACATTAGGCTGCTATCGATTTACAGAAAGAAAGAGGGGTTTACAAGGATGTTTCTCTGCTTTAAATATTGCTTTATTTAATCTAACTAATGAATACTACCGATGACCATCTCCAAAGCTGTGGCTGCTTCTTGGGGTTCCCAGCAATTTGACATCCCCCTGTGATCACTTTATATCACTTTAAATGGCTTATTCTATCAAATATTTTTCTATCACACATCCATAAACATTAAAGTATTTTACAGTGTTCAAGTGTATATTAAAATAATAATTTAATCTCGTTTTGTTTTAAGTAGAATCAGTGCACTATTGTCTCTGACAGCTGATGATATAAGGTTTTCTTACTATTTACAGCAGTACGGCAACTTGGTAAGGACAGATCTACAGGATCCATATGATGCAGTCATTGAGAAATAAATGGAAATATAGTCAAAAGTAGACACTATGGAGCAGTCCTGTGGTTGGGTCTGGATAAGGGCCACATCATACGCATCAATTTGCAGAACGATATTGTTAGCGATCACATGCACACGCGATCGCTAACAATATCGTTCACATCGTTGGTGAGCTGTCACACAGACAGACTCACCAACATGTGGACCAGCGAGAAAGCTGGTAACTATGGTAAACATCGGGTTACTAGGCACCGCGCGGCGCTTAGTAACCCGTTGTTTACCATGGATACGAGCTCCCAGCATAGGCTGCGAGTCACTGGGAGCTCGTTCATTGTTGGTCTGCCAGTGTCACACGCAGCGATGTTGCCGATTTGACGTTCTATGCCAGGATTGTGGAACCTTCTATCTGCCAAGGAACATTTGGATATTTATAACTTCTTATGCAGACCATACAAACTTAAGATTTAAAAATGAGCCTGCTAAATGTGGTCAAACATTTCATTTACTCATCCCTAATATGTTGGCTGGAACTGCTTCTCCTTGGTGCGACTGTGATGTTAGGTGGTATTGATGATGTTCTACTCGTAACTTCTGTTCCAGGTCTGGCCTGTCAGTCTGCAGCATAGTCGACTCTTTGGTCTGGTGTATTGGTCCTCACCGAATCCTGCCTGCAAAACCTGCCCCCTGGTTCAAAAATGCCACCCCTTCTGTGGACGGCTGCTGATTGACAGGCATACGCGCGCCTGCACAGTGGAGCGGGTCACTGTGCTCCATTGAAGATACACAGTGCCCGAAGTGATTTGTGAACTCTCGCAAGACTTTGGGCACTGTGTATCTTCAATGGAGGACGGTGACCTGCTCCACTGCGTAGGAGCAGTGAGGACCCAAATACACCAGACCAGAGAGCAGTCCTTCTGGACCTTTTAAGATGCAGAGCAGAAGACAATAAAAGTTCAATTTCTCAGGTATGAGGTGGACATCTGAACACATAGAGGGGTTACAAGAACTCCTTTTGCATAATGTTATAGCTGATGGATACAGTTTACAATGCCCAAAGGGGGGTGAAAGGTTCCCTTTAGCAATGTAAGGAGATGCTGGGGAGTTGTTGTTATCAGTCATCTCCAGACTATAAACCATACAGGAACCACAATAAAGATGACGCGCAGGCAGGATCACAAATAAACATTTACATCCAGCTACCTTATAAATGAAGTAACCTTTGATAGGATTAATTCCCATACCTTTTGTCTCCACGTAGTGAAGATGCCATGATTACATTGTACGGACATTTAAAGGACATCCTAAACTGGGAATTGTAGGTTCATGCAATACAATTATATATCAGGTTAACCTAACATTGCAATTGATCTCTGTACTAAGCTTAGTGCTGCATCTACTGAGGTGGTTCTGATGTTGTGTTCATGTATTGATGTTGGTTCAGCCTCCAGAATAGTACTGGCCTCTCATGTGAATTGTCAAGAAAATTATTGTCATCTACTGTTCTATTAATATAGTGCACTGTTATGTATAGCGCTGCATATAAGGAAAGAGTGGCACTCTGTCGTTCAGCATCTACTGATGTGCAGCAAAGCACCTGTGTGTTTATCACATAACCTATCAAAAGGGATCATGTAACATGATACATCGGGAGGGCATGCCTTCTAAACTGCCCAAGGCTCTGACCACTCTTAATCTGCTATTGACTGTCACCCACCAGGACTCAGCCTAAGGGCCCCATCAAATAACATTGGGGAGGTTCACTGTCTATTTTATGGAACTAAATACAGTTGTGGCCAAAAGTATTGACACCCCTGCAATTCTGTCAGATAATACTCAGTTTCTTCCTGAAAATAATTGCAATCACAAATTATGAGAATGAAGCAAAAAGCAAAACATTGATCATTTCACACAAAACTCCAAAAATGGGCCGACAAAAGTATTGGCACCCTCAGCCTAATACTTGGTTGCACAACCTTTAACCAAAATAACTGCGATCAACTGCTTCCGGTAACCATCAAGGAGCTTTTTACAATGCTCTGCTGGAATTTTAGAAAATTCTTCTTTGGCAAACTGCTCCAGGTCCCTGATATTTGAAGGGTGCCTTCTCCAAACTGCCATTTTTAGATCTCTCCACAGGTGTTCTATGGGATTCAGGTCTGGACTCATTGCTGGCCACCTTAAAAGTCTCCAGTGCTTTCTCTCAAACCATTTTCTAGTGCTTTTTGAAGTGTGTTTGGGTCATTGTCCTGCTGGAGACCCATGCCTCTGAGGAGACCCAGCTTTCTCACACTGGGCCCTACATTATGCTGCAAAATTTGTTGGTAGTCTTCAGACTTCATAATGCCACGCATGCCATGTCAAACAGTCCAGTGCAGAGGCAGCAAAGCAACCCCAAAACATCAGGGAACCTCCACCATGTTTGACTGTAGGGACCGTGTTCTTTTCTTTGAATGCCTCTTTTTTTTCCTGTAAATTCTATGTTGATACCTTTGCCCAAAAAGCTCTACTTTTGTCTCATCTAACCAAAGAACATTCTTCCAAAACGGTTTTAGGCTTTCTCAGGTAAGTTTTGGCAAACTTCAGCCTGGCTTTTTGATGTCTCAGGGTAAGAAGTGGGGTCTTCCTGGGTATCCTACCATACAGTCCCTTTTCATTCAGACGCCGATGGATTGTACAGGTTGATACTGCTGTACCCTCGGACTGCAGGGCAGCTTGAACTTGTTTGGATGTTAGTCGAGGTTCTTTATACACCATCGGCACAATCTTGCGTTGAAATCTCTCATCAATTTTTCTTTTCCGTCCACATCTAGGGAGGTTAGCCACAGTGCCATGGGCTTTAAACTTCTTGTTGAAACTGCACACGGTAGACAAGGAACATTCAGGTCTTTGGAGATGGACTTGTAGCCTTGAGATTGCTCATGCTTCATCACAATTTGGTTTATCAAGTCCTCATAAAGTTCTTTAGTCTTCTTTCTTTTCTCCATGCTCAATGTGGTACACACAAGGACACACACCAGAGGTTGAGTCAACTTTAATCCATGTCAACTGGCTGCAAGTGTGATTTAGTTATTGCCAACACCTGTTAGGTGCCACAGGTAAGTTACAGGTGCTGGTAATTACACAAATTAGAGAAGCATCACATGATTTTTCTAACAGTGCCAAGACTTTTGTCCATCCCCTTTTTTATGTTTGGTGTGGAATTATATCCAATTTGGCTTTAGGACAATTCTTTTTGTGTTTTTTCATTGAAGACAAATTAAATGAAGATAATAATACTAAAGAATTTGTGATTGCAATCATTTTCAGGAAGAAACTGCGTATTTTCTGACAGAATTGCAGGGGTGTCAATACTTTTGGCCACAACTGTATGTTCATTGTCCCATAAGAGGAGGTAACCAGCGGGAATGGATTTAGAAAAAGATTTTTCATTTATTTTCTAAAATGTTCTGTATAATTGTCATTGTATTACTGTTCAATAGGGATCATGTGTAGCATAATGACTACATTTTTGCGTTATAGACATGTTCTAATTTGATTGGTATTAAAGTCTTTTAAATTGTATTCCCACCGGGCTGTTTATTAAACTATAATCAAAACCATACGCCAGAAGCATGTCAGTGATTTTTCATTATGTGGGATACATTTTTAAATAGAATTTTAAAACAAAACTTCAAGTGCAATATTGTTAAAGCTAAGAGATTTGCCATGATTCTTTGTTTTTTTCTGATATTTGTTGATAACCAACAGTGGGATTTGACCCCCGGTTGCTTACAAGCTGATGGTCATGCCTGTATTTGAACATGGTCAGCAATCTTTTTCTGCTTGTCTCTAAATTATGACATCTCTGTACATTTACATATAAATATGATCATGCTCTATTAAATCAGAAATCAAGTGTAATAATAATCAACGTTCGGTAAGTACGGTATGCGTTACCTACACAGATCTTGACATTTTGTGACCACAGGACATGCAGTCATATTTGTTGCCATTTGTTATTTAACTTTCCAGACACCTTTGACCAATGATCATTTTCTCACTGTTCTCCATCTATAACTAAATGACAGCTTTATCATGTGAAGCTAAATAACAGCCAATATGATTGGCCATATTGGAAAGAACTGAATAAAAAATGGCAATATTTGAATAATGAAATTAAATAAAATTCTCAAATTTCAACTGGTGCTCTCACTTCTGAGGACCTGATGTATGGCCACGTTGTGCAGCGCTGGGGTCCTGAGGTCCTGGGCTCAATTCCCACCAAGGACACTGAGGACAACATCTGCAGGGAGTTTGTATGTTCTCCCCGTGTTTGGCCAGGGTCACATATGCGTTTTTTTTATAAAATCCTGATCCGGTTTTGAGCTTTCAAAAAGCTCAAAACCGGACCAGGAAACGCTCCCCATAGGAGCCAATGCAAAACACCGGATGGCTTCACAAGCCATCCGGTGGCTGTATCCGGCACTGCTGCCTGCGTTAAAAATCATGCAGGCAGCAGTTTTCGCAGCGTTTCCCTGTACCGCACTGCAGTAACCGGATGGCTCAGGATATGTAATCCTGAGCCATCCGGTAACTGCATAGTTTGCTGATCCCGGCTATTGTCGGGATCAGCAAACTGTAGTATGTGTAGTAAAGAGTTAAATTAACTAACTAAAGTAATGTTTCAGGTCTATAGGGGGCTTAGACCCCCCTATAGACCGGCCGCCCACTCCGGTGGGCTTCTACTACAATATCCCTGATGGCACGGGCTCCTCGGAGCTCCGTGCAAGTTCCCACAACTCCCGCCCCCCGTATCTGTACAGAGGGGTGCCTGCACCCCTCTGTTAGCATTATCCCTAAATGTGGCATCCACAGATTACTTATAGTAATAAAGTTCTATAGTTACGTCATTCTTCATGTTCTTTCACCATCCCTGTATGGGCGGGGCTTTGTTCTTCTGCCGCCGCCCGTGAAATGATGATGCCCGTCTCCTCTGGCCTTCACCCTGTCTTTTCAGGGCGGCCGCGTCATGAAAGGGGCGGGGCTACGGAATGACGCGACCGTCTGATAGGATGTTTAGATTGTGAGCTCCAAGAGAGACAGCATTACTGATGTATGTAAAGTGCTATGGAATTATTAGTGCTATATAAATGAATAAATATTATTATAAATATTATTATTATTTTAAATAATAAAATTAAATGATAAAAAAATAATCAATATTAAAAAATAAAACTCAAATAATATATTCATTATGTAGCACAGCCCTGTCAAATACCTGTTTAAGTGTGAAAGAAAATAGATAAAAGGAAATCTTGTTCCACACATCCAAATACATCATATGTCTGGTCATTTTCATTGAAGTGAAAAACCTATACTGAAGCCCTGTAGAAAAAGAATGTTCTGACCAATCTGTGTTGGATACATGATCATCAGTCCACATATCCCTTTTCCAGACATTGTTGCAGCAAAAAGAAAGTATGTCAGCATACCGTAGAAAACACAGTAGGCTGTTTATTGAAATTCCATAAAGTCACCACGTCTCAGCCTTGCACTTAATAAGGTCCTCTGTGTAGGCCATGACGTGATGACTTTATGGGATCTCAATAAACAACCTACGGTAATATTTTTTCTGCTGGATGCCGACACACTTCTGTTTATACTGAAGCACTTGGTGCTGTTATCACCATATTAACCCCCAATGATGCTGCCATTATGATTAGGTTTATATATACTAGAAATATGAGGAATTCCATTCCCTAAGGTATTTCTATATACCTTGATGACTTAAAGCGGAACTGTCATCATGGTGTCCAAATTAGAGTCTGGCTGCACGATTGCAGCCAGGTATGTTTTTCTGATTTTCTTGGGGTTTTAAGATAAAATATAGTAAGGCTGGCTTCACACCACGGTGTGATCCGGTCCAGGGCTGTCCGGGATGACCCTGACAGCCCCGGACCGGATCAGCACACAGAACCGGAAAGCCAAATGTGCCCTCCGGTCCTGTGTGCAGCCGGATGCTGCTAATTGCAGCCACAGCTGCTGATTTTTCAAGACAGCGGCTAGCATGGAGCTAGCCGCGGTCCTGAAAGAACAACGGCGTGCAGCCGCCAGTGTCCGGTTCCCGGGTCCTCCCGGTCCGGGGCAATCCAGCCCCATAGACTCCCATATTAGGGAGCACCGGATTGCCCCGGCTCCAGGAGAATCCGGCCGAATCCGGGATCCGGCAAATCGGGGAGATTTTTCTCCCCGGACAAAAAAATGATGCAAGCATCATTTTTGTGTCCGGAGAGAATAATCCATATTCCCCTGGATTATCCCGGAGTGATGAAATCGGATGGCAGAGAGCTGCCATCCGGCTCCATCCAGCCCCATAGGCTGCCAATAACCTGTAGTGGAACTGAGAGAAGTCGGGCGGGGAGCTGAGCTGGTCTAGACATGTCCTTGCCTATACTGTAATCTATGGCTGGAATTTCTAGCTATAACGCAATTGTGCATTATAAGCAGAGACAAGACTCGTTTGGAGTTGTCCCATCCCGACCTCTTTCGGCACTGCTCCAGGCGATGACAGGTCTCTTCCATAGTAAGTCAATCCCCTAGAGCGGCACTGGAACTGCTCTCATTTCTGGCTTTGGTTCCTGGCTGGATTGCTAACTATATTTTTTCTGAAATGCCAAAGTATTTCAGAGAAAAATATGCCTAGCTGCAATTGTGCATGCAGGCTCTGATTCATGCTATTGTAATTTGGGCAGCATGAATCAAAAGACAGGTTCTCTTTGATTGTGCTGTAATTTTGCTAGATCATGGTGTCTTAGCATTGTCTACGCTTTTCTCATATGTGACAGGATGGCATACATTGTACATGGGCCAGACCTAGGGTATTATCGTATTCATTTCACCAATATTGATATTCCACTGCAGTGGCGTAACTAGAGTCTGGTGGGCCCCGGTGCGAAATTCAGACCTGGGCCCCCCTCTTCCCCTCGCGCGAGCACATATTGGTCAGATGTTTGGGCCCCATGTAACGTTCTAAGATCTATAAAGACTCACAAATTGACCCCTGCTATATATGGTCATCCTACTGGAATATGGAGCTTATCCTTTTAAATATGTCTCCCATCCTGCTATATATGGTCCTCCTCCTGGAATATGGCCCATCCCATTATTATAATGCATCCCCATATTCCTCCATATGTTACAATATACCCCCATAGTCCTCCATGTATTATAATGCATCCTATAGTCCACCATCCATAAGGTAGCCCCAATAGTCATCCAATTATTATAATGCACCACCACTATCCTACACATAGTAGCCTCATAGACCTCCATATAGTATAATACAGCCTCACAGGCCTCTATATAGTGTAATACAGCCTCAGAACCTCTGCATATAGTATAATACAGTCTCACAGCCCTCCATATAGTATAATGCAGCCTCACAGCCCTCCATGTAGTATAATGCAACCTCACAGTCCTCCATATAGTATAACGCAGGCTCAGTTCTCCATGTAGTGCAGCCTCTATAGTACAGCCTTATACAGTATATGCAGCCTCATAGATATCCTTATAGTACAGCCTCATATATTGCAGCCTTATATATGTATCCTCATAGCTCTCCATATAGTGCAGCCTTATATCTCTCTATATATTGTGTTATATATGCAGCCTAAGGCTATGTGCTCACAGTCTGGAGGAGCTGCGTGTTGGACGCAGCTCCTCCGGACCTGAGTGAAGCCGCGGGTGCCCGCAGGGAGACCGCAGCCGCCCTGTACTCACCATGTGTGGCAGGAGCAGGGCGGTTTCTCCCTGCTGTCACCCGATTGGAACCGCTTCTGACTCCGAAGCATGAAATTAACATGCTGCGGAGATGCGGAGGAGCGGACACCCACACCGCAGTTGTCAAAACGCTGTGGTCGGGTTAAGCATAGTCAGGATGGGATTTCTACAGATCCCATCCACTATGCTTATACTGTATTACGCAGCAGTTTTGAGTGCAGCAACAAGACGCTGCGTCCAAACCACTGCGTATCCTTATCATCAGCACACAGCCTTATATATGCAGCCCTACCGGGATCTGAAAAATAGGATTAGTGAGAACTGCACAAAACTGTAGACTCACTCCAAAACTCAGTGTCATCCCACATGTTAGCCTATTCCAGTAGTGGAGTCTTCTGCTCTCCTTCTTTAGTGTCCCCTGCTCTCCTCCTCCTGTGTCCCCAGCTCTCCTCCTCTGTCCCCCATTCTCCTGTATTCCCCACTCTCCTCCTCCAGTGTCCCCCATTCTCCTGTGTGTGTCCCGCTCTCCTCCTCCTGTGTCCCCAGCTCTCCTTCTCCAGTGTCCCCCATTCTCCTGTGTGTCCCCCGCCCTCCTCCTCCTGTGTCCCCAGCTCTCCTCCTCCTCTGTCCCCCATTCTCCTGTGTGTCCCCCGGTCTCTTCCTCCAGTGTCCCCCATTCTCCTGTGTCCCCCACTCTCCTCCTGTAGTGTCCCCCATTCTCCTGTGTCCCCCACTCTCCTCCTCCTGTGTCCTACTTTCTTCTGTCCCCTGCTCTCCTCCTCCTGTGTCCCCCACTCTCCTCCTCCTGTGTCCTCTGTTCTTCTGTCCCCAGCTCTCCTCCTCGTGTCCCCCACTCTCCTCCTCCTGTGTCCTCCGTTCTTCTGTCCCCAGCTCTCCTCCTCGTGTCCCCCACTCTCCTCCTCCTGTGTCCTCCATTTTTCTGTCCCCTGCTCTCCTCCTCCTGTGTCCTCCGTTTTTCTATCCCCCGCTGTCCTCCTCCTGTGTCTTCAGCTCTCCTCCTCCTGTGTCCCCTGCTCTCCTCCTCCTGTGTCCTCTGTTCTTCTGTCCCAAGCTCTCCTCCTACTGTGTCCCCCGTTGTCCTCCTCCTGTGTCCTCCATTCCTGTGTCCCCCGCTCTCCTCCTCCTGTGTCCCCCACTCTCCTCTTTCTGTGTCCTCCGTTCTTCTGTCCCCTGCTCTCCTCCTCCTGTGTCCCCAGCTCTCCTCCTCCTCCTCTGTCCCCCGTTGTCCTATGTCCCCAGCTTTCCTCCTCCTGTGTCCCCAGCTCTCCTCCTCTGTCCCTGTTCTCCTGTGTCCCCAGCTCTCCTCTTCCTCTGTCCCCGTTCTCCTGTGTCCCCAGCTCTCCTCCTCCTCTGTCCCCCGTTCTCCTGTGTCCCCAGTTCTCCTGTGTCCCCAGCTTTCCTCCTCCTGTGTCCCCAGCTCTCCTCCTCTGTCCCTGTTCTCCTGTGTCCCCAGCTCTCCTCTTCCTCTGTCCCCGTTCTCCTGTGTCTCCAGCTCTCCTCCTCCTCTGTCCCCCGTTCTCCTGTGTCCCCAGTTCTCCTGTGTCCCCAGCTCTCCTCCTCCTCTGTCCCCGTTCTCCTGTGTCCCCAGCTCTCCTCCTCCTGTGTCCCCAGTTCTCCTCTGTCCCCTGCTCTCCTCCTCCTGTGTCCCCAGCTCTCCTCTTCCTCTGTCCCCATTCTCCTGTGTCCCCAGCTCTCCTCCTCCTCTGTCCCCGTTCTCCTGTGTCCCCAGCTCTCCTCCTCCTGTGTCCCCAGTTCTCCTCTGTCCCCTGCTCTCCTCCTCCTGTGTGCCCAGCTCTCCTCCTCCTCTGTTCTTCTGTCCCCTGCTCTCCTCCTCCTCTGTTCTTCTGTCTCCCGCTCTTCTCCTCCTGTGTCCCCTGCTCTCCTCCTCCTGTTTCCCCTGTGTCCCCAGCTCTGCTCCTCCTCTGTCTCCCGTTCTCCTGTGTGCCCCGTTTTCCCGTGTCCCCTGCTCACCTCCTTCTCCTCTCACCATTGTCCTCCGCTCTCGTCTTGTCTTCAATGAGCGGCCAGGACCAAACACATGGCTACCGGGACACCGGGCGGCGGGCAGGAGACTGAGGAGGGGGCGGAGCCACCGCGCAAGTCCCTGGTCACCTGACCGGAGTCAGTCACCTGACCTGCAGGGAATAGGATGTGGCCGGACAGCTTCCAAAGGTAGCGCTGTCCTGATTCTGTGCGGCGGCATGTGCTGCGCCCGGCGCTGGTGTTGGGATCTCCGGGCGCAGAGCGCTGGACTCGTGCGGCGCAGGGGGCGGCTGACTACACGGGCGCCGGGCCCCCTATAGGTCCGGGCCCCGTCGCAGCCGCGACCCCTGCGACCGTGAATGTTACGCCACTGTTCCACTGTTCTGAGCAAGTGTTCACACAGTGCTTTCATTCATCATAGTGAATGGCCTCCTTTCACATTTAAATAAAATTACTACATCTTCTTCATTGAACTTCAAATCTCTCTCGAGAATTATTGCCTCCACCTTGCACATTCCGCTTTGATTTCTTCCCCATATTTCTAAACTTATTACCAAGGCCAGCATCTTCTTTCTTTACCTAAGATGGAAAATGTCCTGTCATGTCAATAAACCTTGATTTGATTTGACTTGATTTTAATAGAGAGATATACATGTAAAGAGAGCAAGACCAAGTGATATAGATGCAGAAGGAGAGACAAGAGCAAACAGAGGGAGCGATTAATCAAGCTCTGTTAGGGATAACGAGGCCATTCTGCCTGTAACTCCCATTCACGGTAATGGTATATACTGTACAGCCAAACGCCTTGTGTTATCCTTAACTGAGCTTGATAAATGTGCCCTACGGTGAGAGAACACAGGTCTGGAGAGCAAGAGCGTACTTACAGATGGAAGACTATCCAAGACTTATTAGGGTTATTTATTAAATTTACAGGGTACGCATTAATTCCTCCAGGGGAGAAGGTTGATGTCACTGACAAGCAAAGTGTTTGTAGAACTTTTATAGTACGTGTATATCAAGTATATCTCGATATGTATATCTATATATAAAACATAGAGGCATTTCTATGGTTTTGATGTACCTTAACAAAAGTATTTTAATTATTTTGTGGAAACTAAGAAAAAGGGGTTAAATCACCTGACTAGGAGGTAGTAATGCTATAGCTTGCCTTACCAGGTATTGGTCAGTTGAAGTTCTGCTATTCATTTTGTAGTAGACTCACATACATTACCATAGACATAGTTACCATTCCAGGCAGTAAATGACTGATTTTTAATAGGAGCTTGCAAAAAAGAAATGCAAGGTAAATGAACCGTCCCTAACCCTCCTCAATGCCCAACAAACACATCCATTCACTAATACCTTGTGCAAAGCAAGGAGAAATAGTTGAGGGAGATATCAAGATTTAAGCCGGCTTCAGATGGTTGAATGAATACTCACGCCAGTCAAGTCTTCAAATTGCATAGCGGATATTCCTGTTCTTTACATGTACTAGTCTGGTCCGTAAATTGGAATAAAGTAGTGCATGCAGAATTTTGTTTCCATGCGACCATTGGTCTGTGTGGAAAATTGATCATGTGCAAATGGACAGCACACATCCATATATTATACTTGTCTGAAGTCATCAAGAGCTACCAACAATACTCACGATCAATATATGCAGCGTTTTGGACGCAACGTCTTGTTGCTGCATCCAAAACGCTACGTTTTACAGTAGCAGCACAGTGGTTGGGATTTTCTACAGATCACATACCCACTATGCTTCTCTCCACCGCAGCGTGTATTCAGCTGTGGTGCCGGTTTCTGGACTTCCGCATCTCCACAGCATAAAATGAACATGCTGTGGAGTCAGAAGCTATCACCATCAGCTGCACACAGGGAGCGGCTGCCCTGCACCCACCGCAAATGTTGAGTACAGGGTGGCTGCGGGCTTCCTGTGGGCACCCGCAGGTCCCTGCAGTGCCTCCAGCCATGAACACATACCCTCAGACAGGTGTTGTAATCCCCTGTGAAGGTAACTAAATTATCTCCTGCGCACTACTAGTGAAGTCCTCAAAATATGCACTGTTGGTGGCTCCTGAGGATTGGAGTTGGGGAACACTGCTTTAGTCTGGCTTCACACTGGCATATGACTCGACCGAGGCAATCAGTCAGCTCAGACCTACAGGTTTTTTCTCAACCCCATACAGGCCAAGGAAAAAATTGCAGCATGCTGCAATTGTCTGTGAGTCTTGACTTGTATGGGTGTGAGTGAAACATTGCACTGCACTCGGATAACATCCAAGTGCAGCATGATATAGGCTGAGTCCAGCAATGGAGGAGATGGGAAGATGAATCTATTCTTCTCCAACGCAGCAGTGATCTTATCACAGGATTGTATCACTGTAAAATTACCCTGGATAATGCTCACAGGAGAGCCTAAGCCAAGTGTCATTAGCATATCCTATCTAATGCCATAAACCACTGTGACTCCGGGTTTATAGAAAGATGCATCTTATATTAGGCTGGGGTCACACTTTCAAAGGCAATTGCGGTTGCCGCCTCGAGATCCGGACGCGGTAACCGCAATTGCCTTCACACACATTTTTAAGGAAAAATGTGTGCAGAAAACCGCAATCCTGTAACCGCATTGCTCAGGATGTGTAATCCGGAGCAATGCATTTACCTTCTACTTTGTTCATCTCTGCTGCCACAGGGATGAACAAAGTGGTAACTATGTAATAAAACATGAAATATTAATATTAGTTGTGTGTAACATGTATCTACGGGGTGCCCACAACCCCTAGAGACATGCTGCTCACTCCTGTGGGCATGTCAGGGGTTAATAGCCCATTTACAGTAAGCCGGCTATTGCCGGCTTTGTACAATTTTATCAATGAAGCCGCGGCTCTCCTGACAGTAGAGCAGATACTGTACGTAATGTACGAATAGTATCTGCCGCTGTCCAGGGTCCTGTAGGCATTTACATTAGATCTGTGGGTAGCGCACCACCATAGATCTACTGTAAATGCCTACAGAACCTTGGACAGCAGCAGATACTATACGTACATTACGTACCGCATCTGTGCAACTGTCAGGGGAGCCGCGGATTCATTGATAAAATTGTACAAAGAAGATGAGAGAAGAGCAGGATACAAAGCTCTTGCTTTCTTCTACACCTTCATGTTCACATAGAATCTTCTCAGTAGCAACTGCCATCTCCTATCTTAATTATGCAAAAATCTGTCAAATAAATAAAAAATTTTACAAGTGAGTTGACAATTTTGAGACTTAATGATCAGTCATGGCAGAAAACTAAAAGCAGATTTAACAAAATTGCTGCCTATTTTCATGTGTATGTGAGAGGGGCCAGAAGATGCCATAGTCTTGGGCGAGGGGTTTGAGGCTTTCTCAGGTGCCATGGCTACTTCCACAGGCACTGAGTGTATGGATATGTAGACATATGCCTTATTTTTCAGTTTCTAAGGCACACTATTTTTCCCACATTCGTGGGGAAAGTGGGTGTGTGTCTTATTGTCCAGATGTATGATACAGATGTCCGGCTGTGGCTGTGGGGAGTGGCAGCGCCAGCAGTAGAGGGTCACTAGAGGCAGTAGCAGGCTGTAGGAACAACTGCTGGTGAATATGTGGGCCCGCTGTTTAAGGTAATTAAATATTCACCTCTCCCCTCTACTTATGATCTCTCAGCACTGAAGCCAGCGCTGAGAGGGTGGGTGGTGGAAGGGGTGAATATTAAATTAAGTTAAACAGCTAGCTCATGTGATCACCCTGCAGCTATGGGTGAACGTGTGTGGATATTCACTGCTTCCCACACACACCATGTTTGGCGTGGGAGCAGTGAATAAGCCAGCACATAAGATTATACTCACTGCTTAATTGCTCCCATGCTGCATTGCATTCTCCTGTCTTCTTTTGCTAGGAGCTGACAGCGTCTGTGGAGTGGGCCACATGACAGTGGTGTCATCACTGTGCACTCAGACACTGGTTATCTCCCAGCAAGGCAGGAGGATGACACAATGCTGCAGGGGAACAATGGGCGGTGAGTATAATCATATATTTTTTTCAGTGTGTGAAGGAGCCCCCATATACCAGGTTGAGGGACACACCAGGGTATGGCACATATGCCAGTATGGGGGATCATATATCAGGATATGGAGCACATACCATGATATGGGCACATATACTAGAATGGAGGATCATATACAATGATATGGGGGCACATACCAGGATATAGGCACATATGCCAGGATGGGGGATCATATGCCAGGATAAGGTCCATATAAAAACTTGAGGGATCACATACCACGAATGAGCACATATACGAGGATGGGGTACATAAACCAGGATATGGGCCTATATACCAGGATGAGGTATGATATACCAGGAAATAGACTATATACCAGGATTGGGGATCATATACCGTAAGAGTACACATATACTATGATGTGGTGCATAAACCAGGATATGGGCTATTTACGAGAATAGGGGATTATATACCAGGCTGAGGGACGTATTCCCCATACTAGGATGGGGAATAATATACCAGGGTAAGGTCCATGTACTAGGATGAGAGCCATATACTAGGATATGGGCCATATATACCAGGATGGGGGACATATATACCTGGAAGGGGTCCAATATGGGGAGATTGCTACAGAATTTGGGGACATTACTCCATGTCAGTGTATCATGACATTTTTTACTTGAAATTTTTTCCCTATTTTCCTCCTCTAAAACCTGGCTGTGTCTTATAATCGATGAGTCTTATAAAGTGAAAAATGTATGGTACTTCTTGTACAGGTACCTTTAGGACTAAGGTCTCCAGCTTTTCCACTTGTATACTGTGTGCAATACGGTTATGCTTCATGTCAACATTAAAGAGTCCAAAACACGTCTTTAAAACATTTCCCTTTATTGGGACATCAGCTGTAATATGGTTTACAACAGTTAACATTCTTTTCATTTTCCTACTTCACACAAACCGGCTTCAAGAGGGATACAGGATCAGACACTTTCTCTTCCTCTCTATTAGGAACTACTGGAAAGGGGGATACTAGTAATACTTGGCTGTGCTACAAATGTAGCCACCTGTTTCCACGTCTTTTGCCATAACTACACTATGACACGCCCACTCCAGGGCCGGGAAGACTCGGTTCCAGGCAGTTACTAGTTGTTCTCACATCTTCACTTCTCGGTTCTTTTCACGGGGACAGACGGGGACCCAGTCCTGCGACACTGGTGGTGTCATTTTAATAAAGGGGTGATGTTAGGGAAAGTCTGAGGGCAGTGGCGTAACTAGAGTCTGGTGGGCCCCGGTGCGAAATTCAGACCGGGGCCCTCCCCCTCACCCACAGGCACACGTTGGTCGGATGCTTGGGCCCCGTGTAACGTTCAAAGTTCTATAAAGACTCACAAATTGACCCTCTATGTATTAATGTCCCTCACCCTGCTATATATGGTCCTCCTCCTGGAATGTGGCCCTTATCGTGGTATATATGTTCCCCTTTCTGGTATATATGGTCTTCCTCCTCCCGCCATGATAGGCGTCCAATTATTATTATAACACATCCCATATTCCTCCATAAATTACAATATATCCCCATAGTCCTCCATGTATTATAATGCATCCCATAGTCCCCCATTCATAAGGTAGCCCCAATAGTCATCCAGTTATTAGAATGCACCCCAACCATCCTACATATAGTAGCCTCCTAGACCTCTATATAGTATAATACAGCCTCACAGCCCTCTATATAGTATAATGCAGGCTCCGTCCTCCATGTAGTGCAGCCCCTATAGTACAGCCTTATATATGCAGCCTCATAGCTCTCCATTAGTGCAGCCTTATATCCCTCTATATAGTGTGTTATATATGCAGCCCCACCAAGATCTGAAAAATAGGATTAGTGACAACTGCACAAAACAGTAGACTCACTCCAAAACCCAGTGTCACCCCCCAAGCTTATTCCAGTAGTGGAGTCTTCTGCTCTCCTCTGTCCCCCGCTCTTCACCTCTGTGCCCCACTCTCCACCTCCTCCTGTGTCCTCCTCTGTCCCCCATTCTCCTGTGTCCCACGCTCTCCTCCTCTATTCCCCGTTCTTCTGTATCTCCCGCTCTCTTCCTCCTGTGTCCCCCGCTCTCCTCCTCCTGTGTCTTCCATTCTCCTGCGTCCCCCACTCTCCTTCTCCTCTGTCCCCAGTTCTCCTGTGATACCCACTCTCTTCCTCCTGTGTCCCCGCTCTCCTGTGTCCCTCGCTCTCCTCCTCTGTCCCCTGTCCTCCTGTGTCCCCCGTTCTCCTCCTCTATCCCCCGTCCTCCTGTGTTCCCCGCTCTCCTCCTCTGCCCCCGTTCCCCTCTGTCCCCCGCTCTCCTCCTCCTCGGTCCCCCGCTCTCCTCCTCCTCTGTTCCCCATTCTCCTGTGTCCCCCACTCTCCTCCTCCTGTGTCGCCCGCCTCCTTCTCCAGTGTCCTCCATTCTCCTGTGTCCCCAACTCTCCTCCTCATCTGTCCCCAGTTCTCCTGTGATCCCCACTCTCTTCCTCCTGTGTCCTTGCTCTCCTGTGTCTCTCGCTCTCCTCCTCCGTCTCCCATCGTCCTGTGTCCCTTGTTCTCCTCCTGCTCTATCCCCCGTTCTCATCTATCCTCGCTATCCTCCTCCTCCTGTGTGTCCCCCACTCTCCTCCTCCTCTTTCCCCCGTTCTCCTATGTCTCCCGCTCTCCTCCTCCTCTGTCCCCTGCTCTCTTCCTCCTCTGTCCCCTGCTCTCCTCCTACTATGTCCCTCGCTCTCCTCCTCCTCCTCTGCCCTCCTTTCTCCTGTGTCCCCCGCTCTCCTCCTCCTCTGCCCTCCATTCTCCTGTGTCCCCCACTCTCCTCCTCCTCTGTACCCAGTTCTCCTGTGATCCCCACTCTCTTCCTCCTGGGTCCCCGCTCTCCTGTGTCCCTCACTCTCCTCCTCCGTCTCCCTGCATCCCTCGTTTTGGTCCTCCTCTATCCCCCGTCCTCCTGTGTCCCCCGCTCTTCTTCTCCTAAGTCCCCTTTTTCTGTCTCCCCCGCTTTCCTCCTCCTGTGTCCCCCGGCGCTTTCCTCCTCTCACCTCTCTTCTTCTTTTCTGTGAGTATTCAGCAACAGTGTGTCCTCACTTTCTGGATGAGCGGCCAGGACTAGACACACGGCGGGAGACTGAGGAGGCTGCCGCCAGACTCTCCGGACCTCCAGAAGCTCACGGCTCCATCCTGAGATGCAGCACGTGACGCAGCAGCTGCAGGAGTTTGAAAGCTGCTGCGCCACCGCGCCTTCCTGTCCTCCGGCAGCCGGAATCAACCGCCTGGGGACCAGCCTGGCAGAGCACTATGCAGAGACATGGATGTGCGTCCTAGGGATGCACATCCATGTAAAGCAGTCGCAGGGGTCGGCGGGTGCCGAGCCCCTGTACTTCCGGGCCTGGTCACACTTGCGACCTCTGCGACCGTGGGTGGTACGCCACTGTATGTATGGTCCTCCTCCTGCAATATGCCTTTATCCTGGTATGTATGGTCCTCCATTATAGTAAAATGTAGCCTCACAGTCCTCCATAAAGTATAATGCAGCGTCCCAGCCCTCCATATAGTATAAAGCTGCATCACAGCCCTTCACATAATATAATGCAGCGTCACAGCCCTTCATATAGTATAATGCAATAGTGCAGCCTCATAACCCTCCATATAGCATACATCCTCGCAACACACATACTCACACAGGGACACATATGCACACACAGGGACACATACACGGACACGCACACAGGGACACGGTCACGCACATGGGGACACGGTCACACACACGGGGACACGGACACACACACGGGGACACGGACACGCACACGGGGACACGGACACGCACACGGGGACACACACACACAGGAACACTACTCACCGGTCCACCCCACCGGCGCCTCTCTCAGCCTGCAGAAGCTCGGAGGAGCCAGGACTAACGGCATCTGAGTCAAGGAGATGACTGCAGTGCCGCTGTTCTGGGCAATTACATGCCACGAGCCGTCTGGGCAGCCAATCACAGGCCAGTAGCTGAGGTCATGCGCCGACTGGCTTGTGATTGGCCAGGACAGTGGCGGGGGAAGAGAGAGAACGGTGCTGTGATCAGCCGCCTGGGGACATGGATGTGCGTCCTCAGGGATACACATCCATGTAAAGCGGATGCGCCAGGGGTCGGCGGGCCCCTGTACCTTCAGGCCTGGTCGCAGCTGCGACCGTGGATGTTACGCCATTGGGGAGGGTGCACACAGTATAGGGGTACAGTATATGGGGTGGGCATGCACAGTATGGGGAGGGGGCACAAAGTATATGGGGAGGGCACAGTAAGGGGGGCATACAGTATAGTGGGAGGGGGCACACAATTTAGGGGGGTACAGTATATGGAGAGGGAACACAGTATATGGGGCAGGGGCACAGAACACTGTCTGACCTGTTACAGCATCTGTAAGTCCCTCCTGGTGATCAGCTTGCAGCCCCCAGCACCTGCACCTGCTCCACCGCGCACACCACGGTTATGTCCAGCCGCTTCAGCTTGATGCAGCAGACAGATTAGCTCCTGCCTGTCTGTGCACCTCCAACATCCCGCACTCACTGCCGTTTCAGGGAGTCGGGCTGTACTTGCCCAGCAGCGCTCAGCACTGCAGGAGGAGGCGGTGACACTGCCCTGGCCCTGCTCTCGGCTGCTCACAACAAGCAGCTGCCGCTGCTGCCAGAGGACCGGGGGTGCTAGCGGTAAGCAATGTTTGTCCCCTGGCACTGCAGTCATACTCACCGCGCCGCCGTGCGCGGTTCCACTGTCCCGCGATCCGCAGTGAGGAGGAGAGGAGGGGCGGGCACAGCAGCAGGAAGTGAGCTTTCTCTCACTTCCCGTCCTCCCTCCTCTCCGGCCGGCGCTATCGCGGTCGTGGCAGCCGGCTGTCAGCACGGGTCCCGGGGCCCCCCCCGGGGGCGGGCCCGGTCGCAGTCGCGACCGCTGCGACCGCGGTAGTTACGCCACTGTCTGAGGGTATAAAAGGGGTATTCGTGACATCACCTAGGCAGCCGCCGCTGCTGCAGAACCTCTGGGGATGATGACCGGCAGCTTAGATAGTCCAGCTCCCAGCAGGTGGAGCGCAATCCTCAGGGCAGTGAAGTGGTTCCCCCGGCTTGTACCTTGGCAGTTGGTCACTTGGTCAGCAGTACCTCCACTGTCATAGGTGGCCTCTGCGGCCGATGGTCGCCGCAAATAAAAGTCTCTCACACCATAGATTCAGTTCCGTTCCTTTTATATAAGTATTAAACATGGCCGCTGGGTACACTTTCTACCAGTCTCCGGTACTTTGCTCTTTCTCCACAGCTGGGTCGGTAACAGTTTAGTAACGGTTGGTGCCCTTACACTCCCTTCTAAGTGTCACAGTCTCTGTAAAGGATAACTTTCATTTGAGGCGATGGGTCGTCGCTCTGCCCCCCCAGGCTCTCAACGCCCTCCGCAGCACAGAGCTCAAATACTGGTTGCCATGGGTGCTTCTTTGTGTCCCGTACACCATTAGGATCCCTACCGGGTACTGTTCCCTGGTTTGGCCACCTTCCACAAGATGTGATGGGTGTTCAGCCACAGCTCCCGTTAGAAGTCTGAGGTCTCTGGTTTCAGCTTGGGCTTGAAGCTTCCGCACCTTCTGCAGGTCCGGTCCCTGTGTCTTCCACCCACCCCTCTGTCTTGTCAGCTTTCGGCATATGGGTGATCGCTGTCTTCTCCGCACCCCAAGTGTTCTTGTCTGTCTCTACTGGACTGTTTTCTCCTTCCTTCAACCCACGGGAGTAGGCACCGCACTGCCTCTGCACTCCCAACTATCACTCCTCCGTCAGTTGATGGTACTCCTCCGGTCTCCTACTACTGAACTAACGTGTCTAACGCTGTCCCGTCCCCCTTTTGTGACCTGGGTTCTCCCTCAGGGTCCACCCATTGTCCCAGAGGCCTGTCACTATGTGTGTGTGTGTGTGTTTTGGGCTCAACCATACCATATCGACACCTGAACAACTGGGGCACTACACTTCCTAACTGCAGAAGTGCACTACCTCTGGTGGCGGTTTACCCAGAGGGGCGCCACAACTGCACAAATCTCACTTCAGAGTACAGATGCATGTGTTTCTCTGTGATTGCACTACCACTGAGTTGTTTCAGAGCCTGCTCCAATGAGACAGAGGCCTGTGTACTCTGCTTTTAGCTCAGGGCATCCTATTAAGTTTCTGAGTTCCCCCATTCCTTTCTGGACCAATAGTTCTCAGAATGCACAGTCTGCTGGGTAGAATTTCCCCTGTTTATGACCTCTAGAGGAATCCTGCCTCCTCCTGAAATCCGGATTTACACCATGTTTTATCCTGCCTTGTATGCCCAACAAGCTCCCTCTGTCTTCTACTCTACTCTCCAAATGTGGCACCCTGCGGGAGATTGCCACAGGATCCACCGATGCAAGGAGGGAGTTACACCTTGGTTCGCACATCACACCTTCCACCCCAGACCTGAAGGGGGAGCTCTACTGGCTGCCTTAAGCCAGTTCCTCTTTAAAACATCCAGGCCTGAGGGGAGGAGTTAGTCAGTCCCAAGAGTCAGTCTCAAGAGTGAGTCGCAGGAGAGAGTCGGAGGAGTGAGGAGCTGGTCACTGGAAAGGATCCAGTCCCAGAACCAGGGACCACTGACCGCTGTGTTGCACCCTAGGGAAAGGGTCAGAGGTAGGGATGGGCGAGTCTACTCGCTAGGACTCGTTACTCGGCGAGTAGTAAGGGACTCGCAGAACTCGGTACTCTGCGAGTTTCCCAGCGATTGCTCGCACAGTAACGAGTCCAATGCAAATCAATGGCAATCCTAGTTTTGTCAGAGACTCTCACAAAACTAGGATTGCCATTGACTTGCATTGGACTTGTTACTGTGCGAGTAATCGCAGGGATTACTCGCACAGTAACGAGTCCGGTCCCCCCCCCCAGTCCTAAGTTAGGACTGGGCTGGGGGAGCGAGCAGGGAGCGAAGGGAGGGGGGAGAAATTCTCCTTACCTCTCTTCCGTCTTCCGGCTGTCTGCTCTGTGCCGGGCTCGGGTCCTGCGGGCTGCTGGCAGCTCCAGGGTCCTAGAGCCCGCCTGCTCTCCCTGTGTACAGACATGAATCTCTGTGCACAGAGATGATGTAGCAGAGCTGAGATTGTTCTCAGTCTGCTCACTCCCTGTGCATAGACATCTATATCTATGCACAGGGATGGAGAGGACATCACGTTTTGGACTACGTCGGACGGAAGAGGATTTTTTTAAATAAAGATGGAGTCCCTAATGCCTTTTTTTTATTTCTAATAAAAAAAATTTCTCTGTGTTGTGTTTTTTTTTAAAACAATTTAATAGAAATTCATGGCGGTCATGTCTAATATTGGCGTGACCGCCATAAATTTCGGGCTTAGGGCCAGCTGATAATACAAAGCTGGCCCTAACCTCTTTATTACCCAGTGAGCCACCCGCCACCAGGGCCACTGGAAGAGCGGGGTTCAGCGCCAGGGGATGGCACTTCAATGAACGTGCCATCTTCTGAGGCGGCTGCGGGCTGCAATTTGCAGCGGGGGGTGCCCAGAAAGCTTTGGCCTCCCTGCGCTGCGGATTCCAGCCCCCAGCTGCTTAGCTGTACTTGGCTAGACATAGAAATTGCACGGAGCCCCACGCATTTTTTTTTTTATTATTTCATTAAATTCATGAAATAATTAAAAAAAAGGGCTCCCCTATATTCTTGTGTCTGGCCAGGTACAAATAGGCACCTGGGGGTTAGGGGCAGCCCGTCACTGCCTGCTGGATCCGGCTGGTTCCAGAAATACGGCGAAGCCCACGTCATTTTTTTTCTGAAAAATCAATAAAACAATCCAAAAAAGGGACTGCATCTTTATTAACCCCTCGCCCATGGTCCAGGGTTAATAAAGATGCAGTCCCTTTTATTTATATTGTTTTATGGATTTGTCAGAAAAAAATTTGACGTGGGCTTCGCCATATTTCTGTAACCAGCCGGATCCAGCAGGCAGCGACGAGCTGCCCCCAACCCCATCTTTAATTTAAAAAAATCCTCTTCCGTCCGACGTAGTCCAAAACGCACTCTCAGCTCTACTACATCCCTGCCTGTGCTTAGACAGACAGGGATGTAGCGGAGCTGAGAACTGACTAAACAGTCAGGGTTCAGCTCAGGTCATTATGACCTGAGCTGAACTCTGCTGTCAACCAGACTCGCTCTGCTTTGGAGATTCCCGAGCAGTGACGGAAGTTAATTTATTCACTGCTTCTGTCAGTGTTCGGGAAAGCAGCAGAGACTCGGGGAGCGAGGCTGCAGCAGGCGCCGGCGGAGGCAGCGGTAAGTAGCCGGCCGGTCCGGTGCTCCCCCCACCCTCTCCACCCGAACCTTATAGGGTCCGGCAGCAGAGGAATAGCTGCAATACTCGCCTCCCGATTCATTAACATTGGAATCGCTAGACTCACAACGAGTAGCGAGTCCTGGACTCAGACTCGTCGGAGTCTAGCGATTCCGAGTAGTTTAGGATTCGCCCATCACTAGTCAGAGGCCAGTGGAGAGCAGGGAAACAAGAAAGGGAACCAGTTAAGGTCTCCCTATAGTACACCCGGACACCGGAGTCCGACGCTACGAGTGTTTATTGTAACAGCAAAAACCCGGAAGGGATGAGTAAACTGTTCTGTGTGTGATAAAACTTTTAATTTAATAAATAAATGTTTCTATAATGTCTCTAGGGGGTGTCCACTCCCCCTAGAGACCTTCCACCCACTCAGGTGGGCATATAATAGTGGAATCAGTTATGTACAGCAGCTGCCTCCAAAACCGGATCAGGTTTTAAAAAAAAAAAAACCAGATGTGTGACGTTAGCATAAGACAAAATTCCCAACCGAAAACTCACTGCAATGAGGCAGATGGAGTCACTTTGAACTCTCATCTGACCTGTGATGCTGCGGTGCCCATTTTTTAACGCAGTATTATTCACCTTTGAAAAGTAGGACACCACTGGACAGAGGGCAAACAGAATCCAGAGTAACTGCCTAATTAGTGAATAAATCTGTTGGAGGCTTCAGCTAAATCACGCTTTTCGGAGAGGTAGCTGAACACCCTAATGTAAGTACTCAGCATAGAGCACAGGATAAATGTGAACTCATTTAAAATGTTCCATACCCAATCTGCCACCAATAGCATTCAGCTTAACCAGCAAAAAAAAAGTCCCTACCAATGTAAGACATATGTTAACAGAAATATAGGGGACTTTCACATTACTGGTAGCATTAAGGCTCTGGAAATGTGCTATGGCTCCTCACCCCCCTCTCTCACCCTCCCTCCAAATAAGAAAACCAGCAAAACCTGCGCTCCACTCCCTTCTGAGCCTCACTATGTCTAAAGGCCGGTTTACATGCTGCTATGTCCCAGCAATCCGACCAACGATCGGGATCGCTGGGACATCGTTATCTGATCGCTGGTGACCTGTTACACAGGCAGACTCATCAGCGACCAGTGAGAAGACTGGTAACCAGGGTACACATCGGGTGACTAAGCATAGAGAGTGCTGTACCACACGAGTACCAAAAAAAGTAAAATGTTAATTTTTTCCTTCCACATTGCTTTAGTTCCTGTGAAGCACCTGAAGGGTTAATAAGCTTCTTGGCTATGGTTTGAGCAGTCTGAGGGGTGCAGATTTTATAATGGTGTTACTTATCTTCTGTCATATAGGCCCCTCAAAGTCACTTCAAATGTGATGTGGTCGCTAAAATAAATGATTTTGTAAATTTTGTTGGAAAAATTAGAAATTGCTGGTAAATAGTGATGAGCGAGTACTAAAATGCTCGGGTGTTCGAAGCTCGGGCCGAGCATCCCGAGATACTCGTGTACTCGGCCCGAGTAACGAGCCCAATGTTATCCTATGGGAGACACGAGTATTTTTATGAAATGACTGCCGGCTGCCTGGAAAAACCCTAAAAATGTCACACAAAAGTCTCAGAAGAGTGCTGAAATGACATGGCAACACCATGGGGAAGACCCTGGAAGCATTTCTCACTCAAAAGTCACAGCTCTGAACAATGTTGTCCGAATTTCACGCCAATTTTACGGAGTCTCCAGAAAACCTTCCAAAATGACACCAAAATGAATATTTAGGTTGGAAATGTTAAGGGCACATACCCAATAGTGAGATACAGCTGGTGTATGTTACTTTTTGTGATTACATGAAAGATTTTACGTGAAAACATTGTGCGGCACTCCGATGACCCTGACAAGAGACGTACATGAAGCCCTGTCTAGAAATAATGTGCCCATTTTGAGGAACTGGGTCTATTGTAGTATCTTCCTTTGCCAGGGCAGTCCAAAATTGGGAGGTTCACCAATGCCCCTGGATACAGACATGCAGGATGGCCTGTAAACAAGAACTGGGTGTATTGTAGTATAGCCCTTTGGCCAGGGCAGACAAAAATTGGGAGGTTCAACAATGACCCATGCTTACAGACATGTAGTAGGGCCTGTAACCCTCAAGTGGGTGTATTGTAGTATAGCCCTTTGGTCAGGGCAGCCAAAAATTGTGAGGCTCCTATTTGTCCCTGGATGGAGACGTGCAGGAGGGCCTGTTAAGAAGAGCTGGGTGTATTGTAGTATAGCCCTTTGGTCAGGGCAGCCAAAAATTGGGAGGTTCAACAATGACCCATGCATACAGACATGTAGTAGGGCCTGTAACCCTCTAGTGGGTGTATTGTAGTAGAGCCCTTTGGTCAGGGCAGACAAAAATTGGGAGGTTCAACAATGACCCATGCTTACAGACATGTAGTAGGGCCTGTAACCCTCAAGTGGGTGTATTGTAGTATAGCCCTTTGGTGAGGGCAGCCAAAAATTGGGAGGTTCAACAATGACCCATGCTTACAGACATGTAGTAGGGCCTGTAACCCTCAAGTGGGTGTATTGTAGTATAGCCCTTTGGTCAGGGCAGACAAAAATTGGGAGGTTCAACAATGACCCATGCTTACAGACATGTAGTAGGGCCTGTAACCCTCAAGTGGGTGTATTGTAGTATAGCCCTTTGGTGAGGGCAGCCAAAAATTGGGAGGTTCAACAATGACCCATGCTTACAGACATGTAGTAGGGCCTGTAACCCTCAAGTGGGTGTATTGTAGTAGAGCCCTTTGGTCAGGGCAGACAAAAATTGGGAGGTTCAACAATGACCCATGCTTACAGACATGTAGTAGGGCCTGTAACCCTCTAGTGGGTGTATTGTAGTATAGCCCTTTGGTCAGGGCAGCCAAAAATTGGGAGGTTCAACAATGACCCATGCATACAGACATGTAGTAGGGCCTGTAACCCTCTAGTGGGTGTATTGTAGTAGAGCCCTTTGGTCAGGGCAGACAAAAATTGGGAGGCTCCTCTTTGTCCCTGGATAGAGACGTGTAGGAGTACCTAAAAACATTTTTCCCATTGAAAAGGAGCGGGTCTCCTGTCGTTGTAATGCCCATTCTAACAGAATGGGCTAAAAAATTTACCACTGCGGGTATACCTCAAACAAGAGCCTAACTATTCTAACGCTCATCATGGTGTCACATGAGGAGAAGGAGTAGCAGTCCAGCAATTAGCCAAAGTACGGAAGTGTGTACCCATGGGTGAGTGGAGGTACATGTCAAATTCAAATAACAAAATAAAATTTAGTTGTCATTTGCTGGTGGTGTGGTGAAGTCTGGCCCAATCCAACCCTTGTTCATCTTGATCAGAGTGAGCCTGTCCGCATTTTCAGTTGACAGGCGGGTGCGTTTATCAGTGATGATTCCACCTGCTGCACTGAAAACACGCTCTGATAAAACGCCAGCGGCAGGGCAGGCCAGGACTTCCAAGGCGTAGAGAGCCAATTCATGCCACGTGTCGAGCTTGGAGACCCAATAATTGAAAGGCACCGATGAATCTCGCAGTACAGTTGTTCGATCTGCAAGGTACTCCTTCAGCATCTGCCCGAACTTAATATTTCTGGTGGCACTACCCCGCACCTCAGGGGCTGTGGTACGTGAGGGGCTAAGAAAAACTGTCCCACATCGTAAAGACAGTTCCCCTGCCTCTGGCGGATTGGACTTGTGCCCCTCTCGGCCGTACGCCTTGGTTGTCCATCGAATCCTGACCTATGCCGCTAGCGTTTTGTGAGGGGAAGGATTTCACAACTTCCGTGACTATGGCCCTCTGGAACTGCAGCATTTTGGCTGACCTCTCCGCCTCAGGAATGAGAGACATAAAGTTCTCCTTGTAGCGTGGGTCTAAGAGTGTTGCCAACCAGTACTGATTGTCGGCCAAGATGTTCTGAACGCGAGGGTCACGAGACAGGCAGCTTACCATAAAGTCAGCCATGTGCGCCAGACTCTTAACAGCCATCACATCAGTATTCAGACCAACACGATGACTGAACATGCTGTCCTCCTCCTCCTCCTCCTCCTCCTCATCTCCCCTGTCCTCTGGCCAGCCACGCTGAATCGAGGGTATGACTGGTGTGCATGTCATATCCCCAATTTGGCCTGAGAGTTGCTCCATGTCTTCATCCTCCTCCTCCTCCTCCTCGTCATAGTCCTCCACTACACGTTGTGATGACATGAGGCTGGGCTGTGTGTTTTCACCCACACCCACTACAGTTTCTTGCTCTAAGTCATTGCGCTCTGCCTGCAATGCATCCTCTTTTATTTTCAGCAGAGACCGTTTTAGAAGGCAGAGTAGTGGTATGGTGACGCTAATAATGGCGTCATCACCGCTCACCATCTTGGTGGAGTCCTCAAAGTTTTGGAGGACGGTGCATAGGTCCGACATCCATCTCCACTCCTCAGGTGTTATGTGTGGAGTTTGACCCATTTCCCGACGGCTTAGGTGATGCAGGTAGTCCACAACTGCCCTCTTCTGCTCACATATCCTGACCAACATGTGCAGCGTTGAATTCCAACGCGTGGGGACATCACACACCAGTCTGTGGGCCGGAAGACGCAAACGGCGCTGAAAGCTTGCAAGGCCGGCTGAAGCAGCAGGTGACTTGCGAAAATGTGCAGACAGACGCCGAACTTTTACCAGCAGGTCAGACACCTCCGGGTATGACTTCACAAACCTCTGAACCACCAGGTTGAGCACATGGGCCACGCATGGAACATGCGTCAGCTGCCCTCGCCTCAAAGCTGCCACCAGGTTCCGGCCATTGTCACACACGACCTTTCCTGGCTTTAGGTTCAGAGGTGTGAGCCAGTGATCTGCCTGCTGTTTCAGAGCTGTCCACACCTCTTCTGCATTGTGGGGTTTGTCACCTATGCAGACTAGCTTCAGCACAGCCTGTTGCCGCTTTGCAGAGGCAGTGCTGCAGTGCTTCCAGCTTGGGACTGGTGTGGAGGGTACAGTGGATGAGGATGCGCAGGTGGAGGAGGAGGAGGCTGAAGAGCATGACATTCCGGAGTTGTAGAGTGTCGGTGAAACCATGACAGAGGTAGGGCCTGCTATCCTTGGTGTGGGAAGGACGTGTTCCGTCCCTCGCTCAGACTGGGTCCCAGCCTCCACAATATTAATCCAGTGTGCTGTCAAGGAGATGTAGCGGCCTTGCCCACAAGCACTTGTCCACGTGTCTGTGGTTAGGTGGACTTTGGCTGAAACAGCATTGTTCAGGGCACGTGTGATGGTGTTGGACACGTGGTTATGCAATGCGGGGACGGCACATCTGGAGAAATAGTGTCGGCTGGGGACCAAGTAACGTGGGACAGCAGCCGCCATCAGGTCGCGGAATGCGTCCGTCTCCACCAGACGGAAAGGCAACATTTCTAGCGCTATGAGTCGCGAAATGTGAGCATTGAGGACTGTGGCATGTGGGGCATTGGCAGCGTATTTGCGCCTGCGTTCAAATGTTTGCTGAATGGATAATTGAACGCTGCGCTGGGACAAGGACGTGCTTGATGGTGGCGTAATTTGTGCTTCAGCAACTTCAGGTGCAGGACCGGAGGCTTGTTCGCGGCCAGCATGGACAGGGGATTGGCTTGCATGCACAACAGCCGAAGACGTAGCAGTGACATCAGCACGCACCGCTCCTCGACTCTGTGGTACTTCCCACAAAGTCGGGTGCTTGGCTGACATGTGCCTGATCATGCTGGTGGTGGTCAGGCTGCTAGTTTTCGTACCCCTGCTGATAGTGGCATGGCAGGTGTGGCAAATGGCCTTTTTAGAGTCTTCTGGAGCCAACTTAAAAAACTCCCAGACTCGGGAAGACCGAACATTTGCACAGGCACCTTGAGTCGTGTTGTTGTTTCGGGGAATGGTTGCCTGCCTTCTGCCTGCGGACGCACCCCTGCTTCGTACTGGCTGTTGTGATGCTACGCCTCCCTCCCCCTGTGCACTGCTGTCCTCGCTCTGCATATCCTCCTGCCATGTAGGGTCAGCTACTGGATCATCCACCACGTCGTCTTCCTCTTCCGCACCCTGATCCTCCTCCTGACTTCCTGGCAATTGTGTCTCATCATCGTCCACCCCTTGTTGAGACACTTTGACAACGTTCCGTTCGTCATAACGCGGCTGCTCAAATATTTGGGCATCTGTACATACCATATCCTCATGACCCACTTCAAGAGGAGGTGGCGACAGGCCAGATTCTGCGAATGGATACGTGAACAGCTCTTCCGAGTGTCCTAGTGTGGGATCTGTAATGTCCGTGGACGTGTAATCGGCCAGGTGGTAGGAAGGAGGATCAGGTTGGGAAATGTGCGGTGCAGTATCACGGCTACTGACAGTTGACCGTGCGGAAGACAGGGTGTTTGTGGAGGTGCCCATCTGACTTGAAGCATTATCCGCTATCCAAGTAACAACCTGTTGACACTGGTCTTGGTTCAACAGTGGTGTACTGCTGCGGGCCCCAAGAATTTGGGACAGGACGTGCGAGCGAGGAGATGTGGCCCTTTGTTGTTGCGAAATGAGTGCTTGCACACGACCTCGGCCTCTGCCTGCACCACCATCACGTCCACTTCCTTGTTCCTTGCCAACGCCCTTGCCAACGCCTCTTGCGCATTTTGCCTGTATAGAGCGACAACTGCCTGGTGACTGTGGAGGTCACAGGAGATTAGGATTTTAGTTCCCTAACCTGTATAAAGGTATGACGTACAACAGTGTGGTGACTGTTGAGATGACAAGAGTTAGGATTTTAGTTCCCTAACTTGTAGAAACGTATGACGTACAACAGTGTGGTGACTGTTGAGATGACAATAGTTAGGATTTTAGTTCCCTAACTTGTAGAAACTTATGACGTACAACAGTGTGGTGACTGTTGAGATGACAAGAGTTAGGATTTTAGTTCCCTAACTTGTAGAAACGTATGAGGTACAACAGTGTGGTGACTGTTGAGATGACAATAGTTAGGATTTTAGTTCCCTAACTTGTAGAAACGTATGACGTACAACAGTGTGGTGACTGTTGAGATGACAAGAGTTAGGATTTTAGTTCCCTAACTTGTAGAAACTTATGACGTACAACAGTGTGGTGACTGTTGAGATGACAAGAGTTAGGATTTTAGTTCCCTAACTTGTAGAAACGTATGACGTACAACAGTGTGGTGACTGTTGAGATGACAAGAGTTAGGATTTTAGTTCCCTAACTTGTAGAAACGTATGACGTACAACAGTGTGGTGACTGTTGAGATGACAATAGTTAGGATTTTAGTTCCCTAACTTGTAGAAACTTATGACGTACAACAGTGTGGTGACTGTTGAGATGACAAGAGTTAGGATTTTAGTTCCCTGTAACTTTAGTATTAGGAAAGTAATTGACGTACAACAGTGTGGTGACTGTTGAGATGACAATAGTTAGGATTTTAGTTCCCTAACTTGTAGAAACTTATGACGTACAACAGTGTGGTGACTGTTGAGATGACAATAGTTAGGATTTTAGTTCCCTAACTTGTAGAAACTTATGACGTACAACAGTGTGGTGACTGTTGAGATGACAAGAGTTAGGATTTTAGTTCCCTAACTTGTAGAAACTTATGACGTACAACAGTGTGGTGACTGTTGAGATGACAAGAGTTAGGATTTTAGTTCCCTAACTTGTAGAAACGTATGACGTACAACAGTGTGTGACTGTTGAGATGACAATAGTTAGGATTTTAGTTCCCTAACTTGTAGAAACTTATGACGTACAACATGTGTTGTGACTGTTGAGATGACAATGAGTTAGGATTTTAGTTCCCTAACTTGTAGAAACTTATGACGTACAACAGTGTGGTGACTGTTGAGATGACAAGAGTTAGGATTTTAGTTCCCTAACTTGTAGAAACTTATGACGTACAACAGTGTGGTGACTGTTGAGATGACAATAGTTAGGATTTTAGTTCCCTAACTTGTAGAAACTTATGACGTACAACAGTGTGGTGACTGTTGAGATGACAAGAGTTAGGATTTTAGTTCCCTAACTTGTAGAAACTTATGACGTACAACAGTGTGGTGACTGTTGAGATGACAAGAGTTAGGATTTTAGTTCCCTAACTTGTAGAAACGTATGACGTACAACAGTGTGGTGACTGTTGAGATGACAATAGTTAGGATTTTAGTTCCCTAACTTGTAGAAACTTATGACGTACAACAGTGTGTGGACTGTTGAGATGACAAAGTTAGGATTTTAGTTCCCTAACTTGTAGAAACTTATGACGTACAACAGTGTGGTGACTGTTGAGATGACAAGAGTTAGGATTTTAGTTCCCTAACTTGTAGAAACGTATGACGTACAACAGTGTGGTGACTGTTGAGATGACAATAGTTAGGATTTTAGTTCCCTAACTTGTAGAAACGTATGACGTACAACAGTGTGGGTGACTGTTGAGATGACAAGAGTTAGGATTTTAGTTCCCTAACTTGTAGAAACGTATGACGTACAACAGTGTGGTGACTGTTGAGATGACAATAGTTAGGATTTTAGTTCCCTAACTTGTAGAAACTTATGACGTACAACAGTGTGGTGACTGTTGAGATGACAAGAGTTAGGATTTTAGTTCCCTAACTTGTAGAAACGTATGACGTACAACAGTGTGGTGACTGTTGAGATGACAATAGTTAGGATTTTAGTTCCCTAACTTGTAGAAACTTATGACGTACAACAGTGTGGTGACTGTTGAGATGACAAGAGTTAGGATTTTAGTTCCCTAACTTGTAGAAACTTATGACGTACAACAGTGTGGTGACTGTTGAGATGACAAGAGTTAGGATTTTAGTTCCCTAACTTGTAGAAACGTATGACGTACAACAGTGTGGTGACTGTTGAGATGACAATAGTTAGGATTTTAGTTCCCTAACTTGTAGAAACTTATGACGTACAACAGTGTGGTGACTGTTGAGATGACAAGAGTTAGGATTTTAGTTCCCTAACTTGTAGAAACGTATGACGTACAACAGTGTGGTGACTGTTGAGATGAGAATAGTTAGGATTTTAGTTCCCTAACCTGTAGAAACGTATGACGTACAACAGTGTGGTGACTGTTGAGATGACAAGAGTTAGGATTTTAGTTCCCTAACTTGTAGAAACGTATGACGTACAACAGTGTGGTGACTGTTGAGATGAGAATAGTTAGGATTTTAGTTCCCTAACCTGTAGAAACGTATGACGTACAACAGTGTGGTGACTGTAATGGTTTGAAGAGAGGATTTTAGTCCCTAACCTGTATTAAGGTAGTACGTACACCTGTCTGGTGACTGTTTTGATGACAAGAGTTAGGATTTTAGTTCCCTAACCTGTATTAAGGTAGTACGTACACCTGTCTGGTGACTGTAATGGTTTAAAGAGAGGATTTTAGTCCCTAACCTGTATTAAGGTAGTACGTACACCTGTCTGGTGACTGTTTTGATGACAAGAGTTAGGATTTTAGTTCCCTAACCTGTATTAAGGTAGTACGTACACCTGTCTGGTGACTGTAATGGTTTGAAGAGAGGATTTTAGTCCCTAACCTGTATTAAGGTAGTACGTACACCTGTCTGGTGACTGTTTTGATGACAAGATTTAGGATTTTAGTTCCCTAACCTGTATTAAGGTAGTACGTACACCTGTCTGGTGACTGTAATGGTTTGAAGAGAGGATTTTAGTCCCTAACCTGTATTAAGGTACTAAGTACAAGAGTGTGGTGACTCTAATGGTCACAGAAAAGCTTGGATTCCAATCTGTATCACCCTGCCTATATCCTCCTAGATTAGTCCTGAGAAGGACTGTTCTGGTCACTGGAAATCTTGGACTCCGATCTGGATCACCCTGCCTATGTCCTCCTAGATTAGTCCTGAGAAGGACTGTTGTGGTCAGCAGCAGTTTGCAGCCCTGATCCGGATCTACCTATGAGGGACGCAAATCTGTCCCTAATCAGCAGCAGACACTCTCCCTACACTCACTGTCTGGAAGGCTGTGTTCCGAGCACAGCGCGCCGGGACTTATAAAGGCTCGGTGACGCTGTGCAGGCCGGCCAATCACTGCTATACCACAACTAACAGGGCTGTGGCATTGCAGTGGTCTGTCAGCCAATCCCTGCACGTGGGCTGGCTCTCAAAAGAGCGCCAACATGGAGAGATGACGACCACGAGCACAGCACAAGTATCGCGAGATTACTCGGTGCTCGGCGAGTCGCCCGAGTACAGTGATACTCGTGCGAGTAACGAGTAGTGCCGAGCATGTTCGCTCAACACTACTGGTAAACTTTGAACCCTTCTAATTTTCTAACCCCCCAAAAAATGATGTTTCAATAATTGTGCTGATGTAAAGTAAACTTGTGGGATATATTATTTATTAACTATTTTCTGTGACCTAAGTCTTTGGTTTAAGGGTATGAAAACTCAAAGATTTAAAATTGTGAAATGTTCAACATTTTTGTAAAAGTTCCAGTTTTTCACAAATCAATGCAAAAAATATCCTCCAACATGTCACAAACAACTGTCTTGGCATCACTAGGATCTGTTGACGTGTTCCAGAGCTATCACCTCATAAAATGACACTTGTCAGAATTGGAAGAAATGGCCTCGTCATTAAGATGGATGGTAGAGGGGTTAAACAAGTGTCTGTTGCAATACTGCAAAACAGAGCCAAGTTGAAACATGCTATAGTAAAAAGTGGCCTCCCTTAGACCGCTGGCACCAAGGACTATCAGCCATTTAGGTGCAAAATTGCTGCATTGGTTATACTGTTTACTATTATGTAGTTTCAAAAACTAATACCACCATAAAGAGAAAAAATAAATATTCGTGTATGCTTCAAAAAGGGTAGGACTCTTTCAAGAGTTCCTCTCAGCCTGATTGGCAATAAAGTAACTACAGCCCATCAAAATAAAAATTATCACTAGAAATTTCCAACAAGAGGATTCATAGTTTACTATTTTGATAGAATTTGATCCCTTCATAAACCAAAAACAAAAGATATTTTGCAAAAATACCTTCCTCCAATGCATCAATGACGACCATTGATTTCAGTGGTTGATATACGATGCTACATTTCCCTAAAGAGCCCCCTCTAGAGAGGTTTAGGACAGATGTGGCTTACCAAGCAATAACTGATGAACCTATTAGATCAGATCACTGATGGCAAAGGACTGACTCTATTAAAGGGAACCAACCACCAATATTTAACCAATCAGTGCAGCTGGCGATTGGCATTTGCAGCATGACATCACTATTTGCTTTTTGTTTGTTATTCCTCCCCTGTGGGTTTGTCTTTCTGCTTTAAGCTAACCGCCATACCCCCCTACCCTAGATGAGTCTGGATGAGAAGGAGGTGGGAGAAGGTTTGGCTAACAGAAAAATGACAAACCCTCAAGGGAGGAATAAAGAAAACGCAAGTAGTGATGTCATGCTGCACACCTCAATCACCTGCTGCACTGATTGGTTAAATCTTGGTGGCTGGGTCCTTTTAATAAAGTCAATCCTTTAACTAAAGGTTCCCTTTCAATAAAGAAAAACAACTACAATTTACACTTCTGTTCAAAAGTTTGGGGTCAGTTAGAAATTTCCTTACTTTTGAAAGGAAAGAATTTTTTTTTCAATGAAGCTAACATTAAATGAATCAGAAATACACTCTGTACACTGTTAATGTGGTAAATGACTATTCTAGCTGCAAACGTCTGGTTTTTAATGCAATATCTACATAGGTGTATAGAGGGTCATTTTAAACAAACACCACTCCAGTGTTTTAATGGTACATTGTGTTTTCCGTGTAAGAAAGCTAATGGATGTTTAGAAAACCCTAGAAATCCCTTGTCCAAGTATGTTAGCACAGCTGAAAAAGGTTTGGCTGATTAGAGAAGCTATAAAATTGACTTTCCTTTGAGCTACTTGAGAATCTGGAGCATTACATTTATTTGTTCTATGAAACTCTCAATATGGCCAGAAAAACAGAACTTTCATGTGAAACTCGACAGTCTATTCTTGTTCTTAGAAATGAAGGCTATTCCGTGCGACAAATTGCCTAGAAACGGAAGATTTCCTACAACGGTGTGTACTACCTCCTTCAGAGGACAGAGCATAATCAAGCTCTAACTAGAGTAGAAAGAGAAGTGGGAGGCCCCGCTGCACAACTGAGCAAAGAGACAAGTAAATTAAAGTCTCTAGTTTGAGAAATCGACACCTCACAGCTCGTCAACTGGCAGTTTCATTAAAGAGTGCCTGCAAAACGCCAGTGTCAACGTCTACAGTGGAGAGGTGACTCTGAGATTCAGCACTTCAGGACAGAGTGGCAAAGAAAAAGCCATATCTGGGACTGGCTAATAAAAGGAAAAGATTAATATGGGCAAAAGAACACAGACATTGGACAGAGGAAGATTGGAAAAAAGTGTTATGGACAGATGAATCAAACTTTGGGGTGTTTGGATCACACAGATAAATACAAAAAGGGGGGTTGGGGGAACAAGAGGCGCAATAGTGCCCTTATCACTAGACACTAAATTGGAAGTTCGGTGAGCAACAGGGGTTCACTCACCTAGTCCAGTTGTGTCACCCACAACTGGTTTGAAGACGTGTTAGGAATTATATCCTGATGGCTGCTGCTGGACCTTCACCGACCACTCAGACGTGGAGAAGCATCAGATTACTTGGGAAAAGGTGTTTTGCGATCCGCGCGGATCGCAAAACACCTTTTCCCAAGTAATCTGATGGATCACACAGATGAACATTTGTGAGACGCAGAACAACTGAAAAGATGCTGGAAGAGAGAGAGCCTGACTCCATCTGTCAGCTTGGTGGAGGTAATGTGATGGTCTGGGGTTGCTTTGTTGCTGTTAAAGTGGGAGATTTGTACAAGGTAAAAGGGATTTTGAATTAGGAAGGCTATCACTCCATGTTGCAACGCCATGCCATGCTGTAATTGCTGAAAAGGGAGCATTATTTGACAAAAGCAAAGTTTGAAGGAGAAAATTATTTCAAATAAAAATCATTATTTCTGACCTGTCAATGTCTGGACTATATTTTCTAATCATTTTGCAATTCAGTTGATAAATAAATGTATGAGTTTTCATGGAAAACACAAAATTGTCTGGGTGACCCCAAACTTTTAAGTGGTAGTGTATGTGTTTGAAGATATTATTGCACCATATAATGGCTATATTATTTATTTTATAGGTAACACCATAGAAAATGTTATGCATATCTAGTGCACAGGCATTTTCAGAAAATAATTCTAAGTGTTTAATAAAGAAACAGAAGAGTCTCTCTTAATTTCTTAATCATCAGGTCTTGTCTGGTTGGGAGTCTACAGGCATCATTCTGCCCTCCTCCCCATCATCGTCTTCTACAGTCTCGTACATTTTATGTACTACAGATTCAGTATTGTCATAGCAGTGCTAATAGGACATCGCCACTTAATTTCTAAATCAATCACGTTCCACTCTCGTTTTGTATAATTGCTTTGACAAAAGAGCATAATCCCAGTCATTACTTAAAATAATACCTCAGCTGCTGCAAAATTAATTTAGAGCCAGCAGTTATCACACTCCGCATTAATAGATAGATAACTACATATATTGGAGTAAATATTTGTTTCATATTGGTCATCCTATCTCTGGATATTAAATGATTAGTGATTGTGAGTCAGAGGTCAACAGTACAGTGACCTGTAAAGTTAATGTAAAGCATTTGGTGACTGTAAAGGGTATGTGCATATGTTGAATATTGGGTGCAGAAATTTCTGTGTCGCACCCACTAGGATCGGGGTACTCGGGGCCGGACCGTATCGTCTCTGGGATGTCAGAGTGCCGTGGCCCGGCCCCGTGGTCCCGATGCGGCAAACAAAAAGAGGTTATTTACAAGGGGGATTGTCGTATGAGTATGAGGGCAGCTTAGATGGTAAGCCCTCCACGGGTAGGGCTGGATGTCCCCGAGGCAGCTGTAGTAGGGTGGGCTGCGTACTCTGGATGTTGCAATGATGTGTCTCCTGCAGCTTCTCCAGCAAACCTGCAGGGACAGCAGGGCGGCTCCACAGGTGGGGGGGATTCTGCTGAAGTTTAACAATAAACAGTCTCAGGCACTTTTGAGCTGAGTGGGTACTTTGTGGCTTTTCAACCCAGATTATACAGTCACAGTTCTTTACCACTGCTCCGGGTACCAGGTTCAAACTGCAGCTCAGGCGGTTCCTCTGCGTAACTCTTTCAGTGTACCTTTCAGGCCCTGCTTGTCTCTCTCTCTGTCCTCACTCACAGGTTCGGTCTGGCCGTCACGGGCTCTTTAGTGATGCTTCACTCTGCTTTAGGGTCGCTAGCCCTAGTACAATGGCTGTGTTCCTACTCCGTGGTGGTAGGTAGGTCATGGGTCATGAGTCCCCGTCTCACGCCAGGTTGTCTCGTGATTAGGGTCATGAAGTCATTATTATTATTATTATTATTATTAGGTATTTATATAGCGCCATTAGGATACATGGCGCTTTACAATTTAGAGGGTAGACAGAAACAGGAGGTCGAAGACGACCACTAACGACGACAAACGATGGCATATCACAATTAGTCATACGGGTACAACAGGGTCGGGGATCCTGTCCGCGAGGGCTCACAGTCTAAAGTTTCCCCATCACCTCTACAGAGCCGGCTCTCTGGTTGTCCTGGCCTAGCCCTCCAGTGACCCAGGTGTAATTTGGGCTCACCAGGCTCCTTCTGCCTCTCCGGGTGTCAGCTCTGGGTGCTCCGGCCAGCTATATTAGTGACGGCTGCCGAGCCTGTTGTTCTCCCACTATTCTTTAGTGTTCAGCTGTGGGGTGTGTCTGCTTGGGGATTAGTCTCTTTCCTCCTCTGGGGCAGCCTCCCTCCTGGGCAATTACCTCCAGGCTATCCGGGAGACTTACTGCCAATCTGCCCCTTGGGCATGCTACCTCCAGGGCTCCTCGATTGATCGCCTCGCCTAACTTAGTGTTCCAGTGTTTTGCTACTGTTCCTCCACCCACTTGTCCGGGTCTGTGTTTCGCTCCACCCACACTTCTCTAAACTCCCGTCACCCCTTGCCCTACATAGAGTGATTGGCTCGGGGTCGGTGTGTGTCGGTGTGTGTGTTTTGAGTTGACCGTCTTACCTCATCTGGCTGTTGTTCACCCTGTGGCAGCCCTTGTCGCAGGGGCGCCACATCTGCATCATATTTATGTGTCTCCCACTATGCTTATACTGTACTACGCAGCGTTTTGGATGCAGCGGCAAGACGTGAGTATGCTGCCTAAGGATAGGCTCTTAAACCTGCACGGTCTACACCAAACAAAGCATCAAAAACATAGTGTGTGCACAGGGCCTTAGTATGGGTGAAATCTGCAGCGAAACCCCTGAAAGACTTGACATGCAACGTGTGCAGAAAACTTGAGGATTCTCAGGAAACCCTTCAGATTTAGTGCAGAAAAAATGTGAGGAATCTGTAACATGCACACAAGCCCTAAAGAACAAGCTGAGAGATCCCCTGCCTTGTTGGTTGCTGTCCAAAGACTGAAATGCTAATAGTTACAGCTGCACTGTACCTATGTCCTGGTACTTCATGTCAGGCATGACCACATAGTAAATGTCCCTGACCTGAGCATCTGAAAGTATTTCTGAAAGAAATGCTTATTACTGGCTAAGGCAGGTTTAAAGAAAGGTTCTATTAATTTTCACATAAGGGATTCATATCCTCCACACATCTCTCCACTTGTCAGGTGTTCTTAGTTTGGCATCTGCAGCATTCAACACATAGAATGTGTGTGAACTCTTAATTATTCTGCAGGGCTCTGTGGGATTTACTGTACTAAGGAATAAAGTTATGAGCTTTATTTATATTGGGAGAAGTGTTTGCCACTTGACCCTCAACATCTTTTTCATCAAGATGTAAATTTAATATTATGGGTTTTTCAGGCTCAGTCAATCTGTCCATCTGCTATTTATCAAAACTGGGTTAAGGATGGCAGTGGTCTCCATTTTACCTCTAGGATTTATATCTCATCCAACTTCTTAACACAGACACAGATTGTCTTCCGAAAACTATGGAACGTGGACCAAATGCATGGTCATCTTTTGCCTCCTCCTATGAGATGGAAAGGTTATAGTCATCAATATGGGAAGACTTGTAGTTCTGAGATAGTTGTTGCCATACAAAGTATCATCACTCATTAAGGATGTGTCCACCATGGACATTTAGCTTTAGTTACTGGGGGTCTTCAGCTTTCAGCTGTAAACTGTGAAGGACCTAGAAAAGTGGATGGAAGGCCCCTAGACCTAGAGCCACAGACTTATACATTGCTCAGTCTTTGGGGGAATGAGTGTCTGTTTATATAATATTTGGATGTGTTTGTTCCTCAGGAGCAAAATCACTAAGTTATGGTTTCAATTGTATATATTTTGTATAAGGAACCATATTAAAGTCCCTTTGGGGCTCTGTAAAATGTAAAAATACAAGAACAGCTTGTCTTTCGAACTTTGTGCATATAACATATGGCCAAGAGTAATAAATACACAGTGCTATTAGGGCATAGGACAAAGTAGATGATAGACAGACAGACAGAGAGAGAGAGATGGATAAATAGATGATAAATATCAAATGAGATTGTCAGCTCACCTCCTCCTCCGGTTACCGCGTCCTCCGGGCTGCACAGATCCACTGGGTGACAGTCGGTATGCACAAAACAATAAGTATCCAGCGCCATTTTTGGATGAATGATCCCAGGAAATCCAAGGTTTCTTAAAACATCCATTTATTTCTTCATATTAAAAACAGGTAACAAAAAGGTCAGGCAGTTTGGATACACTCATGATTGCATAGAAACCAGGTTCATAGATAAAGGCGCTGGACGCTTATTGTTTTATAGATAGATAATAAAGCCACATTTTCCACTTTTTTGTTTCAAAAATAATGGACGTGATGCCATCAAAACTTTTTTTTTATAGATATATCTACAGGTGCATCTCAATGAATTAGATTATCAAAAAGTTATTTTATTTCAGTAATTCAATACATAAAGAGAAATGCATATTATATAGAGTCATTACAGAGGGATCTATTTCAAGTGTTCATTTCTGAAAATGTTGATGATTATGTCTTACAGCCAATGAAAACCCAAAGGTCATTATCTCAGAAAATTAAAGTAGGGAGGATGAAGGGTCTGAGAGATAAAATATTATCTAAATGGGTATCAGAGGCTTCACTTTGTGTGGTTGTGAGAGTCACAACCACTATAAAAGCAAATCACGGCTGCTGCAGTCCCCGGTGTGGAGTATATAGAGTAGAGAGGATGAAGGGTTAAATACCTCACTGCCGTATTCCACAAGACATCAAAGGGTGAATATAAATTGATTTATTAGTCAACGCGTTTCAGGGCTCCCTGGCCCCTTCATCAGGACAAATCAATGCAATTTTGCCATGTTTCAGCGTGTTTCAGGGAGCCCTGAGACGGGTTGACTAATAAATCAATATTATATTCACCCTCATGGAATATGGCATTGTGGTTTTTAACCCTTCATCCCCCTACTTTAATTTTAGGAGATAAAGACCTTTGGGTTTTCATTGGCTGTAAGCCATAATCATCAACATTAACAGAAAAAAAACTTGAAATAGATCACTCTGTAATGATTCTATATATAATATATTTGTTTCACTTTATGTATTGAATTACTGAAAAAAAATACATTTTGATGATATTCTAATTCATTGAGATGCCCCTGTAGATAGATTAGATGGATAGATAGATAGATAGATAGATAGATAGATAGATAGATAGTAGATAGATAGATAGATAGATAGAGATCTTAAATAGAGATGGAGATACATAAATAGATAGAGATCTTAGGTAGAGAAATAAAGATTAACAACATTAACAAGGGGGAACATGGAATGAGGGAAATTAGCACCCAGAATGTTCATGTGTACAGCTGTCCTATCCATGACTATATTCAGATATCTCTGTGAATCTACAGTGTATGTGTGTGGATCACTCTGCATTGGGCAATGAAGGGCCTCTGACCTTTTGTATGCAGACCTGGAAGTCCCATCTGTCCTGAGAAGGCTTTTTAATTGATTAATTGCTGATTAGGCTGCAATGAGATGGGGGTTTATGATCTTTTGCTGCACCCCTAGGTGATTCCTGCTGGATTTGTCAGCTCTTAATCAATCTCTACAGGGAAAAGGAGACAGGGAGACACAGGAAAGTACTTAATTGCTCTGGGATGATACCAGCTCAGCATATCAAACACTTTCTTAAACAATACTGCAGATTGCTGCTTGTAAGCTTGTGTTTCCCAATAAGCAGGTGATGAAATAAAGAACACATGTAGAGTATGGCTGAGCAATGTGAAGCCCCTACTATCTGCAGGATATAGAGGTTTCCTTGTAACAGAGGATCCAGCCCCACCTCCCTGTGCCCTGCTAGGTACCCTGTCTGTGCCAATCTTCTTTTTTCTCATGTAAATGAGGAGAGAGCTGGTTGCAGAGGATGGGATGGGATCAGACACTGTGCCTGCAGGCAGCTCAGCTTCTCCTCCTTCTCATGGCACCAGAGGTCGCTCTGATTTTCTTAAAGACAGTTCACACATCTTTGCCTTCACAGACCTCCCTTATCACTTGCATCTGAGCAGAGTTTCACAGATCTAGGAGGTGATGCACATCATGCCCATATGAGCTGGCATGACATAGGAGCCTTGGAGCCATCCATCTGGAGTCTGGGCAGCAGAGAAGGAAGAGATCCCAGACTGGGAAAAGTTTGTGCCCCCTCCTCTCAGCCCAGGAGCCACTGACCTCCCGGATAGGTGCCCAGGGGCCAGCTGGGCAGGGGGGCTGTCACATTGGCAACAGGTGGGACCCGTCTACAGTGCAGCTGGCACTGGAGGTGGCTTTCTCTCTCACACGTCCTTAAGAAGTTTTCACCATTACTTCCAAAAGTGAAGAAGACTTTCTAGCCCTGGCAGCGTCCAGGCTGAGCCGCAGGAAGAGGGTGATAGGGGCTGCCATAGGGGTGGCCATGGTCCTCATCCTCCTCATAGCCATCCCCTTACTGGTCAGCAGCTCGAAGACCAGTAGCCACTATGAGATGCTGGGCAGCTGCAGGATGGTGTGTGACCCCTACACCCCCCAGACCCAGGGGGCGTCCTCCGCAGAGTCCAGTCAGGAGTACGGGCTCATCTCCCCCCCACCCCACCTACAGGGCAGCAAGATGGAGCAAGGGGCAAAGAAGGGCAAATCAGGGCTGCGAGGATTACCAGGACCCCCTGGACCACCCGGACCTAAAGGACCCCCTGGAGAGCCGGGACGGCCGGGACCACCTGGGCCCCCGGGACCTGGACCGGGAGGATATGTGTCCTCCTATTACAGCCCAAAGATCGCCTTCTATGCCGGCCTGAGGAAACCCCATGAGGGCTACGAGGTCCTGCGCTTCGACGACGTGGTCACCAATGTGGGGAACTACTACGAGCCTTCAACCGGCAAGTTCACCTGCCCCCTGCCCGGCATCTACTTCTTCTCCTACCACGTGCTGATGAGAGGGGGGGATGGCACCAGCATGTGGGCAGACCTGATGAAGAACTCCCAGGTAAGGGCACAGACAAGGGGGCAAGACAGGTATATACATGGAGTGTCTGCGGTTATATCAGTCCTAGGAGCCGTGCACACACAGCCGGCTTATGGGGCAACACAGGGAAGCAAGACAGGTATATACATGGAGTGTCTGGACACATCTGTATGCGGTTATATCAGTCCTAGGAGCTGTGCACACACAGCCGGCTTATGGGGCAACACAGGGGAGCAAGACAGGTATATACATGGAGTGTCTGGACACATCTGTATGCGGTTATATCAGTCCTAGGAGCTGTGCACACACAGCCGGCTTATGGGGGAATCGACAGACAGGTATATACATGGGATGTGTGGACACACAGTGTATGCGGTTATATCACTCCCAGGAGCCGTGCACACACAGCCGGCTTATGGGGGAATCGACAGACAGGTATATACATGGGATGTGTGGACACATCTGCATGCGGTTATATCACTCCTAGGAGCCGTGCACACACAGCCGGCTTATGGGACAGACAGGTATATACATGGAGTGTCTGGACACACAGTGTATGCGGTTATATCAGTCCCAGGAGCCGTGCACACACAGCCGGCTTATGGGGGAGCAAGACAGGTATATACATGAAGTGTCTGGACACACAGTGTATGCGGTTATATCACTCCCATGAGCCGTGCACACACAGCCGGCTTATGGGGCAACACAGGGGAGCAAGACAGGTATATACATGGAGAGTCTGGACACACAGTGTCTGCGGTTATACCAGTCCTAGGAGCCGTACACACACAGCCGGCTTATGGGGGGAGCAAGACAGGTATATACATGGGATGTCTGGACACATCTGTATGCGGTTATACCAGTCCTAGGAGCCGTACACACACAGCCGGCTTATGGGACAACACCACAATCCTCAGACATGTACATAGCAGGTGTCGGTGACTACATGTACTATGTCCTCTATAATGGGGATCGTCACTGATAATAACAGAGTAACCACAAATCCTGTATGAGAAGAAATAGCAAAAGCATTGATTGCTTTATTCACTTAATATAGTGGTGATGTGTACAACAACTGCTAACACTGAGGGACTATGGAAGGTCAACAGGTGATGAGAGGAAGCCTGAGCCCTGGAGAACTGCACCTCTAGAGCACAAGACTACGGAACACTGGGGATCTGTTAGGTTATCTATTTTATCTATTTAACCTACTGATATTTAATGTCACCTATTCACTTCAGATCTATACCTACCTATGCCTTCCATCTATGTATACAAAATCTATATCTATCTATTTCTCAACCTGTTTAAGATCTACATCTATCTATCTACTATATATATGCACATATATATATATATATATATATATATATATATATATATATATATATATATATATCAACCTGTGTGATCTACTGTATCTCTATCATATCTATAATATCTATTCATCTTTATCTATCATCTCTCTCTATATCTTTCTATCTATGTATCTATCTACCTATCTAATTTATCTATGATATATATATATATATATATATATATATATATATATATACTTATATATTATATATATATATATATATATATATACATATATATATCGCTTTATTATTATCTGTTTATCTATCATCCATTTAAGATCTATATCTATTAACTCTATCATCTATCTATCGCTCTACTTAAGATCTCTATCTTATCTTTCCATCTTATCTATCTATTTATGATCTATATCTCTCTATCAACTATTATATATCTACCTCTATTTAAGATCTCTATGATCTGTATCTCTCTATCATCTATCTCTCTAGCATCTATCTTATCTCTCTCTATTTTATGATATCTATCTATCTATCTATCTATCTATCTATCTATCTATCTATCTATCTATCATGTATCTATCTATCTATCTATCTATCTATCTATCATGTATCATTATCTATCTATCTATCTATCTATCTATCTATGTATCTTTTTCTATCTATCTATCTATCTATCTATCTATCTATCTATCTATCTATCTATCTATCTATCTATCCATCTATCTCTTTCCCTGTGAATGAAGTGATCTGCTTAGCTGGTGATCAGCAGTGATCCCTGATCTTGTTTGCAGCCTCCTGTGTGATCCCTATCATGCCTGCGCTTTACTTTTCTTGTGTCTTGCGGTTTCTATCATCATATGAAGGATGCGATTTCTGGATAGCCGCTATTTGTATATTGGGTCCAGTTATATATTCAGCAGAGAATTCTACATTTCCAATTATATCAGGGAAGGGGGTGTAAGGGGTCATTTGTAATAATGACTTCTGAACTCCGGAGTATGTAGAGATCAGCCCCCTGTGTGTGTCTCCTTGGGGAGAGGGGTCACTGGCCCCCAGGGGCCCCTGTCTAAGCACTCAGACGTTTAAATTCGTTTCATTAGGACATAACTCACTACAATGTAACTAATAGGATAACAGTATGTCATGGGGGGATGTCCCCTCCCTGCTGCCGCATATTACACATGACTGGGAACTCAATGATATAAACACCTAATGAACATTGAACCTTGCTTCAATGTAACGAATACTGATAGTGCTGATCTCAGGTGATGACAGACACAGGACAATCAATGCAAATCTCAAGTCAGAAACTTTCCAATGTCTTCTGTGTGTAATCTGGAGAATAATGTGTGATAGCCACATGTTCATGAATGTCTTCTAAAAGTTTGATACCAATATATGTTATTGTGATAAATATAATGTATTTTAGAATCTCAGAATATATTCTATCTATCTATCTATCTATCTATCTATCTATCTATCTATCTATCTATCTATCTATCTTTCTATTGTCTATCATCTATCTGAATTGTTCCCTGCATTTACATACCAATTAGCTGCCATAATATTGATATTCGTGCCCCTATTTATTATGAGTCTCCTCCTTGTGACATGTGCTGCTGCTCTTGTGGTGCCAGGGATGAGCTGTGTGACATTAGGGAGGGGGCACCAGCTGCTCCTCTCCCCTGGTGCTCATTAAGTTGCACACTTTACTCCAGTTATTTGTTTAGCTTCATGTCTACACTGACTTTATCTATCCTGCTCCTAACATCATAAGCTTCCAGGGTCTAAATCCTGGTTCAAGTGCCCCCTGCCACTGTCTAGAGGCAGCCTCACCTTCAGGTCTCTGGTAACATCCCCAGGTAGGAAAGGAGCCTTTATTGAAGTGACAGCAAGGTTGGGCGTGTGGACAATGAATGACATGTTGTGTAGCACAGGAGCATCAACAAGGATTACAGAGAGATGTTTATCCTGCAGTTGGAGCTGCTGAATATTTTATAGGGAGCTCAGACAGTGATCTATATTATTTCCCCCACTCCCCTCCCTCCTTCCTTTATATATCTATCAGAACAAAAGTCTTCATCACTATTCAACAGTGACTAACTTTTTAAAGATTTTGGATCCTCCAGGATTTATTCAGTGTTAATAGGTTTTATTTGGGTGGTGGAAAAATGAATTCACTCTTGAGGTGTGTTGGTCTGGAGTCTGAAAGCTAGAAAGAAATATAGCTGATAAGACAGACAGATAGATAGATAGATAGATAGATAGATAGATAGATAGATAGATAAGTAGATAGATAGATAGATAGATAGATAGATAAGTAGATAGATAGATAGATAGATAGATAGATAGATAGATAGATAGATAGATAGATAGATAGATAGACAGATTAGATACATAAATCCATAGATACAGAGACCAACCTTGGATAAATATATAACCTAAAAGACTTTAATGATTTTCATATGTGAGGTCAAGGAGGTACTTCTCCATTTTACAGTTATATCCAAAGATTGCATGTTTCACACTTATTTGTATATAGTGTACAGATAGATAGATAGATAGATAGATAGATAGATCTATACATGGATAGATTTAAGATAGATATATACAGTAGATTGATAGAAGATAGATAATATATATATAGTAGATAGATAGATAGATAGATAGATAGATGATGGATTGAGAGAAGATAGATAATAGATAGTTGGATAGATAGATAGATAGATAGATAGATAGATGGATTATAGATAGATCTATACATGGATAGATTTAAGATAGATATATACAGTAGATTGATAGAAGATAGATAATAGATAGTTGGATAGCTAGATAGCTAGATAGATAGCTAGATAGATAGATAGATAGATTATAGATAGATCTATACATGGATAGATTTAAGATAGATATATACAGTAGATTGATAGAAGATAGATAATAGATATATATAGATATATATAGATAGCTAGATAGGTAGGTAGATAGATAGATGATGGATTGAGAGAAGATAGATAACAGATAGTTGGATAGCTAGCTAGATAAGTACATAGGTAGAGAGATCATGGATTAATACCCTTATAGACTTAATGGCTTTCTTATGTGAAGTTAAGGGGTTCTTCAACATTTTGCAGAGTTAGAGCCAAATATTGCTTGTGTTAACACTAATCTGTATGAAGATAGGATAAGGATAGGTAGCTAAACGTCTTAGTTGGCTTCCCCATAGCCTAGAACAGGCTGTATAACATTTGTATGCCCACTTCAAAGGACAGCTTCTCTACTGCTCAGCATCCCAGCAGGTGAACTCAAATGAATAACATAAAACCATGACATGATGAAAGATCCTGGCTGAAAATGAGGCAGCAGTGAAATGGTTAATGGTTCTGCAGCCTGAGAGGTCAGCTCAGCAGGTGGAGGACTGGGAAGCTCAAGCATAGGGATCATTTATCAAGGAGCATAGGGGTTACCCATGACAAAAGAAGGACAAGCCACTTGATTTTCCAGCTCCATTCAGATTGCCTACAACAAAGCGGCTCCACTAATTGAGCGATCCCGGCTGTACAGTCATGTACAGGAATTTGTGGGATTTCACACTTAATAGCATAAAATAGCTGAAATATTAGCACTGGTAGATGGAAGGTGAGGAAAGAGATGATAATGAGACATAACAGTCTGATTAGCTGAACCTACAACATTCTTCTTGGATAATGTTATCAAGGTGAAGACATCATTCAACAAGTAAACAAAAAGATAGTTTTATTGATACATATAACAAAGAAATAGAAAACAATCTGTGCATCCTTCATAAATACAGGACTCCAAATATGGCTGTATGATTGTCCTAGAGAAGACAAGAACAGACTGACCACCATATCAGTAATCTGAAACACATCATATGGGAGAAATTGTAAGCAAACAGGATATATATATATATTTGTAAGTAAAATATGTATTGAATATTATAAGTTATCTTCTGTTTTTATCATTCCTATTTGAGAAAGACAGAATTAATACAACACTAGCATCCTAGCGTTATCTGTTATTGGCCTCACATCCCAGAGCCCAGCTTCTATAACAGGTAGCATTGAGATGAAGGACACCCTGCCCTCCTCCTGCCTGGGCACAAGGGTCTTATAAATATGTCAATTATTCTGCTTCATTTTCAGAAATAAAAATCTTTAAATGTATGTAAATGTTACAGGTACAGTTAAGGTAAGAAGCACCTAGCCATGGCCCCGGCAACATGTCTATAACCAGGCATGTAACCAAGTGCTAGCACATGAGACATCATGCCATAAATGTGTCTGAATATCATATTTCTGTTTAACTACAGCCCAAATCACACATGGAATAGTAGATAGATAGATAGATAGATAGATAGATAGATAGATAGATAGATATCAGAGAGATAAGGTCATAGATATTAGATGGATAGATGAATAGATAGAACTATAGAACTTGGATACATTGCATTAGTTTTACTATACTATTTTTTTAAGCTTCCCTTAAAAGAAAGATGTATTTGTATAAAGTATCTATTTAGTGTTGATAAAGTCCTTGTGACTTGTACTTAGTAATCTTATGACCGATCGACCACTAGTTCCCTATGAGGGACAAATAGTCTAAACATCTAATAGCGATCTGTGGTGTACAGTACAGACATTATTTGTATAACTGATATTAACAATTTGTATATGGGATATTTATTTTTCTAAATTATTTTGTTGCATTACATCATTACAGAAGCCTGACAATATCTGGCTGAAGACATTACCATAAGCAGAAGGTTGATCTTGATGGACTTGTGGCTTTTCAGTCTTTGCAGCCATATAGTAGAGACCACAGATTATTATTCTACAATATTTGTATGCCTCTTTTCTGATATCAATAACATCACAAGTTCTGTGACATTTTTGAAAATAAAAGAGAAATGTTATGAGAGAATTTGGAATTTGTATTGGAGAAGAATATGTTTTTTTTTGTTTGTTTTTTATAGAAAAGGGGCATGACAGGCCCCACACACTGCAATCGTGATCCCCCTGTAATTACAGAGACAGGCCCCACACACTGCAATCGTGATCCCCCTGTAATTACAGAGACAGGCCCCACACACTGCAATCGTGATCCCCCTGTAATTACAGAGACAGGCCCCACACACTGCAATCGTGATCCCCCTGTAATTACAGAGACAGGCTCTACACACTGCAATCGTGATCCCCCTGTAATTACAGAGACAGGCTCCACACACTGCAATCGTGATCCCCCTGTAATTACAGAGACAGGCCCCACACACTGCAATCGTGATCCCCCTGTAATTACAGAGACAGGCTCTACACACTGCAATCGTGATCCCCTGTAATTACAGAGACAGGCTCCACACACTGCAATCGTGATCCCCCTGTAATTACAGAGACAGGCCGCACACACTGCAATCATGATCCCCCTGTAATTACAGAGACAGGCTCCACACACTGCAATCGTGATCCCTCTGTAATTACAGAGACAGGCCTCACACACTGCAATCGTGATCCCCTGTAATTACAGAGACAGGCTCCACACACTGCAATCGTGATCCCCCTGTAATTACAGAGACAGGCTCCACACACTGCAATCGTGATCCCCTGTAATTACAGACACAGGCCTCACACACTGCAATCGTGATCCCCCTGTAATTACAGAGACAGGCCCCACACACTGCAATCGTGATCCCCCTGTAATTACAGAGACAGGCCCCACACACTGCAATCGTGATCCCCCTGTAATTACAGAGACAGGCTCCACACACTGCAATCGTGATCCCCCTGTAATTACAGAGACAGGCCCCACACACTGCAATCGTGATCCCCCTGTAATTACAGAGACAGGCTCTACACACTGCAATCGTGATCCCCCTGTAATTACAGAGACAGGCTCCACACACTGCAATCGTGATCCCCCTGTAATTACAGAGACAGGCTCCACACACTGCAATCGTGATCCCCCTGTAATTACAGAGACAGGCTCCACACACTGCAATCGTGATCCCTCTGTAATTACAGAGACAGGCCTCACACACTGCAATCGTGATCCCCCTGTAATTACAGAGACAGGCTCCACACACTGCAATCGTGATCCCCCTGTAATTACAGAGACAGGCCTCACACACTGCAATTGTGATCCCCCTGTAATTACAAAGACAGGCTCCACACACTGCAATCGTGATCCCCCTGTAATTACAGAGACAGGCCCCACACACTGCAATCGTGATCCCCCTGTAATTACAGAGACAGGCTCCACACACTGCAATCGTGATCCCCCTGTAATTACAGAGACAGGCTCCACACACTGCAATCGTGATCCCCCTGTAATTACAAAGACAGGCTCCACACACTGCAATCGTGATCCCCCTGTAATTACAGAGACAGGCTCCACACACTGCAATCGTGATCCCCCTGTAATTACAGAGACAGGCCCCACACACTGCAATCGTGATCCCCCTGTAATTACAGAGACAGGCTCCACACACTGCAATCGTGATCCCCCTGTAATTACAGAGACAGGCCCCACACACTGCAATCGTGATCCCTCTGTAATTACAGAGACAGGCCTCACACACTGCAATCGTGATCCCCCTGTAATTACAGAGACAGGCTCCACACACTGCAATCGTGATCCCCCTGTAATTACAGAGACAGGCCTCACACACTGCAATCGTGATCCCCCTGTAATTACAGAGACAGGCTCCACACACTGCAATCGTGATCCCCCTGTAATTACAGAGACAGGCTCCACACACTGCAATCGTGATCCCTCTGTAATTACAGAGACAGGCCTCACACACTGCAATCGTGATCCCCCTGTAATTACAGAGACAGGCTCCACACACTGCAATCGTGATCCCCCTGTAATTACAGAGACAGGCTCCACACACTGCAATCGTGATCCCTCTGTAATTACAGAGACAGGCCTCACACACTGCAATCGTGATCCCCCTGTAATTGCAGAGACAGGCTCCACACACTGCAATCGTGATCCCCCTGTAATTACAGAGACAGGCTCCACACACTGGAATCGTGATCCCCCTGTAATTGCAGAGACAGGCTCCACACACTGCAATCGTGATCCCCCTGTAATTACAGAGACAGGCCCCACACACTGCAATCGTGATCCCCCTGTAATTACAGAGACAGGCCCCACACACTGCAATCATGATCCCCCTGTAATTACAGAGACAGGCTCCACACACTGCAATCGTGATCCCCCTGTAATTGCAGAGACAGGCCCCACTCACTGCAATCGTGATCCCCCTGTAATTACAGACACAGGCCCCACACACTGCAATCGTGATCCCCCTGTAATTACAGAGACAGGCTCCACACACTGCAATCGTGATCCCCCTGTAATTACAGAGACAGGCTCCACACACTGCAATCGTGATCCCCCTGTAATTACAGACACTGTCTCGATCTGAAGAATACTGGCAAATAGCCATCACGGATCACTGAATGTAGACATGGTAGATTATTAGCAAAATGTGATATGCATGATGGATACTTGCAGTTGTGGCCAAAATTGTTGACACCCCTGCAATTCTGTCAGATAATACTCAGTTTCTTCCTGAAAATGATTGCAATCACAAATTCTTTGGTATTATTATCTTCATTTAATTTGTCTTCAATGAAAAAAGACAAAAAGAATTGTCCTAAAGCCAAATCGGATATAATTCCACACCAAACATAAAAAGGGGGTGGACAAAAGTATTGACACTGTTAGAAAAATCATGTGATGCTTCTCTAATTTGTGTAATTAACAGCACCTGTAACTTACCTGTGGCACCTAACAGGTGTTGGCAATAACTAAATCACACTTGCAGCCAGTTGACATGGATAAAAGTTGACTCAACCTCTGACCTGTGTCCTTGTGTGTACCACATTGAGCATGGAGAAAAGAAAGAAGACCAAAGAACTGTCTGAGGAAACCAAATTGTGAGGAAGCATGAGCAATCTCAAGGCTACAAGTCCATCTCCAAAGACCTGAATGTTCCTGTAAGTCAGGAAAGGGGAAGGGGAAAGCTCACTCACGCCTCAGGAGATCCGACACAGGTGCACAGTGATGGCTGGCACCATCCATCTAGTCCATAGACGTCATTGAAGGATGTGAAGGTCCGGCAAACTGTTTCCAATTCAACAAGATTCTTTTATTAAAGTTCTCAAAACATCTTAAAAGAAAGCATCATAGTTAGGCTCGCAGGCCATGTCATGATGCTTTCTTTTAAGATGTTTTGAGCACTTTAATAAAAGAATCTTGTTGAATTGGAAACAGTGTGCCGGACCTTCACATCCTTCACTGACATCTCTGAATGTTCCTATGTCTACAGTGTGCAGTGTCATCAAGAAGTTTAAAGCCCATGGCACTGTGGCTAACCTCCCTAGATGTGGACGGAAAAGGAAAATTGAGAGATTTCAATGCAAGATTGTGCGGATGGTGGATAAAGAACCTCGACTAACATCCAAACAAGTTCAAGCTGCCCTGCAGTCCGAGGGTACAACAGTGTCAACCCGTACTATCCGTCGGCATCTGAATGAAAAGGGACTGTATGGTAGGATACCCAGGGAGACCCCACTCCTTACCCCGAGACATAAAAAAGCCAGGCTGGAGTTTGCCAAAACTTATCTGAGAAAGCCTAAAACGTTTTAGAAGAATGTTCTCTGGTCAGATGAGACAAAAGTAGAAATTTTTGGGCAAAGGCATCAACATAGAGTTTACTGGAGAAAAAAAGAGGCATTCAAAGAAAAGAACATGGTCCCTACAGTCAAATATGGCGGAGGTTCCCTGATGTTTTGGGGTTGCTTTGCTGCCTCTGGCACTGGACTGCTTGACCGTGTGCATGGCATTATGAAGTCTGAAGACTACCAACAAATTTTTCAGCATAATGTAGGGCCCAGTGTGAGAAAGCTGGGTCTCCCTCAGAGGTCATGGGTCTTCCAGCAGGACAAAGACCCAAAACACACTTCAAAAAGCACTAGAAAATGGTTTGAGAGAAAACACTGTAGACTTCTAAGGTGGCCAGCAATGAGTCCAGACCTGAATCGCATAGAACACCTGTAGAGAGATCTAAAAATGGCAGTTTGGAGAAGGCACCCTTCAAATATCAGGGACCTGGAGCAGTTTGCCAAAGAAGAATGGTCTAAAATTCCAGCAGAGCATTGTAAGAAACTCATTGATGGTTACCGGAAGCGGTTGATCGCAGTTATTTTGGCTAAAGGTTGTGCAACCAAGTATTAGGCTGAGGGTGCCAATACTTTTGTCTCTCCCATTTTTGGAGTTTTGTGTGAAATGATCAATGTTTTTTGCTCCTTTCTCTTTTGTGTTTTTTTCATTTAACACAAATTAAATGAAGATAATTATACCAAAGAATTTGTGATTGCAATCATTTTCAGGAAGAAATTGAGTATTATCTGACAGAATTGCAAGGGTGTCAATACTTTTGGCCACAACTGTATGTAGCACTCTCCATTTAGCTATATTGTACATGTACTTGTCACTAGGGCTTAGTGCACAGTAGTTTGACAGTTATTAATAGTGCTTCCATGGATAGGGTTTACTAGATACCAGGACTTGCCCTGGCCTTCACCCTTTTATCCTTCACGCTTTAAAGGGATCTAGACTTTCACAAGGGCCCCAGGGTTGAGTGACTTTTGGCTGGTGAGGCAGGCTGGCAAAGGATGGTTAGGAATCCATGTGAAAGCCAGGATGTTTGGAAAAGGTGCAAAAAATGTCAGACCAGAGAGAAGTCAGAAAACAAGCCAAGGTCTGTAACCAAGCCAAGGAAAGAGCAGTAGCAAAACTGTAGCTGAGGTCAAGGGCGTAGACCAGGTCAAGAAGAACTTAGAACTGACAACTAGTGGTAGAAAGTCAAAGAATTAAACAATGTGAGCCCTGGTCAGGACTCAGAGGAGAGAACTAATTGGATAATTAAGATGAGTTAGCCGTTAAACTCCTCGTCTGGATGGCCCAGAATAAGAACCCAAACTATTGCGCTTCCTTTAGCTGGGCCCTTAACAGAGGGGCAGCTTAGCAAGGTGATAGAAGCAGATACACAAGGTGCAAATTGGAAGTGGATATAACAGTGTTATATTATGCAACCACCTTTCTCACCTGTAGCTGGTGTGATTACAACATTCAGTACTTTCTTAGGTCCATAACAGAAAAAAGATGTTCAAGTTATTGGCTATGGCAATGTAGTCAGGATGATGTCTCACTTGTATGACATGCTAGTTTTGTAATATACTCATTAGTGTTTCATCTTTTGGTCTACAATTACTACTAACCTGGAAATTCTATGAGTTCAGTGGGAAATCATCTGCTTCTAATCCATCAGTGGATTTACCTGTGGGACAGCCTAGACAACAATAGCCGTGTAGTTCAGGGGCATATTTGGGAAAGGCAACGCAGGCATTTCTCCCCAGGTAATGGTATAAAGTAAGATACATTACCTTGGCTGCACTACTCTTGAGACCCTTGGACGCCATCATGGAGAGATCATCAATGGGACCCGCACAGCCTGTCACACAGTCCGAGTGACAACATTACTACCAGAATAGGAAAGCTGGACATAGTATGATGGAGTTTAATTTTTGGCAGCATTACAGTAAGTTGGTTTAAATAGTCCAGAGGATTGTACTCATGGTTAGTATTGCATCCTTAAATGCTGCATAGAGATTGGTGTTTTTACCATTCTAATCTTAGATCAGTAACTGGCCATTGTAGGGTAAGGTCTTAAAGTGAACTATACATGGATGCAGGGAGAGATGTCCATGGCAGCAGACTGGGCGAGGCTTCCAGGGATCTGCTTGTCAGATTATCCTTCCGTGCAGATTGGTTGGCTAAAAGTCAATCATATGGGGCTGAAATCATACAGACAACATCTGATACATGCTGACCGAGGATTGTCAGGTTCCCTTTAATTGACCCCTTGCTTGTCTTCCCCGACGTTTTGTGCAGCGTTGGCAAAAACGCATGCCTTTTGCGTTTTTGAAAACCCACATGCGTTTTTGCATGCGTTTTTACATGCGTTTCCATTAAACTAAATGGGGGCAAAAACGCTAGCGTTTTTATACGTTTTTAGCGGTAAAAACGCCTAGAAACGCAAATTAAGCAAAACGCACACCACCCTTAGATGTGAAACAGGCCTAAGATTTTTGCTTATTTCTCAAGGAGTGTGTAACGCACGGACAAAGATGGTAAAAGGGACCTAGCAATATGGAGAGGGGAATAGGGACAACTCCTGACACTGGTCTGTACCTGTCCCATACTGCCCTAACAACCTGAGTAGGTCCTGCTCCCTGCCACCATCCCTTGCTTAATCCCTGTTTGTCACCTAAGGCAACCCTGGCTAATGCTCTGGCCGGCGAGGGCGCTAGCCTCGCCAATGCAGATAACAAAAAACAAGGTAGGTAAAGACAAACAGGGGAAATGACAATAAGGATACTTGGTAGCGGCTGCAGAACTTCAAGGCAGAAAAAGAGGTCTCCAGGAATAACTTCAGCAGCACAGCACAACTACCACACACAAGGATTGTCAGGCAAAGAATTAACTCTATCAACAACATCAGGTGATGGGTCATTTGACTATTTAAAAGGATGGAGGAGTGGTCATCAACCACATCACCTGGTTAAAGAAAGCAGCAGCATCCAAGGGAAAATACTGACATTAACCTTTAATGTCCCAAAGTAAATTAACCACATGTAAATACAGGGACTGCAGAGCAGTCAACTCCTGACAAAGTGCAGAAGAAATTATTTGCTGGACACATTATATAATGTAATATCAGCATATATTTTAGGTTGACGTTAACATCTAATGCTCTACACACATTGCCTTCACGCCCACATAGTTTTATATCTAGTAGGTTTCTTGCTTCTACTAATGGTGTTGAAATCATAAATTGCTTTGCATGGCTAGGGCAGTGTCAAACCACGATGAACTAGCAGAAAGATACAAGTGTTCATTTTTAGTTAGAGGCTGCTTCTATGTTATTTTATGTAAGAATCAATTATTCGAAGTAACTTACTCCATTACATTCTTCTTTATTGCTTTTTGGAGTTATAGTAGTAGATAGCTCTTTTTTGCGTTTGCAAGTGTTGATCATGCATGTTCATTACAGCTCGATTCATTTTCTATGGGTCTAATGTACATAACCAAGTGCCATATTATATTACAGGCTGTAACTAAGAATGTTTCCCACAATAAAGTTTTCTGCTATATTGATGATATATGTAAAACATGTATAGTTGGTGAGTACCTGAGTGACTCTCCATGTTAACCATTGATTTTAATGAACCACAATCTCATATGCTCTACCACCTCTGTGCTGGGATCAGAAAGTCACCAACACCAAGTAGTCAATTCTACCAGGAGCAATTCTGAAAGTGGAAATATTTGCATACATAATTTATATGAATCATTTATGGAGAAGGTCATGCAATATTTCAAATGCAATCAACCATACTAATTCTTTGGGCTGGTTTTGTCAAAGCGTAAACACATTGTTTGTCTTTTTTAGGATGGATTTTAAGCTCATTTGAATATACTCTTCTGCACCTAAGACTTACAGGTTCCTGTACAGATGAGTATCTCTAGCTGCACAGCACCTTAATGGCTACTGCACAGGCTAAAATAACTCTAGTGTGGCACCACAGAGTTCGGATGCCACTATGTTATTGTCTCCCTCAGGGGGTAGTGTCATACCTGAGAGCAACAGAGGGTATTCACACCAGACACAACCAAAGAACACAACACCTTTCTGTCTCCAGGCATGAAGGGGGAAATCTAAAATCCGGTTTGAGGGTAGCTCCCCTATAAATTCTGGTCTGGGCGGAGTTAGTCAGTTCAGTATTGAGCAGTACTGAGGAAGACATCCTGTGGACTTGAGCAGTGCTACGCTCATCCCAGGATAGCTAAGCCTAGCTGAAGGACCTAAGGCAAGGGTCTAAGGAAGTTGAGGAGAGCCTGGGAAGTACAGCAATGTCAAGCTCACCCCAGAGTAGTAAGCACCAAGAAACAGACACCGGAGTCCGAGGGTGTGGAGGGCCTAATGTCCCAGCAGCCAATACCGGAGGGTGAGGAATTCATTAATAGCCCAGGAGCAGCCTCCAGAGAAGTGGGGCTAAAGAACGACTCAAGCTGCCTGTCATACTAGCACATGCAGAAGAGAGAGAGAAAGAGAGAGGGCTCTATCTCAGCTTCAAGGAGGAGCAGGGACCCCCCAGGAGAAAGCGCAGCAGGAAGGGTTCAGAACTTGGAAACCCCGAATTGCTCCCAGGTTACACGGACTCAAACAATCATCACCTGTGGCTGAATTAGTATTGCCAGTAAAGTATTTGAGGAAACAACAAAATGTGAGTCTGTTTGTTAATGCGCACCCTCCATCCTGCACCCTACACCTTGCAAACAAGAAGTTTGAAACCATCTTACTGTACTTAGATTACATCATAGTCTACTCCAAGACGTATGAAGAACATCTGGAGCACTTGGCAGAAGTGTTTGAAGCCTTGTCCGAATATGGCATATAAATGAAGCCATCCAAGTGCCACCTTTTGAAGTCTAAGGTACAGTACCTTGGTCATATTGTCAGTGCTGAAAGTGTAGCACCAGATCCAGAGAGAGTCACTGTCATTGACCCACCAGTGTCAAAGAGGTGAGACAGCTCCTAGGTCTGGTAAGATACTACAGAAGTTTCATCTAGGGGTTTACAAAAATGGCTGCACCCCTGCAAGACTGCCTGGTCCAAGATTGCTAAGAACCCAAGTCCTCCATTCGAGTGGGGCAGTAAAAAAAAGACTCCTTTAATCAGTTGAAGTGGGCCCTGATGGGGATGAGATCCTAGCCTATCCTGATTATGGTCAGCCATTTGTGTTGTATACTGATGCCAGCATTGTGGGATTGGGAACGGTGTTGTCCCAGGTACAAAGAGGCAGAGAAAGAGTGATAGCCTATGCCAGCAGGAAGCGCCGTCCTACAGAAAGGAACCCAGAGAACTTCAGCTTGTTCAAGTTACAGTTCCTAGCCGTAGTCTGGGCGGTCACAGAACGTTACAAGCATTACCTGGCTGCAGCAAAGTACGCCAACGCTGTTGCGCTGTCCAGGATGCCCCATTTGCAGGATGCGGGAGAAGACCCGGAAGAGATAGAGCTACCGGCTTTTTACCGCCCTCATGTGATGCAGTGTAAAAACTAAGTGAAAGACAAATGTCAAGAAGCCATGCTGAATCCATTACCCCATCATGGATGGGCAGAAACTCAAGACAGTAGCCCAGCTGTACACTTAGTTAAAGAACTACTGATGCAGGAAGGCTCACATCCTGGTCCAGATGATCCACTAGAAGCACAACAGCTGTGGAAAGAGAAGAGCAGACTGTTCATTTAAGGAGGTAAGCTGTGCAGGTGTAACACGAATCCCAGAACCCATGAGCTTGTCTGGCAAATAGTAGTGCTAAGAAGAGACGTCCAGATGGTACTAGAGACATATCATGATGGCACAGGGCATTTCGGATGGAAGAACTTGGAGGTCCTGCTGAGAGAACGATTCTACTGGGTTGGCATGAGAAAAGCCATTGACCATTTGTGCAGAAACTGTGGACCATGCAACCTGTGAATGAAGGATCGATATAGCCAAAGAGCCCCACTCCAGCCAATTGTCACCAAACAACCACTAGAGATTGTGACCTTGGATCAAGTTGAACAGGCGATGTTTACGCCCTCACCATAGTAGACCACTACTCTTGTTTTCTTATAGTAGTACCTGTGAAGGACCTCACAGACAAGACAGCGGCTAAAGCATTCCAGGCTCATTTTTGCAGACCCCATGGTTATCCTGAACAGGTGTTGACAGATCCAGGACCAACTTTTGAAGCGGAGATATTCCAAGAGTTTTGCAACATGTATGGGTAAGAAGATAAGAACTACTCTGTACCACCCCCAAACAAATGGAATGTGCGAAAAGATGAATCGGGTAGTCATAGACCTGCTGAAGACATTGCCAGTAGAAGAAAGAAACATGTGACCAGAAATGTTGCCAGATCAAGTGGACTTATACAACCATGTCCCTGTGAGTTCCACCAATTGCACGCCTGCATATCTAATGAGAACAAGACCTGGTAAGTTACCCATTCACCTGGATATGGGAATAGTAAAACCGAATGTAGATTTACCAAATTCTGATTGGGATACCGAACACCAGCAACAGTATATTAAAGTGCAAGAAAGCGTGGAAAGAAGTTTGTCACATGCCAGAGAAAGACAAGAGAAATCCTATAGCAAGCATGCTCCTGCAACTCCCTTACAACCAGGTGAGCAAGTACTTAAGAGACACAGAGACACACTAACAAACTTGATGACCAATGGGAAGCAGTACCATACACCATGTTACCATCGAACTTTGACAACACCAAAGTGTGCCTTGTTAGTAAAGACAATGGAAAGACATCAGCAGCAGTTTCCAGAGACCATTTGAAGGTATGTCCTGATACATTGAAGTACCAAGAAAGAGTCCCAGATGTACCCTTACCTGTAAAACTAAAAGGAGAAGACGTAATCCATACAGTACTAGGAGACTTTCCTAAGGCGTGGACAATGGAGCCGTTTCCATGTTAGATTTTCCCCATACAGTGGTACCTGTACCAGCAAGACAAGAACAGCAAGCTGATGTAAAAATCTCTAGAAGAACAGGAAGAACAACACCCTGCTAACAGTTAACTTGTCTGTACCATGGTAAGACTAAGACCAGATTCAGAGGCACCAGCACTGTATAGAACTACACATATACGCATAGTGCTCAGTACACCCACTACACCAGTAGCAGAAACCCCTGTAGTAAGAAGGTCACAACACACTACACAGGGTCAAATCCCAGCAGATTACAGGGATTAAATTGTGCAGTTCAATCAGAGTAAAATGTAAATATGTTTTCTTGTTTGTATGTAAGAATGTAAATACGTAACTAAAGTAACCACCAAGCATAAGTGCCTACAGGGCTTTACTGTATGAACTTTTGAGCATTCTTGAACTTTATTAATTTAAATATGGACCATTATGCCACTGGACTGGTTGTGGCTAAATCGGTATTGCCAGTAAAGGATTTGAGGAACCAACAAAATGTGAGTCTGTCTGTTAATGCGCACTCTCCATACTGCACCATACACCTTGCAGCATCCACTGCCCTGGGGATCCACTCCATCCGTGGGGAGCTGCTCTATCCCAACTGCCCATCCATCGTCCCTAGGGGTTCTGCAGCAGTGGTGGCCACTAATAGCCACAAACCATGGGTGGCATCACAAATAATTTTCCCTTTTCATCACCCCTTTTCCTACACTAGCCAAAAACACTTTAACACTGAACCCAGGGTCATGTAGCCAGGTCTCGACCCCTGTGACTCTTCAGTAACACCACAGCCTGGTTCCGAGTACCCCACGGCCTTGAGGTGCATCACTAGCACAACTGGAAACCCACAATACGCACTTAGCTGCCTAAAAGGCCATCAGGTGGTTCCACATACCTCCAGAGGAACCTGAGGGGAAATCTGCTTTGCACTACAAACTAAGAAAGGGAAAGCTTGCAGAGATAGACATGGAACCAAAGTGAGGAAACATAAAACACATGCACAAGTGGAAACAGGAGACATGATAAATGCAAGGATGGCTAAACTCCTACAAATCTAACAAACAGAAGAAGTATGTAGGTAAGAGAAAAGAGAAAGCACAGTGCAAATACCAAATTGTTATCTGTCTAACAGACATACCTCTTGCAGTGGAGCTGCTACTATTTAGCAAACCATAGGAAGAGAAGCAAAGGTAAAAATAAATAGACCATCAGCAGGCACACAGGAACTGACCCAGGCAGTGGCTTAGCAAGGAAGAAAACTGACCATGAAGCACTGGATCAAGTCCTAAGGAAAGACAGACAAACTGACCTTGAAGCATTGGTTCAAGTCCTAAGACAAGACAGACGAACTTCATCTGCAGGTCTTCATGAGGAGAAACAATTAATTACTATTAAAATAGCACTGCCCCGAATAATTAGTCAGCGTATTTATGAGAACATGTCTATTGCTACCATTTCCAATATTTTATGTAAATGTATTTTTCCAGAGAGTTTATGTGACTATAACACTTTACAAGTTATAACCAAACAGACCCATCTAAAGTAATGGCCCAGTCACACATAACAACCGCTCCAGTGATCCCGACAACGATAACGAACTGCCGGGATCGCTGGAGCGTCGTTACCTGACTGCTGGGGAGCTGTCAAACAGGCAGATCTCCCCAGCGATCAGGGCCATGGGAGCCACCTCCCACATCGATGAAGGCGATGTCAGTGTCCTCCCTGTTTAGCGCTGCCTGCAAGGCAGCGCTAAGCAGGGAGAAGACTGGTAACTATGATAAACAGCGGGCTGCCTGGATACCCGCAGTTAATCATAGTTACCAGCATCCTCCCTGCTTACAGGCAGTGCTAAGCAGGGAGGACGCTGGTAACCATGGTAAACAACGTGTATCTAGGCAGGTGTATCTACCATGGTTACCAGCCAGTGAGGTCACTAATCGCTGGTTTCTCGTGGTCACACGCAGCGATGTGTGCTGACCAGCGGGAAACCAATGATCAAAAAATGACCCACAGCACTTTGCAGCGATCAGCGACCTCACAACAGGGGCCTGATCGCTGCTAAGTGTCACACACAACGACATCGCTGGAGAGATCGTTGTAACATCACAGTTACAACGATCTCTCTAACGATATCGTTATGTGAGACAGGGCCTTAAGGCAGCAGTTAAGGTACCTTTACACGCCGCGACGGCAGGCTGGATACATCCCGCTACTTCACGTGCACGAGCACGCTCAAACGGTTACAAACGGTCAACGCACCCTCTTTACACGCCGCCACAAGGTTCGCTACGCCACGCTACATCTATAGCTAGCTACATCGCCGGGTGTCTCAAGTAGCCAGCTGTAGCTCATTTACACACCGCTATAACCAGCTACTATGGGCGTACCTGGTGCAGCAGGGACAGCACATAGGCGTGCCACAATTGTGGATTACGAGCCGTCCGTACGCTGATAGGACGAAGCAATAACATCCTGATTGGGCAGGCAACGCAGGAGGCTGAGTAATACAGCACGCTCGAGCGATTGTGTAGTGTGACTCGTCAGCTCCTTTAAATATGCCTCCCTATGCAGCGACTACCAATCGTCATGCAGCAGCTTCCACCAATGATCGCACATGGGGCGCGGTAACACGGAGCCAGGGTCACGCCTTAGCTACATTGCAGCTACATCGCAGGCTGTCCCGAGTTCCCTTCCGTTGCCTCTTTACACGCCGATACAGCTCGCTACCATCGGCGATGTAGCCATCAGTTTTCGAGCAGAGCTAGGAAACAGATGTATCTGTTGCCGGCTGTAGCGTCACGTCTTCAGACGCCGCTACGACGGGCTACATTGGCGCTACAAGCTACATTTGTAGCCTGTAGCGGGATGTATCCAGCCTGCCGTCGTGGCGTGTAAAGGTACCATTACAGTTTGTGTTATAGAAGAACGCAAATATGTAACTTGAGCAACATATAGAGTGGTGTGAAAAGTGTTTGCCCCCTCCCTGATTTCTTATTCTTTTGCGTGTTTGTCACACTTAAATGTTTCATATCACTAAACAAATGTAAATATTAGACGAAGATGACACAAGTAAACACAACATGCAGTTCATAAATTAAGGTATTTATTATTAAGGGAAAAAGAAATTCAAATCTACAGGGCCCTATCTGAAAAAGTGATTGTCCCCTAAACATAATACCTGGTTGGGCCACCCATAACAGCAAGAACCACAACCAAGTGTTTTCAACAACTAGCAATGAGTCTTCTACAACGCTCTGGATGAATTGTGGCTTAGTCATCTTTGCAGAATTGTTGTAATTCAGCCACATTAGAGGGTTTCTGAGCATAATCTGCATTTTAAAAGTCATGAAATAGCATCTCAATCGGATTAAGGTCAGGCCTTTGACTAGGCCACTCCAAAGTCTTCATTTTGTTTTTCTTAAAAAGGACCTGTCACCTCCCCTAGTGTTATGCTAACTGAATGCAAGACTGAATACAGTGTATCTACTGCATTCAGGGAAGGGGTCCCTCATGTTTCTAGCCTCCCTGTAAGTTGTTAAAAATACTTTATAAAGTGTACAGATAAGGAGTCCAGAGGGACTTAGGCTAGGGTCACATCTCCGTTTTTTTTTAAAATCCTGATCTGGTTTTGAGCTTTCAAAAAGCTCAAAACCGGACCAGGAAACGCTCCTCATAGGAGCCTATGCTAAACACCGAATTGCTTCACAAGCAATCCGGTGTCCGTCTCTGGCACTGCAGCCTGCATTAAAAATCATGCAGGCTGCAGTTTTCGGAGCGGTTTAAGCAGCCGCACTGCAGTAACTTGATTGCTCAGGATGTGTAATCCTGAGCAATGCGGTTACCGTATATACTTTGCTTATCCCAGCTGTTGCCGGCATGAGCAAACTGTACTATCAATTGTAAAGAGTTAAATTTAATAAATAAAAGAATGCTTGAGGTCTCTAGGGGGGCTTAGTCCCCCTAGAGACCGGACGCCCACTCAGGTGGGCTTTGTCTGCACAGTTCAAATGCACCACTGTCCCCATAGCTGGCGCAAGACCCCCAAACTCCCCCCCCCCATCTATATTGAGGGGTCCCTGCACCCCTCTTTGCAGTTATTTCTTTTTTTTGCAAAACCTAAGTATTACAGTTAAGACATATGCTTATAGTTACGTGTTTCCCATTCAGTTTCATTATCGAGCCATAGGCGGGGCTGTGTGGTGATGCCTCCGCCCGGTAATTAATTATGGCCGCCCCCTCTGGCTTGGCTTCTGTGTTGAGAGGGCAGCCGCGTCATGAAAGGGGCGGGCTAAGTTTGCGTAATAGTGATAGCCCCGCCCCTTTCATGACGCGGCCGCACTCTCAACACAGAAGCCAAGCCAGAGGGGGCGGCCATAATTAATTACCGGGCGGAGTCATCACCACACAGCCCCGCCTATGGCTCGATAATGAAACTGAATGGGAAACACGTAACTATAAGCATATTTCTTAACTGTAATACTTAGGTTTTGCAAAAAAAAGAAATAACTGCAAAGAGGGGTGCAGGGACCCCTCAATATAGATGGGGGGGGAGTTTGGGGGTCTTTTGCGCCAGCTATGGGGACAGTGGCGCATTTGAACTGTGCAGACAAAGCCCACCTGAGTGGGCGTCCGGTCTCTAGGGGGACTAATCCCCCCCTGGAGACCTCAAGCATTCATACATTTATTACATTTAACTCTTTACAATTGATAGTACTGTTTGCTCATGCCGGCAACAGCCGGGATCAGCAAACTATGCAGTAGCCGCATTGCTCAGGATTACACATCCTGAGCAATCCGGTTACTGCAGAGCGGTATTCTGCACACATTTTTGAAAAAAAAAGTGTGTGACCGGTATTGTGTTCACCGCATCCGGATCTGGATGCGCTGAACGCAATTCAAGTTTTAAGTGTGAACCTAGCCTTACTCAGTAATGAGTCATCACTGTTGCTGGTGTCCTCCCAGCCTTCAGCCATCTCTGTACCACCTCCAGCCCTCTCTTGTTCAGCCTCCTGTATGTGTCATGGCTGTTGCTGATGTCCTCACTGCCTCCAGCCCTCTCTGTGCCACGTCCAGCCCTCAGCAATGACACATATAGGAGGCTGAAAAAGAGAGGGCTGGAGGTGGGGAGGACACCAGCAAGAGTGATGACTCATTACTGAGTAAGTCCCTCCGGACTCCGTATCTGTATACTTTATAAAGTCTTTTTAACAGCTTACAGGAGGGCTAGAGATATGGGGAACCCCTTCCTTGAATGCAGCAGACCCACTGCATTCAGTGCTGCTTTCAGTTAGGTGACAGGTCCTCTTTAAGCCATTCAGAGTTGGACTTGCTGGTGTGTTTTGGATCATTTTCCTGCTGCATAACCCAAGTGCGCTTCAGCTTGAGGTCACGACCAGATGGCCAGACATTCTCCTTTAGAAATTTTTTTTAGACAGCATAATTCATGATTCCATTTACCACAGCAAGTCTTTCAAGTCCAGAAGCAACAAAATAGCCACAGACCATCATACTACCACCACCATATTTTACTGTTGGCGTGATGTTCCTTTTCTGAAATGCTACTTCTATGCCAGATGTAATGAGAAATACACCATCTAAAAAATTTTTTTCGTCAGTGAGGAGAGTATTCTCTCAAAAGTCTTGAGGATTATCAAAATGTTTTCTGGTACAACTCTTTATGTTCTTTCTGCTTAGGAGTGGTTTTTGTCTTGGAACTCTGCCATGCAGGTCAATTTTGCCGCTATCTCTTTGTTATGGTTGTGACATGAACACTGACCTTCACTGAGGCAAGTGAGACCTGCAGATCTTTGGATGTTGTAGTGTGATCTTTTTTGACCTCTTGGATGAGTCGTCGCTGCAGTCTTCGTGTAATTTTTTGGGTCATTTTAGTTGGCCGGTAACTCCTGGGAAGAATCACCGCTGTTCCATATTTTTGCCATTTGTGGATAATGGCTCTCACTGTGCTGGAGTACCAAATGCTTAGAAATGGCTTTATAACCTTTTCTGAGCTGATAGATCTCAATTACTTTCTTTCTCATTAGTTTCTGAATTTCTTTGGATCGCAGTATGATGTCTAGCTATTGAAGATCCATTGGTCATACTTCACTTTGTCAGACAGGTCCCATATAAGTGATTTCTTGATTGAGAACAGGTGTGGCTGTACTCAGGGCTGGGTGTGGCTGGGGAAAATGAACTCAGCTTCCCAAAGATGTGATAAACCACAGTTAATGTATGTTTAAAGGGGGGATCGCATTTTCACACAGGGCCCTAAAGGTTTGGATTGCTTCTTTTAATAATAAAGACCTTCATTTCAAAATATTTGTCTAATATTCACATTTGTTTGTTGATCTGAAACATTTTAGTGTGACAAACATGCAAAAGAATAAAAAAACAGAAGGGGGCAATTTTTTTTTCACACTACTGTAAATAGTTAGACTACATATGAGTATAGTGAAGGTTTGTGTCCAAGTATATGGGAACAGTTCTTTCATTTCCCTTTAATTGTATTTCCAGCAGGTTTATGGTGCATTTAATATGTGTAAAATATGTAACATATTACTTACAAAAGTATTCACTTGTGGTACATATTAGGTCCCACTTTCATCTACTACGTTACGCTGATAAACATGGCATGCTTATGAAGACCTAGGCAAACAATGGTGTTCCTATTGGAATTATTGAGGAATTTACATAGGCACTTTTCTATGTAGTTCACATCAGCACTACTTCTGGTCCTTAGATACAATACAATGAAGGTGATGTTCACTGAAGTGTAGACTGGCTTTATGGTTTTTATCTATAGATATTCTTTATGACTCTGAGGGCATCCATCCTTAAAGTAAAAGGCCCTTATATTTAATTATAGTTTCATTCATTTGGTTTACTATGAAACATAGAAACAAAGTGTTCTGAAGCTATTTTATTTAAAAAATAAACTTTCAAGTGATGTCTATGAGCCCTAGCGGACAGGATCCCCCCCTCCTGTTCCTGTTTGTCTGAAGTACCCATATATATTGAACTTGTCCTCATCTACTCTTTTATCATGTAAAGCACCATGGAATCTAATGGTGCTATATAAATAAATAATAATAATGTTCATAATGAAATCGCACACCTCCTTTCAATAGTCTCTGAATAGATTTTAGAGCAGGTGGAGTGCACTGTAATTCAGCTGAAAATAATGTGAGTCAATTGACAGAGAAATAAAATGTAGTCTACTGGCATGAAGAAAATAAAATATCTCAGTCCCTTCCCTCCATAGACCACAGAGTGATAGGAGAGATGTACATAGAGGCTTATCAATGTGTAGAAAGTTAGAGCTTTTGGCCAAACTCTCCCAACTGTTCTCATCCCCAACATAATGCACACTTAACATGGCAGTGTGTATTATACTGTGTTTCCACGATAATAAGACATCCCTCAAAAATAAGACCTATCATAGTTTATTTTTTTTAAGTATGCCTGCCTAATAGGGCATGCAGCTGTGATTATACTGTATTTACTGTAGCCAACCAGCCACCATTGTTCCGGTGAAAGCCACTGTATTTATTCCGGCGACACTCTGAGCTCTCTGACTCAGCTGCCGTAGATGTACAGTAAAACGCCGGCCAATCAGAGGCCAGCAGCTAACATCAGTGCATGATGTTACATGCTGGCCTCTGATTGGCTGGCGGCTTACCGTACATCACAGCCATAGAGCTCAGTGGTGCTGGAATACGGTATCATACAGCATGGACCAGAAGACTGGTCAGAAAAGGTGTGTGGGTGTGTGTTTTTGCAGGTACCGTAATGGGATATTGGTGGCTGAATGGGGATGATGGGGGCTGCATGGGTATGATGGGGATATTGGGGGCTGCATGGGGATGATGGGGCCTGTAAGGGGTTGATAGGGGTTGATGGGGATATTGGGAACTGCAAGGGATGATGGGGATATTAGGGGCTGCATGGGATGATGGAGGCTGTTAGAGGATGATAGGGATGATGGGAGCTGCATGGGGATGATGGGATATTGGGGGCTGCAAGGGGATGATGGATATGATAGGGCTACAAGAGGATGATAGGGATATTGGGGGCTGCAAGGGGATGATGGGTGCTGCAAGGGTATGATGGGGATATTGAACGCTGCATGGGGATGATGGGGGCTGCAAAGAAATGATGGGGATATTGGGGGCTGCAAGGGGTCGATGGGGATATTGGGAGCTGCAAGGGGATGATGAGGGATGATGAGGATATTGGGGGCTGCCCGGTATACTGGAAGTCCCCTAATCTACCCACACTAATACATTTACAGGAAAAAGTACACTCACTATTTCATGTAGCCGGAATGGTGGCATTGGTAAATCACACGCAAATGTCCTTTCTGGATACTTGGCATCCATGGGTCCAATATAGATATGCCACTTTGACTAACTTGACTAGCGATTCCGCATGAATGCACCACAAGATTTTACAACAAAACTGTGCCTCCCAACTTCCCTTTCCTCCCCTTCCTCACCTCTCTCCTTAACTTTTCTACAAACTCTCCCACTTTCCTGTTCTCTCTCACTTTTAGTTAAAGCGAACCTGTCACCCCCTCCAGGCATCTAAAAATACCATAGCCACCTTCTGCAGCACTAAGGCTGCATTCTGACAAGGTGTCTATAGCATTTATGCTCCCTTGATTCACTGAAATAAAGACTTATATAAAATCTGTTTCAAACCTGATCCAAGACCGGGAGGCGGGTTTTCAAGTGTCTGTCTCCCTCCTCTGTGGTGTCAGTCATCCCTCTCTGCTCTCTGTGCACCTCCTCCAGGGCCACCTCCCTGCATTACAGAGCTTTGTCAGCTCTGCTACAACATAGAGCTGCTGTTATAGGAGACCCCACAGTAGTAAATCTTGTAGGAGGACGAGCAGACAAAGCAGTGCCTGCTACGTAGCAGCCCTTGAGCTGAGCAGGTTTCACTTTCAGTTTCTTGTACCCAGCAGCATTGCTCCTCAGCCCCTGATCTAAAGCACAAACTCAAATCTGCTGCACTGCTGACAGCTCAGCTCAAGGGCTGCTGTGTAGCAGGCAGTGCTTTCTCTGCTCAGGATCCTCCTGCTAGATTTACTACTGTGGGGTCTCCTATAACAGCAGCTCTATGTTGTAGCAGAGCTGACAAAGCTCTGTAGTGCAGGGAGATGGCCCTGGAGGCGGCACACAGAGAGCAGAGAGGGATGACTGACACCAGAGAGGAGGGAGACAGCCACTTGAAAACCCGCCTCCCGGTCTTGGATCTGGTTTGAAACAGATTTTATATAAAAGTCTTTATTTCAGTGAATCAAGGGAGCATAAATGCTATAGACACCTTGTCAGAATGCAGCCTTAGTGCTGCAGAAGGGGCTATGTTATCTTTAGATGCCTGGAGGGGGTGACAGGTTCGCTTTAAGTATTAATTTTTTACTTCTGCCGAACATTTAGGCAAACCTAAACCATCAATGTGGTTTTATTTCTTGTTTGGAAAATATATTCAGTTGAATCACTGCCAAATATATGAGGCACTCTCTTTTTTAGAACTCTACCCTCTGGAGTATTATTATGATCTGCTATACAACTGCTACAACCCTACTAACTGCCTAATGTTCATAACTGCAACTCTATAATTGACTGAGTTAATAGGATAAGATGCAACTGTTTGTATTTTGTATTATTTTTCAAATCTTTAATAAAAAGAATTTTGAAAAGAATTGAGGATTTTTGGGGCTGCATGGGGAGAGGGGCTGCAAGTGGATAATGGGCATATTAGGGGCTGCAAGGGGATGATGAGGATATTGGGGGCTGCATGGGGATGATGGGGGCTGCAAGGGAATTATGGGGATATTGAGGGCTGCATGGGCATGACTGGGATATTGGGGGCTGCAAGTGGATGATGATGATGATGGGGGCTGCAAGAGGATGATGGGGATATTGGGGTTGTATGGGGATATTGGGGACTGCAAGGAGACTATGGGGATATTGGGGGATGCAAGCAGTCAGTGGGGATATTGAGGGCTGCAAGGGGATGAAGCCGATATTGGGGGATGCATGGCGATGATGGGGGCTGCAAGGAGATGATGGGATATTGGGGGCTGCAAGAGGATGATGAGGATGATGGAGGTTGCAAGGGCATGATGGGGATATTAGGGGCTGCATGGGGATATTGGGGGCTGCAAGGGAATGATGGGGATATTGGAGGCTGCAAGGGCATGATGGGGTATTAAGGGCTGCACAGGGATGATGGGAACTGCAAGGGGATATTGGGGGCTGCAAGGGAATGATGAGGATCATGGAAAAATAAGACATCCCCTAAAAATAAGACCTAGCGCATCTTTTTAACCAAAATGAATATAAGATTGTCTTATTTTGAAGGGAATAGGGTATGTGTTCTCACACATCTCTAGAGTTGGCTTCTCTCCATTAAGAATATAAGATCGGTCAAAGCAAAAGTCAACATGTTTGATCCTTATTTATCCTGACATCAGCCATCAGGGAACAACCAGAACAATGTTATGTACATGGTACTGACATCAAGCACCACTAAAGTGTTTTTTCTTATTACACCGCTGTAGCGCTGCTTTAAATGCAAGTCCCCTGATCCCTGTCTTATTCTGACCTTCTTCTGCCTTCATGGTTTTCCAGTGTTGCTCCGGTCAATCTGTGTGGAAAAGTGCCATGCCAGTAGCTCAAGTGTTTCATGGAGCACTTTTACAAACATCTCTATGAGAGCCCTGTTCTGATCTTGTTCCGGCTCTCTTACAGATGCATTGAGCACCTGTGATGTAATTTCTGACTTCCGACTAATCAGAAACTTCGGAAACAAGATGGAACCATGGGCCCGTAGGAGGCTTGGTAAAGTAAGAAAATGATGGAAGGGAAGTATAAGACATGGGGGAAGGGGTGCTTATATTTAAAGCACTAGGGCAGCAGTGGCTTTGGCTGGTGTTCTTCTAAAGTGTTTGGACATCTTTACTTGATTCCTTTATTAGGTTGCAGTAAAATAAAGCCATCATCAATGTAGAGATGTTAAATTTATAGATTCTATTCAAATATTAATTTTTTTGTAACAAATCAGTGATATATGATTCACAATAAGCTCAACAAAACTTTACCAATCAAATGAATAGTTATTAGTGATAGGTGAACCTGCCGATATTCGGAGTCAGTGGATCCGATTCAGGACTTGACCCGACTTTGAGTCCGAAGCCAAAACCCAGACTTTAAAGTTATGTAATCGAGGCTAGGAGTGCTGGGGGCTGTAAAAAGTAACATAACAGTGATTAAAAATCACTAAGATTACCTACCGGCTCCGCATTCTTTTATTTCCAGGGACGGTCATTAACTTCCTGATTATTCACTGCACAGTAGATGCTAGGGTGTATGGGCTGTTTCCAGGTTACTGCAGTGGATTTAACAGCCAATCACAAACACACATGCTCTGTGACAGCATCTGTGATTGGCTGTTTCACCCCTCACCCATTATGTCGGTGTTCTGTGATTGGTTGCCATAGGCAATGAACCTGATATCATAGTAGTGTAAAAATAAATAGATAATTTTAAAAAATGAGATAGGGCTTCTCTGTATTTTTGATCTCAGCACAAATAAAACGGACGGCTCAGCTGCTTGCAATCAAAATACATAGAAGTCTCTTATTTTTTTAATTGTCTAAATAAATAATTAAAAAAAAGTTTGGGCTTCACCCTATTTTTGTTTGCTAGCCAGGGTAAAGCCCAGGCAGCTGGGAGCTGGTATTCACAGTGTGGTGAAGCCCATAGTTATTGGGCCTCCCCAGGCTAAAGACTAGCAGCCCTCTGCCACCCCAGAAATTGGTGCATTCATGAGAAGCTCCAATTCCTGGTTCTTTAGCCGGCTCTTCCTGATGTCCTGGTGCAGTGGCATTGGGGTGCGCTCCGCTACCAATAGTTGTGGAAGCTCATCATGGGTAACATAGATCAATGATATAATACATGGTTTCAAGAGATTTAGCAACATGCAGGTGGTCAATAAACAGTAAACACTTGCCTTTGTTTCCATTAAATTCACTGAGACATCATAGTCAGACGTTTGTCTAATTATTCCACATTGTTGCATCTATCAATTGGAGGAATTCCCCTTCAGACACCTATGAATACAAATAACTAAATAACTGATTCTGGCATTGTTATTGGTCAGAAAAAGGTATGCCCATAGCCAGAACGCAGGGGAGTGATAGAAAGTCCAATTTAGATACACCCTGTGACATGAAATTAGTTATAAGGACTCAAGACATACCCATCAAATTCAAAGTAAGTTTAGATTGTGCCTGGTCTAGGTTCCAAAAATCTTTTGACAACTAAGCAAAAAGATTGGTATATCAGTCCATAGTAAGGGTAGCTACTGTGTATAGTACTCCTCTCATCATTTTAACATACCATCTATGCATGAGTAATGTCCAAGGGAACACACAGCTGGAATGCTGATTGCTTGATATTAACTACTGGAATAGGACAAAATGTATATAGTTAGGTCTATTCTCCCCTCAATATACATACAGAATATATAGTGTCCAGGAATTTCAGTATGTGAACCGTACAATACACACCTCAACTTAAATTGGCTCAGTGTGAGAAGTGTCTGTGGCTGCAACTTGCATCAGATACTATGAGTGGCATAAATAGAGTCTGACGGGCCCTGGTGCAAAACTTAAACCTGGGAGCCCCCGCATGGTGATGAAGTGTATGGGCCTCATGTAATGTTCTAAATCCTTTAAAGACTCACAAATTGACCCCTCTCCCCTTTCATTATGTATTAATATCCCTCATCCTTCTATATTTGGTCCTGCTCCTGGAATATGGCCCTTATCGTGGTATATATGTCCCCCATCCTGGTTTATAGGGTCTGCCTCCTCCCGTCACCATAGTGGTCCAATTATTATAATGCATCCCCATATTTCTCCATATATTACAATGTATCCCCATAGTCCTCTAGTATTATAATGCATCCCATAGTTCCCCATTCATAAGGTAGCTAGTGATGAGCGAGTACTAAAATGGTCGGGTGCTCGAAGCTCGGGTCGAGCATCCTGAGATACTCGTGTACCCGGCCCGAGTACCGAGCCCAATGTTATCCTATGGGAGACCCGAGTATTTTTATGAAATGACTGCCAGCAGCATGTAAAAACCCTAAAAATGTCACAAAAGTCTCAGAAGAGTGCTCAAATGACATGGCAACACCATGGGAAGACCCCTGGAAGCATTTCTCACTCAAAAGTCACAGCTGTAAACAATCTTGTCCGAGTTTCACGCCAATTTTACGGAGTCACGAGAAAACCTTCCAAAATGATACCAAAATGAATATTTAGGGTGGAAATGTTAAGGGCACATACCCAATAGTGAGATACAGCTGGTGTATGTTACTTTTTGTGATTACATGAAAGATTTTATGTGAAAACATTGTGCGGCACTCCGATGTCCCTGAGAAGAGACGTACATGAAGGCCTCTTGACATAATGTGCCCATTTTGAGGAACTGGGTCTATTGTAGTATTTTCCTTTGCCAGGGCAGTCCAAAATTTGGAGGTTCACCAATGCGCCTGGATAGAGACGTGCATGAGGGCCTGTAAACCTGAAGTGGGTATATTGTAGTATAGCCCTTTGGCCAGGGCAGCCAAAAATTGGGAGGTTCAACAATGACCCATGCATACAGACATGCAGGAGGGCCTGTAAACCTCAAGTGGGTGTATTGTAGTATAGCCCTTTGGCAGGGCAGCCAAAAATTGGGAGGTTCAACAATGACCCATGCATACAGACATGCAGGAGGGCATGTAAAGCTCAAGTGGGTGTATTGTAGTATTGCCCTTTGGCAGGGCAGCCAAAAATTGGGAGACTCCACATTGTCCCTAGATAGAGACGTGCATGAGGGCCTCAAAACATTTTTCCCATTGAAAAGGAGCGGGTCTCCTGTAGTTGTAATGCCCATTCTAAAAGAATGGGCGAAAAAATTTACCACTGCGGGTATACCTCAAACAACAGCCTAACTATTGTAACGGTCATCATGGTGGCTCATGAGGAGAAGGAGGAGCTGTCCAGCGATTAGCCAAAGTCCAGACGTGTGTACCCATGGGTGAGTGGAGGTACATGGCAAATTCCCATAACAAAATTTAAATTCAGTTGTCATTTGTTTGGTGGTGTGGTGAAGTCTGGCCCAATCCAACCCTTGTTCATCTTGATCAGAGTCATCCTGTCATCATTTTCAGTTCACAGGCGGGTGCGTTTATCAGTAATGATTCCACCTGCGCCACTGAAAACACGCTCTGACAATACACTAGCGGCAGGGCAGGCCAGGACTTCCAAGGCTTAGAGAGCCAATTCATGCCACGTGTCCAGCTTGGAGACCCAATAATTGAAAGGCACAGAGGAATCTCGCAGTACAGTTGTTCGATCTGCAAGGTACTCCTTCAGCATCTGGCCAAACTTAGCATTTCTTGTGGCACTACCCCGCACCTCAGGGGCTGTGGTACGTGAGGGCTGAGAAAACTGTCCCACATCGTAAAGAGTGTTCCCCTAACTCTGGCGGATTGGACTTGTGCCCCTCTCGGCCGTACGCCTTGGTTGTCCACCGATTCCTGACCTATGCCGCTAGCGTTTTGTGAGGGGAATGATTTGCCTACTTCCGTGACTATGGCCTTCTGGAACTGCTGCATTTTGGCTGACCTCTCCGCCTCAGGAATGAGAGACATAAAGTTCTCCTTGTAGCGTGGGTCTAACAGTGTTGCCAACCAGTACTGATTGTCGGCCAAGATGTTCTGAACGCGAGGGTCACGAGCCAGGCAGCTTACCATAAAGTCAGCCATGTGCGCCAGACTCTTAACAGCCATCACTTCAGTATCCAGACCAACACGATGACTGAACATGCTGTCCTCCTCCTCCTCCTCATCTCCCCTGTCCTCTGGCCAGCCACGCTGAATCGAGGGTATGACTGGTGTGCATGTCATATCCTCAATTTGGCCAGAGAGTTGCTCCATGTCTTCATCCTCCTTCTCCTCGTCATAGTCCTCCACTGCACGTTGTGATGAGATGAGGCTGGGCTGTGTGTTTTCACCCACACCCACTACTGTTTCTTGCTCCAAGTCATCGCGCTCGGCCTGCAATGCATCCTCTTTGTTTTTCAGCAGAGACCGTTTTAGAAGGCAGAGTAGTGGTATGGTGACGCTAATAATGGCGTCATTGCCGCTCACCATCTTGGTGGAGTCCTCAAAGTTTTGGAGGACGGTACATAGGTCCGACATCCATCTCCACTCCTCAGGTGTTATGTGTGGAGTTTGACCCATTACCCGACGGCTTAGGTGATGCAGGTAGTCCACAACTGCCCTCTTCTGCTCACATATCCTGACCAACATGTGCAGAGTTGAATTCCAACGCGTGGGGACATCACACACCAGTCTGTGGGCCGGAAGACGCAAACGGCGCTGAAAGCCGGCAAGGCCGGCTGAAGCAGCAGGTGACTTGCGAAAATGTGCAGACAGACGGCGAACGTTTACCAGCAGTTCAGACAGCTCTGGGTATGACTTTACAAACCTCTGAACCACCAGGTTGAGCACATGGGCCACGCATGGAACATGCGTCAGCTGGCCTCGCCTCAAAGCTGCCACCAGGTTCCGGCCATTGTTAAACACGACCTTTCCTGGCTTTAGGTTCAGAGGTGTGAGCCAGTGATCTGCCTGCTGTTTCAGAGCTGTCCACACCTCTTCTGCATTGTGGGGTTTGTCACCTATGCAGACTAGCTTCAGTACAGCCTGTTGCCGCTTTGCAGAGGCAGTGCTGCAGTGCTTCCAGCTTGGGACTGGTGTGGAGGGTACAGTGGATGAGGGTGCGCAGGAGGAGGAGGCTGAGGAGCATGACATTCCGGAGCTGTAGAGTGTTGGTGAAACCCTGACAGAGGTAGGGCCTGCTATCATTGGTGTGGGAAGGACGTGTTCCGTCCCTCGCTCAGACTGGGTCCCAGCCTTCACAATATTAATCCAGTGTGCCGTCAAGAGATGTAGCGGCCTTGCCCACAAGCACTTGTCCACGTGTCTGTGGTTAGGTGGACTTTGGCTGAAACAGCGTTGTTCAGGGCACGTGTGATGCTGTTGGACACGTGGTTATGCAATGCGGGGACGGCACATTTGGAGAAATAGTGGCGGCTGGGGACCGAGTAACGTGGGACAGCAGCCGCCATCAGGTCGCGGAATGCTTCCGTCTCCACCAGCCGGAAAGGCAACATTTCTAGCGCTATGAGTCGCGAAATGTGATAATTCAGGACTGTGGCATGTGGGGCGTTGGCAGCGTATTTGCACCTGCGTTCAAATGTTTCCTGAATGGATAATTGAATGCTGCGCTGGGACAAGAACGTGCTTGATGCTGGTGTTATTTGTGCGTGGGCAACTTCAGGTGCAGGGCCGGAGGCTTGTTCGCGGCCAGCATGGACAGGGGATTGGCTCGCACGCACAACACGCGAAGACGTAGCAGTGACATCAGCAAGCACCGCTCCTCGACTCTGTTGTACTTCCCACAAAGTCAGGTGCTTGGCTGACATGTGCCTGATCATGCTGGTGGTGGTCAGGCTGCTAGTTTTCGTACCCCTGCTGATACTGGCATGGCAGGTGTTGCAAATGGCCTTTTTAGAGTCTTCTGGAGCCAACTTAAAAAACTCCCAGACTCTGGAAGACCGAACATTTGCACAGGCACCTTGAGTCGTGTTGGTGTTCCGGGGAACGGTTGGCTGCCTTCTGCCTGCGGACACGACCCTGCTTCGTACTGCCTGTTGGGATGCTACGCCTCCCTCCCCCTGTGCACTGCTGGCCTCGTTCTGCATATCCTCCTGCTATGTTGGGTCAGCTACTGGATCATCCACCACGTCGTCTTCCTCTTCCGCACCCTGATCCTCCTCCTGACTTCCTGGCAATTGTGTCTCATCATCGTCCACCCCTTGTTGAGACACGTTGCCAACGTTCCGTTCGTGAGAACGTGGCTGTTCAAATATTTGGGCATCTGTACATACCATCTCCTCATCACCCACTTCAAGAGGAGCTGGCGACAGGCCAGATTTTGCGAATGGATACGTGAACAGCTCTTCCAAGTGTCCTAGTGTGGGATCAGTAATGTCTGTGGACGTGTACTCGACCTGGTGGTAGGAAGTAGGATCAGGTTGGGAAATGTGCGGTGCAGTATCAAGGCTACTGACACTTGACCATGTGGAAGACAGGGTGTTTGTGGAGGTGCCCATCTGACTTGAAGCATTATCCGCTATCCAAGTAACAACCTGTTGACACTGGTCTTGGTTCAAGAGCGGTGTACTGCTGCGGGCCCCAAGAATTTGGGACAGGACGTGCGAGCGAGGAGATGTGCCCCTTTGTTGTTGCGAAATTAGTGCTTACACACGACCTCGGCCTCTGCCTGCACCACCATCACGTCTACTTCCTTGTTCCTTGCCAACGCCCTTGCCAACACCCTTGCGCATTTTGCCTGTATACAGCGACAACTGTCTGGTGACTGTTGAGGTCACAGGAGATTAGGATTTTAGTCCTTAACCTGTATCAAGGTAGTAAGTACACCAGTCTGGTGACTGTAATGGTCACAGGAGAGTTGGATTTTAGTCCCTAACCTGTATCAAGGTAGTAAGTACACCAGTCTGGTGACTGTAATGGTCACAGGAGAGTAGGATTTTAGTCCCTAACCTGTATTAAGGTAGTAAGTGCACCAGTCTGGTGACTGTAATGGTCACAGGAGAGTAGGATTTTAGTCCCTAACCTGTACCAAGGTAGTAAGTACACCAGTCTGGTAACTGTAATGGTCACAGGAGATAAGGATTTTAGTCCCTAACCTGTATCAAGGTAGTAAGTACACCAGTCTGGTGACTGTAATGGTCACAGGAGAGTAGGATTTTAGTCCCTAACCTATATTAAGGTAGTAAGTACACCAGTCTGGTGACTGTAATGGTCACAGGAGAGTAGGATTTTAGTCCCTAACCTGTATTAAGGTAGTAAGTACACCAGTCTGGTGACTGTAATGGTCACAGGAGATTTGGATTTTAGTCCCTAACCTGGATCAAGGTAGTAAGTTCAACAGTCTGGTGACTGTTATGGTCACAGAAAAGCTTGGATTCCGATCTGTATCACCCTGCCTATATCCTCCTAGATTAGTCCTGAGAAGGACTGTTGTGGTCAGCAGCAGTTTGCAGCCCTGCTCCGGATCTACCTATGAGGGCCGCAAATCTGTCCCTAAGCAACAGCAGACACTCTCCCTACACTCACTGTCTGGATGCCTGTGTGCAGAGCACAGCGCGGCCGGGTCTTATAAAGGCTCGGTTACGCAGTGCAGGCCGGCCAATCACTGCAATGCCACAACTAACAGGGCTGTGGCATTGCAGTGGTCTCCCAGCCAATCCCTGCATGTGGGCTGGCTCTCAAAAGAGCGCCAACATGCAGAGATGACGACCACGAGCACAGCACGAGTATCGCGAGATTACTCGGTGCTCGCCGAGTAGCCCGAGTACAGTGATACTCGTACGAGTACTGAGTAGTGGCGAGCATGCTCGCTCATCACTAAAGGTAGCCACTATAGTCATTCAAATATTATAATGAACCCCCATTATTCTCCATATGATATACTGCAACCTCACATTTCTCCATATATCATAATGCAGCCTCATAGTCCTCCTTATAGCATAATACAGCCTCATATCCTCTACATATATAGTGTAATACAGCCTCATAGCCTCTTCATATAGTGTAATACAGGCTCATACCCTGTCCGTATAGTATAATACAGACTCATAGCCTCTCCGTATAGTATAATGCAGCCTCATAGACCTCTCCATATAGTATAATACAGCCTCATAGCCTCTCCATGCAGTATAATGCAGCATCACAGCCTCTCCATATAGTATAATACAGCCTTATAGCCCTCCATATAGCATAATACAGCCTCATAGCTCTCCATATAGTGCAGCCTCAAAGCTTTCCATATAGTGCAGCCTTATACAGAGGTGTATCCAGGTTTTCTGGCACCCAGGGCAAGGCTTCAGTTTGGCACCCCCCCTCCCGGCGGTCTCATTAGTCTTCATGTGACCGATCATTCATATGTGATACGCACACTTACAGTCACATGCCATCAAGCTGCTCTACTTAATTTTCTCAATGTTCAGTGAAAAATATAAGTATAGTACATTGCATTGGGCTACAATGCTTAGTGTTTGAATTAAATGGCTCGTCCATGTGTGACAGGCCCCTACAGGCCCCTGAATTCTCACAGCACATGCACTGCACACTGTCAGGATTCTCTCGTGCTGATGGTAAGTTTGGATGGTCATGTGAGCACAAATATAAGATTTATATACTTCTGGTCACTTTCTGACTAGACGTGTCCAGCCTCACACAATTCATTTTCATTGATCGGGGCCACACATGACTAGTCTGCACGTGACTGCAGGTAGGTAAATTGCATACTTCATACTTACATTTATGTGACCTGCCACACTCACTGCCAGCACCAGAGAATCCTGACAGCAGGCAGTTTGCGCTCTACGAGAATTCAGAAGTCTGCAGTCACACAGAGTGACACATAGAGACACAGAGTGACTGCAGACTTATCACAGATTTGGACAACCCCTTTAATGCTCCTAACAAATAAACATTGTAACTATGGCACAAAACCTTATTAAGATCGCCATATCTAATGTAATCTTACAAGTTATGGATTGTTACATGTGTACAGGATCAGAACCAATAGCAGCTCAAAACTACATCACCAGACCCACCAGAGATACAAAACGTCATCCATATAACCCCTATCAGTACAGAAACAGCATCACAACCCTCACCAGTGCAGAAATATATCACCAGACCCACCAGAGGTATAGAAATACATAACTAAAACCCCCATCAGTACAGGAATACAGCCATATAACCCCCATCACTATAGAAACAAAGCATCAAAATCCTCATCAGTACAGAAATTCATCATCAGAACCAACAGCAGTGGTAAAACAACTGTAATGTCAGATCAGAGCTTACACATTTGTGCTGCATGAACCAACAATTCCTAATACATCGTTAACAATGGTAAGGAGATACAGGGAGTTGTTGTTACCAGTCACCATCAGACCATACAAGAACCACAGCACTGATGAGAATTAGTATCACAAATAATCATTTACATCCTGGTACCTTAGAGATGACCTTGTCTCTGATCGGGGTTGCCTTTTTCTTTTCTTCATCTTGTCCAGACACCATGATGACTTTTCACACCCACAGCTTGTTTCTGGAGACGTCCATCTTCTCCGATCTTCAGCACATCCCGAAACGATACCCTTAAAAATAGCAGAATGATCAAAATTCTCAGTAAAAATATCTGCTTTACACTGTACCCCTGAATAAATAATTGCTCCTCCTCACTGTTCCCTGCACAAAATATGATTTACACACTGTCTCTCTTCTGGCGCATGCCCTCCACACTGACTCCTCATTACACTGCCCTCTCCTTTCCATATTGCGCTCCCTGGTCACACTTTCCTCTCACACTGTGAAGCCCCTAGAATCCGCTTTCATTGTCCCAAAGTGTGAAGCCAACAAAGGTGTCCCCCAAACACCGTATGACCCCCACCCCCAGTGAATTCCTCCATACGCACAGTATGGTGACCCTACTGTACCCCCCTCAACTACCTCGACACAGTATAATCCCCAACTATGACCCCACACAGTCCTCCATTTAGTATAATGGACCTACAAACAGTATAATGGCCCCTACACTTCTTCACACTGTATAATTGCCCCAATAAAGCCCTCAAATCCGCCCTCCACAAAGTAAAAAGGCTCCCTTAAAGCCCTCCAAATTTAATAATGGATTCTCTAAAGTATAATTGGCTCCATATAGTCCTCCATATATTATAATGCATCATCCATAGTTCTCCATATAGTATAATGCACCCCATAATCCCCCATATAGTATAATCCACCCCTATTGTCCTCCATATAGTATAATGCACCCCCATAGACCTCCATATAGTATATTGCACCCCCAAAGACCTTCATAGAGTATAATGAACCCCCAGAGGCCTCCATATATTATAATGTACCACACAGTCCTCCATATAGTATAATGCAGCCCCAAAGTCCTCAATAGAGTTCAATGCACCCCCACAGTCCTCCATATAGTATAATGCGCCCCCACAGTCCTCCATAGAATAAAATGCACTCCCATAGTCCTCCATATAATACAATGGACCCCCACAGCCCTCCATATATTATAATGCACCCCCACTGTCCTCCATATAGTATAATGCATCCCCATAGTCATTCATATAGTATAATGCACCCCATAGTCCTCCATGTCATAGAATGCACCCCTCATAGTAGTACAATGCACCCCTATAGTCCTCCATAGAGTACAATGCACTCTCATAGTCCTCCATAGAGTACAATACATCCTCATAGTCCTCTATAGAGTACAATGCACCCCCATAGTCCTCCATAGAGTACAATGCACCCCCATAGTCCTCCATAGAGTACAATGCATTCCCCCATAGAGTACAATACACCTTCATAATCCTCCATAGAATACAATGAACCCCCATAGTCCTCCATAGAGTACAATGCACCCTCATAGTCCTCCAGAGTACAATGCACCCTCATAGTCCTCCATAGAGTACAATGCACCCTCATAGTCCTCCATAGAGTACAATGCACCCTCATAGTCCTCCATAGAGTACAATGCACCCCCATAGTCCTCCATATAGTACAATGCACCCCCATAGTCCTCCATATAGTATATTGCACCATTATAGACCTCCAGATAGTATATTGCACCCCCATAGTCCTCCATATACATTCCCATAGTCATCTGTATAGTATAATGCACCTCCATATACATTCCTATAGTCATCTGTGTAGTATAATGCACCCCCATATACATTCCTATAGTCATCTGTATAGTATAATGCGGCCCCACATCCTTCGTATATTATCATGCTGTTCCCCATAGCCTCCCATCTCTGTACTCACAGATTTACAAGTGAAAAAAAAAGGTAAATACTCACCTTGGTCCTCACTGGCTGCTCCGGTCTCCTCTCCCCAGCGTGTCTCCTGGCTGCTACACTGCAGTCTCAGCACAGCGGCGCACATAAATGACATCATCGGTCGCCATGCCGCGCTTACAGAGAGGCCGGGAGACGGCGGCAGCCGGGACCGGAAATGTATATTTAAACTATAGAGAGCGGGAGCGGCTCCCGCAGGGAGCTTGAATTCCCACCGGGCACCCCTGTGAATATCGCCCCCTGTTCAGCAGCAGGTGGCACACCACCCCTGGGTGGGGGGGCGCGCAAAATGCGGCCGGCGAGGAGAGACCTCGGATGCTGCAGCAGGAGGCTCAATGGCGCCCCTTGACTGCTGCGCCCGGGGCAGATGCCCCGCCAGCCCCCCCCTGGATACGGCCCTGCCTTATACATGCTGCCACATATCTCTCCATATAGTGCAGTATTACATATGCAGCTTTATATCTCCCATATAGTGCAGAATTATGTGCAGCTTTATATCTTCCATATAGGGCAGTGTTATGTGCAGCCTTATGGCTCCCATATAGGGCAGTATTATATGCAGCCTTATATCTCCCATATAGTCCAGTATTATGTGCAGCCTTATATGTCCCACATAGTGCAGTATTATGTGCAGCCCTATAGCTCCCATATAGGGCAGCATTATGTGCAGCCTTATATTTCTCATATAGGGCAGTATTATGTGCAGCCTTATAGCTCCCATATAGTGCAGTATTATATGCAGCCTTATATCTCCCATATGTCGGCAGTATTATGTGCAGCCTTATATCTCCCATATAGGGCAGTATTATGTGCAGCCTTATATCTCCCATATTGTGCTGTATTATGTGCAGCCTTATAGCTCCCATGTAGGGCAGTATTATGTGCAGCCTTATAGCTCCCATGTAGTGCAGTATTATGTGCAGCCTTATAGCTCCCACATAGGGCAGTATTATGTGCTGTCTTATAGCTCCCATATAGAGCAGTATTATGTGCAGCCTTATATCTCCCATATTGTGCTGTATTATGTGCAGCCTTATAGCTCCCATGTAGTGCAATATTATGTGCAGCCTTATAGCTCCCACATAGGGCAGTATTATGTACAGTCTGATATATGACCCCCCGCGCCTCCATACTAATCTGGCCATACTGCACTCACTTATTTAAAGAAAAAAAAAAAAATCTGTACTTACCTCTCCTGGTTCCTTCGCTGCTCCGGCGTCTCCTCTTTTAGAAACTAAAGATTCAAGCCTCAAGAGAAGACGGAAGAGGTGCATTCCACTGTGCACTCAAGCAGGAAGTGGGAGGAGGCAGCAGCACAGTGGACGGATCAAGTGTATAAAATTTTACATTTTATACCAACATTTTAAAAACAGCAACATCTGGTCAAGCAGCCATCAAAGGCTCAATGACAGAAAATCGGTATAGACAACCATCGTTTTGCGACTAGTTATAGTCTTAGTCATGGTAACACCATGACTAAGACTGTGTAACTAGTCGAAAAGCGTGGTAACACCATGACTAAAACTGTGTAACTAGTAAAATGCATGGTAACACCATGACTAAGACTATGTAACTAGTCGAAACGCTTCGGTTTGTCTATACTAATATTCCATCATTGAGTCTTTAATGGCTGTTTGCAGAAAAAAAGAGAGAAAGAGAGGCGCCTATGAGAGGGACCCACTGCCGATATAGATAATAGAACATATGAATATGCTCTTCACCTATTGAGGTTGAGCTGTCCCCGCACAACCTCGGTATTGCGTGCTAGAAGAGTCGCTGTTGGGAGCAGTGGCTCCAGGGGATCCGGCTGTGTTCCACCCGTCCTCCGGTCACGTGGTTCTCCTCCAGTGAGGAGGTCCTTGTGTGTAGAAGAAAGGTCCTGCGTTGTGCAGCTCCACATGATCTCCCAAGGGGAGATATAAAGTATATTTATAAGAAAAAATTGGTGTTATGGAGCGCTCAATGAGGACCAAAAGGGATTAATGTCAATACTCAGCTTTATTCCACAACGCGTTTCAATGGCGGAATGCCATCTTCATCATCCCCTCATGAAGATGGTGTTCCGCCATTGAAACGCATTGTGGAATAAAGCTGAGTATTGACATTAATCCCTTTTGGTCCACATTGAGCGCTCCATAACACAAATTTTTTCTTGTAAATATACTTTAATGGCTTTTTGACTCTATTTTTAAAATGTTGGAATAAAATGTGAAGTTTTATGCACTTGATCCCCTCAATGATTTCTCCTTGGCAATGCTGGATCTTTCTCTGCTTCATCTTGTCTACACTACATCCGGCGTAATCCGTGCACTGCAGGGAGTCGGTGTTCAAGACAGGGAAGGTGAACTGACACTCTGCAGTCTATTTTTTATAATAAGAATACCTGTAGCTTGGTCTGTCATGCATTATTGTCTGCATCTCCATATTACCACTGAGCACCACAATCCGGTGGCAACCATAACCATTCCAGTTTGCTTCAATGACCTTATGGGGGTCAACTGTTTACAATTTGCACATACATATTTGCACATTTCCAGTTTGTATTGAATTGTATATAAATTGTCCCTACAGCCACAGGCTCACTGTCATGTTGCTATTTCTCTAGTTATTCCACATACTTTCTACATTTCCTTACTATATTGTTGCTATGACCAGCTTGGTGATGGCAGAATCTGCCCCTTCGTATGAACAACGCATACTGTTATTACTAGGCGAGATACATGAGTAAGGTGTTGGCATTCTGCCTTCCAGCATTTATATCAATGCCAGAAGGATGTGACAAGGTGAGGAGTAATAAATCCTGAAAATCATTACACTCCATGAACGTGGAGAAAGACAAAAGAATGATAAAGAGGACATATGCATTAAAATAATGAAGTTACAATTTACAGAACAGTAAAGTACAGTGAGTATGTATTTGTTAGATACTAAGGGGTGATATATAGCAGTACGTTTAACTCAACATTTCAAGTAATGAAATTCATACATAGGAATGTACAATGCAACAAATTGTATTAAATTAATATCACAAAGCAAAGTTAAAATACATTAATATTAGAATGTTAGAATCTTTATAATTTTTACGAAATAAAACTAGTTAGACTTTGGGGCCAATGTATCAAAGTGTTTACATAAAACACATAGACAAAACATTTTTCCGCAACATGGAGTTGTGCAAAAATATTGCAACTTTTGTCATTTTTATGCCAATTTAGTTGGAGCTGGGTAGAAGCTGGGACAGGATAGGATAAGCATTGTCAAATTCATCAATACAGGTAGCATCTCTTATGCCAAAAATGTTACTCCAGTTCTTGACTGGCAGTGCGTACAGAGGGGCATGCTACTAGGAATATGTGTCAAATTCAGTAAGTTGACATTAATTTAATTTGGCGCATTATACTCCAAAACACCCTTTTATGTGTGTACCTTGCCAATCTTAATGAATCATGCATTTATTCTTTATTATTTAGTTTCAAAGACAAACATTAGTTGAAAGTGTAGCTGGAGAAGAGTGGACTAGTCTAAGGGTCATGTGCCCACTGGCCTCTTTCAGCCCGCACCTGCTAGTAAAACTGTTATGGGGTAATGTTCCCCAATTATGTACTTATGTCCCATTCCAGGTGTATATGTCCCTCATCTTAGAGTTTATGTCCTCCATCTTTGTCCCATCTTGGTATATATGATCCCCATCCTGGTATATAAGAACCTCATACCGGGCCCATCCTTTCATATATGGCACCTTCCTGGTGCATAATGACCCTCATTCTTGTCTCATTCAGGTAGATATGGTCTTTTTTTGGTATGTATGGCCCCATCTTGGTATATATGACTCCCACCCTGGTATACATGGCCCCTTTCACAGACCCATCCTGGTGTATATAGCTTCCATTAGACCACAGAAATAACCTTTCCTTTGGTGTGTGGTGACTTGTGATGATGCTGGCACCTGATTTTAAAGTGTAAGCGAGGCAGTGCATGACCTCACTGCCATGTACTCACATCAACATCAGCTGCCAAGATATTTGCTGCTCCCCACCCGGAAATAGGGGCGTGGGGAGCAGTGAATATGCAAAATGCTTCTGTGGTCTGACTGGCTTCAATAACATGTGACGCATGCACAGACCACAACTGATATTCAAGATTTTGTATCTGATTGTTAAACTTGCGCACGTGCTAAAGTACAGTATGTCCTAGCTGTCCGGCTGGGAATTTGGCTCCATTTCCAAGTCCTGAAAGTCCGTGGACCCATTTGTCCATGGATTTCATTACTAATTTGCTTGTCTGGTGGGAAAACTGTTACTTGGGTGGTATAGGTAGCCATACAAAAACATAGGGATGTCTGCAAGGAAGTTCAAAATAATATTGGGGTGGCCCCAATTTCTTCAGAAACAGAATGCTGATAGGATACATTTGACAGGTCCCTTCAAGGTAGGAGATAAGGTTTGGTTATCTTCAAAAGTTTGGTCTACATTTATTGGCCTGTATGAGATTCTGAAGTTGGTAAATCTGGTTGCCTTTAGATTGAAACTCCTTAAGACTTTTCATATCCCTAATGTGCCTTATAACAACTATGCATCACTTGTACTGGAAGCAGCAGTTGTGACAAAATCAGAGTTCATGTACCAAAGTTCAGAAAACTAACCCCAAACACACCACAGCTCTCCCTGTAATAATAATAATTTTTATTTATATAGCGCCAAACATAATTCGCAGCACTTTACAATTCAGAGGAGACATGTACAGATAATATGAGACAATACAGAGTAACAAAAATTCAACAGATACCAATAGGAGTGAGGTTCCTGCTCACAAGATACAATCTATGAGGAGATAGGGGAGGCACAAAAGGTAAATGGTGAAAAGTGCTTGTCATATATGGTCCAGTCATCAATATAATAAATAGGGGATTCACATAACACTGCGTGAACCGAAGCAGCCAATATGTGTACAAGTTCAGACACCGAGTGCTATTAAGTGCATGGAGGGTGTGAAACCAGATGATACAAGGGACAAGGTTTAAAACCAGGGCTGGAACTAAAATGAAACCATGCAGTGGTGTATGTTCACACTGGCCTCATAATGGAAAAAACAACATGGAAAACAAGTGAGCAAATACCCTAAAATATTAAAACTAAAATGTTAAAGTGCAAGAAAATAAATCGGATACTTGGTGACATTATTTTGATCAAAAAAATGTGTAAGCTGTGCCACCACGACAAGGTGACCCCATCGGGACAGTCCCTACCTAAAATCAACTGCTAATATCTTATCATCTGTCTGTTACAGGGAAATGAAGAGGATTGGATCAGGCTGGACCACCCGTATGTCACTTCTGGCGCATGGAACGCACAGAAGTGCGGGTGGACCGCAAGCCCGCGCATGTGTAGTGTGCGGCTTGTAATCGCGCATGCGCATTGCAAAAGTGACTGTCAGACAAGACAGAGGCCAGGCTTTGGGGTACTCGAGTATCGGCTCCAAGGAGTTAACGTCTGCTGTGTCACAGGGAATGGTGGCCGCCCTGATCCCGTGTCCTGGGTATATCTTCAAAAAGGGTTATATTTACAGGGGATTATATACAGTTTGTCGTGACGCCACCTGTAGTTCCTGGTGAGGAGTCACCAGCGCGGCCACAGTCCGCCGGAGGTAGATGGTAGTGCGGCTTAGTTGGAAAAGTCCCCTACATGTAGGGCTGGACCTCCGGGGCAGCATTCCTGTGAATAGAACAAGTTCATGCAGCATAGAGACAGAGGCAGAGGCAAGATCACTTTTCCTCCGGGTACTTTACTGGAAAATTGTAGCAGCATCAGTTACAGTTCAGCATTCAGATGCTACAAAGACAGGTAGCAAAGGGGTGGCTGCAAGTGGATCCCAGGTAGTATGGTGGGATCCTTAGTGTGCCTGCTTGCTCTAACCCGCATCTGTTGTATGGGCGAGCGCAGCCAAACGGAACCTGGAAGCGCAAGTGTGAAAGGGGCTGTGTCACAGCACATGCGCTAGACTGGACGCACCGGAAACACGTCATGCGGCAAATAAAACAGATCTGGAAATCAAAGAGAATCTCTGGAGAATTTGCTTTTTTTATTATAAGCCATTTTCTATTCATGTATCTAAGCAGTGATGGATTGTTTTCCTGGTTATTATAAATCTTTAGTATAGGACTATGTAATTTTAATTGTGAGAATAGGAGCACGTTCATAGAACAGTAAAAGAATGGAAATAACCTGCATGGCCAAAAGTTTGAAACTGTTCCAGAAAATGAAGTATTTATCCTAGAAAATTACTGCAATTACACATGTTTTGACATATACATGTTTATTTCCTTTGTGTATCTTGGAACAACACCAAAAAAAGAAAAAAAAATACAAATTGGACATAATTTCACACAAAACTCCAAATATGGGTCAGACAAATTTTTTGGCACCTTTCCGAAATTGTGGATAAACAACTTTGGCCCTTTTCACATCTAAGGTTGGTGTGCTTTTTGCTTAATTTGCGTTTCTAAGTGTTTTTACAGCTAAAAACGCATAAAAACGCTAGCGTTTTTGTCCCCATTGATTTTAATGGAAATACATTGTAAAAACGCATGTAAAAACGCATGTGCGTCTTCAAAAATGCAAAACAAATGTGTGTTTGCCAACATAGCGCTAGACGCATTCCCCGATGTTTTGTGCTGCGTTTGCAAAAACGCATGCGTTTTGAGTTTTTGTAAACGCACATGCCGTTTTTGCATGCGTTTTTACATGCGTTTCCATTAAAATCAATGGGGACAAATACACTAGCATTTTTAGCAGTAAAAACGCATAGAAACGCAAATTAAGCAAAACGCAAACCTGCATTAGATGTGAAACAGGCCTTTGTTTCAAGCATGTGATGCTCGCTCAAATTCACCTGTGGCAAGTAACAGGCATGAGCAATATGAAAATCACACCTGAAACCAGATAAAAATGGGAGAAGTTGACTCAACCTTTGCATTGTGCGTCTGTGTATACCACACTAAGCATGAAGATCAGAAAGGAGAGAAGTGTCTCTGGACTTGAGAACCAAAATTGTTGTAAAATATCAACAATCTCAAGGTATAAGTCCATCTCTAGAGATCTTGATGTTCCTTTGTCTACGGTGCGCAACATAATCAAGAAGTTTACAACCAATGGCATTGTGGCTAATCTCCCTGGACATCGATGGCAGAGAAAAAATTGTGAAAGATTACAATGCAGGATGATCTGGAGGGTGGATAATCTACATCAATCAAGTTCCAAAGAAATTCAAGCTGTCATGCGGGCTCAGAGAGCATCAGGGTCAGCGTTAGCAATACAGTTGACATTCAAATAAAATGATACACTATGGCAGGAGACTTAGGGCCCTTTCACATCAGCGTTTTTCGTAATTCGCGGCAGATGCGGTGAAAAAACCGCATCTGCCGCGTTTGCCGCATAACCGTTCCACTTGCGGCGCGGTTGCGGTTTTTCCCATACAAAGTATAGGGGGACTTGCGGCAGATGCGGCAAGTGCGGTTTTGCACTTGCGGCAGGTGCGGCAGCGAAAAAAACCGCGGTCAGCCGCGGTTTTTTTTCGCTGCCGCACCTGCCGCAAGTGCAAAACCGCACTTGCCGCATCTGCCGCAAGTCCCCCTATACTTTGTATGGGAAAAACCGCAACCGCGCCGCAAGTGGAACGGTTATGCGGCAAACGCGGCAGATGCGGTTTTTTCACTGCATCTGCCGCGAATTACGAAAAACGCTGATGTGAAAGGGCCCTTAGGAGGATCCTACTGCTGAAAAATAGACATAGAAAAGATAGATTACAATCTACTAAAATCTATGTGAGTAAGCTAAAACCTTTCTGGGAAAGCATCTTGTGGACAAATGAGACCAAGATAGAGCTTTTTGGTTAAGTACACAATTCTACTGTTTACCGAAAACAGAATGTAAGTGGTAACACGTTCAATTCTTTGTCCACCTGCTGTATGTGATGCCATCCTTTTTTGCCCACATATCTGCTACAGGCATCTTTTAAAGTGAGAAAATTATAGTATCTTCTACTAAAGTTTTCAACTCAGTAAATTGTGCATAAAGAGGTTTAGTGGCATGCATGAAATACATTTTACATGTAAGACAAACTTTGAATCAACCAAAGTAAGGCAAGGGTCACACCAGAGTTTTCCCAGCTTTTAGCTGTCCTCCGCTAAATACTTAGTTTGTTTCTCTGCAGCGGAGAGCCGTCATCCCCGCCGCTTCCGGCTGACGCTGACCCTGGTTACCCGATGTTGATCGTGGTAACCAGCTACACATAAGGCTGCTTAGTGTCCGCTTAAGCTGAGCAGACAGGGAAACGCTGCTAACACTGGGCAGCCTTATGTCTAGCTGGTTACCACGATCAACATCGGGTAACCAGGGTCAGCATCACCCAGAAGCGGCGAGGATGAGGGCTCTCTGCTGCAGAGAAAAAAACTAAGTATTTAACGGAGGACCGCTAAAAGCTGGGAAAACTCTGGTGTGACCCTTGCCTAAACTATATAATATCATCTCGGCAGAGAAACATTTTTTTTAAACACATCCGATTATAAAACATATTTTTCTTCCTAGATGTATTTATTAAAATTACCTTTATTTTTGGGAATCCCTCTAATCACCCGGTCCTAGAGAAAGATCGACAACGTTGGCATAGTTCTCATTGATTGCTATTAGCCAGAGAAAGAGAAGAGAGAAGCATTAATAAACCTTTTCTGTCTTCTCTCCGGGGTCCCCAATTGACAACTGGTGACCGGTCATAATTTGCAAGGTTACAGGACAAAAAGGTTTATACTTGCGTGGTAAGTTTGCAATACTGCAGGGTTAAAGGCCAGAACTAAGTGCCTTAGATTTATAGCTAGTAATGGGCGAACCCGCTGATGCTCAGGATCGGCGGACTCACCCGGACCTTTTTGTAAAGCCCGAGTTCGGGATCGGACGTAACTTGAACTTGCGTGTGAACCCCAAACTTGGACTGTACAGTTATGGGATGGGGTGAGGGGTCTGTAAAAGAAAGACACTAATTAATAATTATCATTATTATACTTACCAGGTACCGCTGACTCGCCATTGCACGTCCTGCTGTCCGTCGCATCTACTTCTGGGGCCGCTCATTAATCTCTGGGGAAATTCAATGCACTGCTGGAAACCGCTCAGTTCTCAGCAGTGTTTGCGGTGACGTGAGAGTCGGGCGTTACCCGAGTTCATGGCTCAGCTATGAACTCGATTGACCTCTGTCACGGCACACAGCTCAGTCTGAACCTACTTGTCACTCTGAACAGATGCTGGTGTATTCAGAACAATGTAGCAGAGCTGAACATGCTGTGCCTCTGGATTACGTCAGAGAGAAGGTTTTTTTGTAATTAAAGATGGAGTCCCTAAATGTGTTTTTTGTTTTATTTCTAAAATAAATTATAAAAAAAATTGTCTCTGTGTTATTTTTTATGTTTACTAGAAATTCATGATGGTTTAATATTGGGTTTATTATTGGCCTGAAATCATGTATTTCAGGTTTAGTACCAGCTGACAATACAAAGTTGGTATGAACCCCATTATTACCCAGCATGCCACCCCCACCAGGGCCGCTGGAAGAGCCAGGTAAAGCACCTGGAAATGGTGCTACAATGAATGGGCCATTTTAAGGGCGACTGAGGGCTACAGTTTTCAGCATGGGGTGGCCCAGAATATTTGGGCCTTACCACGCTGAGATTCCCAAGCCCCAGCTGCCTTGCTTTACCTGGCTGGTGATCAAAATATGACCCACACATTTTTTTTAATTATTTATTTCAAAAATTAAAAAAAAAAATAATGGGCTTCCCGGTATTTTGATTGCCAGCTAAGGTATATCCCAGCACCTTGGGGTGGCAGCCCAGAAGACAATGAGCAGCTCGTAAGTAGATGCGGTGGGACAGCGGGAAGGCAGGACACGGGCCGTGGGACCCGGTAAGTATAATGATAATGTTTATTAATCATGTGCTTTGTTTTACATCCCAAACTGTAACACTGATTTCCCAGTGAAACCCGTGTTTGTGATCAGTGCACGAACACTAGGTGTTCAGTACAGACCCTAAATTTTATAGTTTGGGTTCACCCATCACTATTTATAACGCTTGGTCGTTAAAAGGATACATCAATTCTTTGCCTTGGAGCTGAAAAGTGACTATATATTTTTGATATACAATTTTCATACATGGTGCCCTTCATTTGCCTCCTGCTGCCTCCTCTGGTCAGATCTGCATTCCTTTCTCCTACTTCCAAGATGGCTGTCATACTGGAACAGGGAGTTCATTAGTAAGTCTAAACTATGCTTCCCCTGTCTCTTCTTCCCCTGAGCACAGGAAGTGTATGAAAGGCTAGCTGAAGACTTATTGCACTCCCCATTCCAATGAGGCAGCCATCTCAGATGCAGGAGAAAAAGAATGACAATATGAGCAATGGAGGAAGCAGGACGGAAAGAGATGTCACAAGGTAGAGTAACTAGAAGTGGGAAATGTATAGTCACTTTTAAACCCCAAATTAGAAACATAGGAATGTTGCAATTTCTTCCAACAAATGTGCTTTGAGGGTAAGCAATTAATTGGCCAACGGTAAAGTAATTAGTGCTAGTTAATATACTGAATATTCTATGCAGATAGCCTGAAGTATCTTGCATATTCAAAATACAGATGTCTCTAAAACCTCTGCTTGCATGTTTTATTCATCTGTAGTACCATTTGTGGATTTTTTCATTGATATTTTAAATAAATCTCTTCCATAATTAATAACTTAATCATCATTACTAATTACTGAATACTATAAGAACTGTATCCGATGGTGAACAATAGCTTTGTTTTATAATAAATGGAAGGAACAAAAGAATTGTCCAGGAAATTGAGACAGAAAGCTTATACTGGGAGATTAACTAGAGGTGCTGCTGTCAAATAGACAGCGTCAGCTGCGCTCTCTCTCACCTGACCATCTGGCCGGGCACACACCGGAACCATCCCAGTGCTCTGGTTTCCAGGGCAACACACCTTTTCTGTCCAGGGAAAGGAGAGGAGGGTCAGCATTGGGACACCTTCTCCTTTTCATGCATCAAGTCTGCATGTAGACCAGGTTAAAGGTTCATTTCTGGGCTCATCCCTGAGGATATTCTCTGAAAGGTAGATTTGTGGAGTATCAGTGTATGCATATTAAAACCAGCAGGTCTGATTATGAAGTCTTGTAACAAAGGAAGGAAAAAGTGATAAAAAAAATATTTAGGTTATTAAAGATGGACTTTTAATAGAGAATAATAGTCATTTCAACTGCTATCTTGCTATTTTACTTGACACAGATTGGAACTTGTACTATAATACAAAAATGTCACTATTTCTAAAATAAAGATTATTTGTTGCATTAATATTTCTTGGGACATCATTATGTAGGATATCAGTAATAGTGATGAATGAATCTTTTGAAATTTGATAAATAAACTAGTATACATGGGGTGAAAAAAAAGTGTCCCTATCACTTATCCCGCCACCACATCCTCCTGTCCGGCCATCTGTGGCTTCTTGTTTAGTTCAGAATCATGTGAAAACTCCTGGTATGGAATCTGCACCCCGGGCCAGGACTTCTCAGTGCAGTAAGTCCAGCATAGAATGAAGATGCCAGAAAAGGATGTCACACTTGGTTCTCAACGAAATATAAGGCCATTGGAAGGAGGAGGACTTAACAGGAGGCAGTGGCGGCAGGCCAGATATTTTTCTTACCCTTTTCACAGCTTCCCTACAAATCAGCAAAATGGCAGCCCCGTGGACCACAGTTGGCTGAGTTTGGGCAAAGTGGATCACAAATATTAAGATTCATGAGAATAGAAATGATTGGATTAATTAAACGCAAAATCAGTTTCCATTTCACTCATCTCTAATTAATAATAACTAAATGGAGGCCTGAATCTATGGCATCGGGAGATTCTAGAACATTTAAGAGTATATGTTAGTTCATTGTTTTAGGTTACTAAAAGCAAAAAAATTAGGTGCATGTAAAACTGGGCAATTGCAGTTGAATTGTCTAAAATGCATACAACAGTGTAGATATATGTATAGAAAATATGATGAATGCTGGTATAGATGAAAATACTACTATTTATGATGTAGTAATGAACATCAACTGATAATTGATGGTCTGACTTGATTTGCGCCATGTGATAGGTGCATGATTGAGGGATGGTCCAAGGCAGCCCTTGCATGATTAAAGTGGATGGGAAGAAATGTTACCATATCCATCAAAGAAGCTGTTCAAGCCCACCAATAAAGGCAGTCATGCCTACTGAATGCATGGGGTGTCTCAGGGTGGGCGTGACTGTGTTTGTTGACAGATTACACTGGGAAACACAATTTTTTAGGAGTTAGGTCAGACAACTGTTCTCAATTAATTTTTGGATGCTGAATCCAGAAATGATCTCAGTTTTTCTCTATCACGTCAAGTTTTTGAACTATAGGATTTTTGTCTTCTCAAAAATATGTAAACTACTGTACCTAAAAAGTGTTTTTTTTTTTGTTTTTTTTTTTAAATAGTACAAATATGAACAAAAAATGAAATATATAAGAAATAGGCATGACTAATATGTTTTTTAACACTATCATGTTTTTACCAAGGATATATATATATATATATCAGATAACAAGTCTTATTACAGATATCAGTGCAATTGTGCATCTCTGGCAGGTAAATTGTGGAGGAAAAACTTGACATGCTAGAAAAAAACTGACTACATTTTTGGAATCAACATGCCAATTTTAGTGTAAATCAGCTCAAAAACCTAACTCAACAGAATTTTTTTTTCAAATTGTTCCCCAGTGTTATGCAAGGGGGTCTTGCCCCCCCCCCCCCCCGCCTGTGGGTTTTACTCACAGACCTCCACAACAATGCTAATAAAGTCCTTGGCCACGTCTCTTCCTAAAGTAATGACTGAGCGTAACAATATGGCCACCGGTACATTTGGTCTGATACTGCACATAATTGGGTGTACAAAGACGTCAGTTATTGCACATGAGCATGGAAAAACAGGGGTTTTTTTTTTTACAGTCTTGCACAAACATGACAGCCGCATCAGTTACTTTGCATGAGCACGGAAAGACATTTTTTTTACAATCTGACCAATCAGGAGATACCTGGGTCAGCCTGCGCAGCGGCAAGTGTTCTCTAGACAGCACTAGTTCGGGACAAACTTACAGACAGACAGGCTAATTTAATTAGATTATCACATCTTACTACACTAATGAAATATAAGCTTACAGCTCTGTAGTCCTGGACTCAACTACAACTATCTGTAACATCTGTGTGTCTGTGTGGAGTTCTCCCCATATTTGTGTGGGTTCTCTTTGGCTATGAACCATGGTACAAAAGGCACGTTAAAAAAAACAGTACATGGTGAAAAAATAGATATGATTGTAGACTTAGCTAAAAGTCCCGTCACAAACAACTCTATCCGGGACCAAGTGTTTTTCGGTCCGCGCCGCTGCTCCAATAAGTATCAGAAACACTGGAGTGTTTTAAATAAAAGATCTTCAGTTTTATTTCCGACGCGTTTCGGAGCTAAACACCCAGCTCTTTCCTCAGGGAATGCCACTCCTGAGGAAGGAGTTGGGTGTTTAGCTCCGAAACGCGTCGGAAATAAAACTGAAGATCTTTTATTTAAAACACTCCAGTGTTTCTGATACTTATTGGAGCAGCGGCGCGGACCGAAAGATACTTGGTCCCGGATAGAGTTTCACCCCCACGATTGTGGAAGTGCGGTCCTGGCTGCGGCTGCTGTGTTTGAGCGATGTTGTGGGCTTCACAACCGTATCAGGTGAGCAGTTTTCACACTGTATGGGATTTGATTTCTATTAAGGATAAGACCCTATGCGCATTCTCATTTTTTAGATACCGTCACAAACAACGACGCTCCAGAGATCCCGACAGCGATAACGACCTGCCAGGAAAGCTGGGGCGTCACTACCTGGTCGCTGGGGAGCTTTCAAACAGGAAGATCTCCCCAGTGATCATGGACCTGGAAGCCACCTCCACATTGCTGGAAGTGATGTTACCAGTGTCCTCCCTGCTAAGCTCAGCATGTTAGCAGGAAGGAAGCTGGTAAGTATGATAAACTCAGGGTATATAGGCAGCGCGCGCTGCCTAGATACCCGGTGTTTACCATGGTTACCAGCCTGTGAGATCGCTGATCGTTGGTCCCTCACTGTCACATGCAGCGATGTGTGCTGACCAGCGGGAGAACAACGACCAAAAATTGGTCCTGAGCCCTTTGCAGCGATCAGCGATCTCACAGCAGGGGCCTGATCGCGGCTAGATGTCCCACATAGCGAGATCACTGGAGAGATCGTTGTAATGTCACAAAACCTGTGACAAAATGATCTCGCTGACTATCTCGTTATGTGTGACTGGGGCTTAAGTTTAAAAACAATTATAACAATAATCAACTGAAAAATAAATAGACTGCCCTCAAAAGCATTTTCCCTTTATAAGGGGCAAAATAAGAGTAAATTACCATTATCAATTTATAACAAAAATCTGAATACATATCACACATCTTTAGGTTGAAGACAGATATAAATCCATCGAGTTTAACCTATTACCTAATATGTTGATCTTCTAAAGGAAGGCAAAAACCTAAAGAGGCAAATGCTAATAGCCCCATATTAAGGGGAAAAGATAAAATTCCTGCCAACTCCACATGCAGCAATCAGGCTACTTCACTGGATCCCATCACGAAATCTAGTACTGATGTAAGGGGTCTAGGGTTCTGCCCTGGAGAGGACGTTGTAGGCATGAAGGTGTTGATGTGTTGTATATTCATGCATAAAGTTAAGTGTATTTATATGCTTGCGGCTATCCAGTAGTCAAGGTGAATACTCTCTGGTGTATGCGAGTTAGGAAAGTTGAGAATAATAATTATTGATACTCCTTAGGGGTGGGGCATAGTCTATAAAAAGGGCCTGTAGCATAGAGTTAAAAGAAGAATCCCCAAGTAGAAAATAAAAGGAACTGCAGGAACATCAGGCTCCTTGACTCTCTGGGTCACCCCAGGAACTGATAATGACAACTGTGAAGTGGGCCCAGGACAAAGGCCAGTATCACTCATTCTGCATTGACACTCAACTCTCGCCTTTGGTGGCTTCTTGAGAAGCGACTGATCATTCCGAATCGTGTGTGGTGAACATCAGCATAGACTTGGTGCGGGTCAACATGTTGCTGGCAGTAAAGGAATGTTTATCCAAAGTGTTCCTCAGAGCCAATCATTATGGAAAGAGTTGTGCTGGAGCCAGTAGAGTCTAAATTAATTTTCACAGAGATAGCACAGTGCTGAATGGAGTGGGTGAGAACCTAGAGGAACCAGAACGGCAGGAGCAGTTTGCACCAAAGTCATTCATTGTGAATGCACATTAAGAACGTAACATTTAAGCTATGCGACTGTTTAATAAGGGCAATTGTGAACCTAACTGTTGTACTGGGTGGCTGGCTGGGACACGTGCTGCAAAACAAGGGCTGCTCCACAGCCTAGGCCTTGTCTCACCCTCGACTATCAATGCTCTGTATGGCTGGCCCCTCAACAAAGGTATCCCGACCCTCTTTGAACTTTCTTAGTGAATCATCCATTAAAACATCATGTGACAGAAAGTTTCATAATCTCACTGTTCTTACAATAAAGAATCTTCATCTGAGATTATGAATAAACCTTTCATCTACTGTATACTTAGCGGTTGACTCCTTGTCATCATTGCAGGTCTAGGTGTAAAATGATCCTTAGAAATACTGTCCCTTTATATATTTGTAGATTGAATAAGATTGCTCCTAAGGCTGTGGTCACACATGCCAAAATGTTTTTGCTTTGGGAACATTTTTGGTAAAAATTTTGTCATTTTTTTTCCTAAATCCAAAAAACGGTCCGTTAACGGATGGGGCACTTTCTGTGTCATTCCGTTTTTGAAGACCTCTTCCCAGGGTCCAAAAAACGTTGCTAGCAACGTTTTTGGGTGCTGGAAAAAAAACGGACTGTTTTTTGATAACATGGGGCCCTATGGAAAAACAGTCCGTTTTTTAAATGGCACATTTTGGCACCATCCGTTAACGGTCCGTTTTTGGCACAAAAAAAAAGAAGATCCAAAAAACATTTGGGAGCACAAGAGCCTCCAAAAGCACTAAAAAAAAAACGGATTTGATAAAAGGAACACTATGAAAAATGTTTTGGCATGTGTGACCACAGCCTAAGCCTGAATTGCCCTTCCTTGCACCTGCTCTAGTTCAAGTCTGTCCTTCTTATACACTGGAGCTCAAAATTGTGCATAGTATTCTAATTGTAGCGGCACTAATGACTTGTATACATTAAAAGTATGTTCTTCAAATGAGCATCTATAATTAATTTAATGTATCCCATCATTGTATTTGCCTTGGCAGCAGTTTCCCTGGCACTAGTCACTAAAGTTTAGTTTGCTGTCTACCCATACGCCCAAGTCTTTTTCACTGACAGTTTTACCCAGTGTTTATCATAATTATATATTTCATTTCCTCTGTAAAAGTGCATGATCTTACATTTATCTACATTAAACTTCAATTGCCATTTCTTAGTTTAAGCCCCCAGTTTACACAAATACTTCCATAATATTAAATTATCCACATCTGAGTTGATTACCCTGCTGAGTTTAGTACAATTTGCAAATATTATAATTCTACTTCATACACCCTCTACAAGGTCACTAATAAATATATTAAAAAGAAGAGGGCCCTAAACTGACCCTTATGCTACCTGTTAACTGTGACCCAGTCAGAGTGTGTTCCATTAAAAACCACCACCCAGCCTGTTTCCTCATTCCTGATCTAACCAAACTTTACAATTCTGACCAGTGTCACTTTATGAGGTAATAACTTTCAAATGCTTCAATGGATCCTAGTGATCCTGACATTGTTTTTTTAGACATATTGTTCTTTATATTAGTGGTACATTTATGATGATATATTTTGCATTTATTTTTGAAAATATCGCAAATTTGGAGGAAATGTAAAGATGTTTGCAATTTTCAATTTTTTTATTTTATGCCCTTAAACCAGAGTTATATCACACAAAATAATGAATAAAAAATGCCACATCTACTTTGCATCAGCATCATTTTTGAAACATATTTTTGTTAGGAAGTTAGAAGGGTTAAAAGTTTATGAGCAATTTCTCAAAAACTTTTTTACTAAACCAATTTAAAAAAAAATATATATCACATTTAATGTGACACTATTTTGAAAACTGCACCACTCAAAGTGCTCCAAGCCACAACCATTCAGGTGCTTTACATAAATTAAAACAATGTGGAAAGTAAAAAAGTGAAAAGTTTACTTTTTCCCGCAAAAATATTGCTTTAGCCCCGAATTTAGCATTTTCACAAGAGTAACAGGAGAAGATGTACCCCAAAATTTGTCGTGCAATTCCTCTTGAGTATGCCAATACCCCGTTTTGTACACTAGACCACTCAAAGAATTAATCTAAATTTGTGGTGAACAAAATTTTAAAGCGTTAAGCAGCGAAAATAAAAAAAAACTAATTTTTCCCACAGCTTTAGCCCCAATTTTTTTTTATTCAGAAGGGTAAAAGGAGAATATCACCAAAGTATTAGTTGCGAAATTTCTCCTGAGTATGCCGATACCCAATTTGTGGTGGAAAACTATTGTTTGGGTGCACATCAGGGCTCAGAAGGGAAGGATTTCCATTTGGGTTTTGGAAAGCAAAATTGGCTGGAAATAATATAGAACAAATTGCATTTGCAGAGCTGCTGATGCACCTAAGAAAAAGAAACTCCGCCACAAGTGACCCCATTTTTCAAATTACACCCTCAAAAAATTTATGTCGTTGTGTTTTGAGCACCTTGAACCTTCTTGGGCTTTACAAAATTCTATAACGTTGAGTCGTACATACAAACTTTTTTCCTGCAAAAATGTTCCTTTAGACCCTCATTTTTATTTTCACAAGTTTAACAGAAAAAAATGGACCCCAAAATTGATATGTGCGTCTGTCAGTATTCTGGATTTTCCAGGTTACGTTTTGTGTTTCCTTGCCCTTATTCAAGATGGCGTCTGCTGTCTCGTTATGTCTATGTGTTTCTTGCCTCTCTGCTTATTTAATCTCCAGTCTGACATCTAGGCCTTGCTTGAGTATTTTGCTTCAACCTCTGGCTCGTCAGGGCATCTCCTGACTGTGCTCCATCTCCAGGTATTCTGGATTAGCTCTTCTCTGCAGACATCTGCTCAGCTGAGCGTCACCTGCACTTAGTTTGCCTCCCAGCATCAAGCTGTGCTCTGTCAAAGATTGTTCTTGTTTTGGCTTCTGCCAGCCGGTTCTGCTACACAAAAGCTCTGCTGCAGCAATTCAGTTTGTAAGTTATTTACAGATGCAGTACTCTGGACTCTTGGGATTTGGTATTTAGTTACCCTGCACTGCATTTAGTTCTGCACTGCATTACTCAGATACTTCTCTGTTACAAGGCCTTCCTGGATATGAGCTGTTACCTATAGACTATTTCCGTCATCGGCTTCTTGTTTTGTGAACTGTTTACAGAAAGACTTTATAAACTTTGCCCTCCTTATAATTTATCCTGTTCCTTGTTTGTTGCACTAACACCCAAACTTGTTCTTTGCACGTATTTAAATACAGACTTGAATCATGATGTCTTGTCTTGGTCTTGTCTTGCTCTACCCTATCAGATTCCTGAAGGTATTGACATAATTGTGTGACAACACCAATACTTCATATGTGGTGGAAAACTACTGTTTGGACACACTGCCTAGCTAAGGAAAGAGTGACATCTTGGAGTGCAGACTTTGATGGAATTTATGAGTGCCATGTAACATTTACAGAGCCCTTGAGGTTCCAAAACAGTAGAAACTGTCAGTTGTCACAGTTGGGGTACTGCACCCATAGAAGAGTGTGCAGTTATCCCTGTCACAGTGGGAATGCAAGGTTTGTAGGAGGTTCCCATCCCGGCACTCCCACACTCAAGCTTGGGCAAATGGTTGGAGCCCAGTCCCTGGGGGGAGAGTTGGGGGAGGAGGGAGGAAGAAAAGCAGGGAGTTCTAGTTTGCCCTAAAGAGAAAAAGGAAAGGGAGCCCCGAGAGAGGAAAGGGGTCTCCAAGAGAGGGGGCCTAAGAGAAGAAAAGGCAGCCCAGCAAGAGAGAGAGGGAACCCCCATACCGGAGTGCCCATACTCCGGGGGAACCCTGGTCCACCACGGGGAGCCAGCTCCGAGAACATGGTGCAGGGAGTCTAGCCCTTGAGCTGCCAATACCGTCCGTCGTTGGTCAGTCTACCGGCCCCAACAACCTGCCCACACAGCACCACCACACCGGGATCACCCACTAAAGGTCGAGCCCCTTCTTAAGAGCTAGGAAGCACGGGAACTCAACAGCACCTCAGTGGGCCTGGTAGTAAGGGGGTAGTGCAGGGACAGGAATCAGCAAAAGGACCTGGGATAGTCAAGAGAAGGTATATCATGGGAGTCTCCGAGAGATCTTGCAGCCCGATGTGACAACCCGGCTGGCTACCTCACGAAAAAGACTGTGTTTCACTGTGAACTGCATTGTCATCAGAATTGTTCCAGTAAAGTACCCGGGTAGAGTGACAGGGTCTCCATGTGTTTGTCCTATTACTGCATTGCTGATAATTTACTTCAACAGACTGCATCCCCATCATCGGTGCACTACTGGCCCCGGAGGCCCAGCTCCACCTGCAGGCAGCTGTTCCATGCAGGCTGCCATACCATCATCCTCCGGAGGACTGAGGCGGCACTGATGTCAATCACCAGAATCTGCAGGTGGCGTCACGACAAATTTTATTTCAATTCCCATTTATACTACCCCCTTTTTAAAGCATAGCCCCCAGGGCACAGGTCTCGGCAGGCCACCAGTGACATCCAAACCTCAGGAAGGGCCCAAATACCAGTGTCCTCATATACACTGGGGTGGCACAAAACCCCCCACAAAGTGACCCTGTATTGAAATTGATCTAGTGTTTTCCTTGTATGTGAATTTTATGTTTTGGCTTATGTGAGTTGTATAGAGTACCTCAGGTTGGCATATGTGAATTGGGTAGAATGCATCCGGTTTGCATATGAGAGTTGTGTAGAGTTCATCGGGTTTGCATATATGAGATGCATAGAGTGCATCAGGTTGGCATATGTAAGCTGTGTAGAGTATATCAGGTTGACATATGTGAGTTGTGTGGAGTACATCAAGTCATGCTTTAAATCAGAAACAAATGTATTAATCCGTGGATGAGTGATATATTTTGAAACAGTCTTTTATGCACAAGCTGTTTTTTCGAGGCAGGTGTCACATTGAAAAATGTTCCAATATACAATAAAGGAAAGACTTTGCTCTCCTAATAGGTGTGGTACCAAGAAAAATTAAATCTGGCACACACTATAACCCAATAATGAAGGCCTAACATCTAGAGACATCCAAAAAAGGGTACTTATTCTGTTCCAACTTCTAGAGACTTCAGAACAGATAAAGCCCTCTAGTGCCCCTGGTGTCATAAAATCTACGGGGTTTTGGCTACCTGGGGTAACTGATACCCTCGAGATTATGAATCAAGCTGGTTTTTACCGATACCGGTAACGTTACTCTAAATGATAGTGCCGGTAAAAAAGGATTTCGTTCTCATCTGACAATGTCAAACATGTCAGAGGAGAGTGCACCGTATATCCCTGCCTCCCCCCTGTCAAAAAATGGCGGGCACAGATAGGGCCAGAAAAAAAAACCCGCCGGTGTCCTCTCCTGCCTTCCTACCCAATCCCCATCATCTGATCCATTACCTTCACCCTCCGATGTCTCCCTACTCTTGGGTCCTGGGTCCCACGGCGTCTTTCTCCTGCAGCACTTCCTGTTCATGGATGTGTCATGATGCCGTCGCCTGCGCAGACTGAACTGTGATCACCTCGGTGAGGTGAAACAAGGAGGGAAAGCAACATGCAAAGAATGGGATACTCATCGTTATAGTACAAAAAATTATTTAATGAGCAAAGCCAACACAAAAATACCAAATAAAAACAATTAAAAAGCTAACAAGCAAATAAAACAAGGCCCCACAAATTCTTATGCACAGCAAAGGAGAGAAATATGGTTTTATAAGGCAAACAGTAAATGTGATACACCAGATAGAAAGTCAAATTAAACTATATCAAAATTGAATGCCTAAATAAAAGGGTAATTTCTCACAACACCTCCTAAGATAGGGGTTTAGTGGACCCCAAAAATATAGAGATGGATAAAGAACAGCTGTAGAATGCAAAGTTGACCTGCAAATATATACGGTAAAAGGCAAGCCCTGTAAAATTTAAGAGCCTTATGTGGCTTTTCAGGGGTTAATCCACCAAAGTTATGACATCTGCACCACAAGTATAAACAGCCAGGCTGGTATGGTGGGAAAAAGACCTCAGTATGCAACACAATCAAAAATTGCAGGAACACAGGCAGAGCACCGATGAATGACTGCACAAACATACAGTGGAGAGCGGGCTGTGGAACACAATCAGTTGTATGCCCAAAGAGAGGGGAAGACCTCAGAAGGAGTCAGGTAATGAATACTGACAAAGAGGTGTGAGCCCAGCTGCGCCTGGGGGGCCCTGCAAGGAAAAAAGACCCCACACGTTCTGTTATCTAGGTGGCTTCATCAGGGGAATAGGACTATCTTGTGTATTACACTGTTTGCCTTATAAAACCATATTTATTTTTTTTGTTGTGTATAAGAATTTGTGGGAGCCATGTTTTATTGGCTTGTTAGCTTTTTAATTGTTTTTACTTGGTGTTTTTGTATTGATCTTGCTCAATAAAGATTTTTTTGTACTATAAAGAGGTGATCATGCCATTCTTTCCATGTTGCTTGCCCTCTTTGTTCCATGTTTTGTTACTACATGCATGGGATAGATTCCTCTTTCTTCAATTTGTGATGCCCTTGGAAATTCCTTTTTTCACCTTGGTGAGGTGATCACAATTCAGCATCCTCAGCTTGCATAGAGATCAATTGTGATCCCATGGTGACTGCTCTGCAGATCATCAAGGATTATAGTTAACCCCTGTGTAAGCTGAGGAGTCTGAATTGTGATCACTTCAGTGAAGTCACCACAGTTCAGTATCATCAGCTTACACAGGGGTTAACTGTCATCCCATGGTGACTGCCCTGCAGATCATAATGGACCACAGTGTTAACCCCTGTGTAACCTGAGCCCAGTCTCCTGACAGGGTGCCTGGTCTTATAGCATGTGGGGGATGACCCCACATGCTAGAAGACTGAGATTCGTCAATGGATCTTACCGCTGGACTACGTCGGACCATTTTTTTCCAATAAATTGTTGAAAAGTGGTTTTGTGTTGGGGAGTGTTTTTTCAAATTGGTGAAAAGGGGTTTTGTGATGGGGAGTGCTTTTTCAAATAAATATTTTTTTTCTGCTTGTGTTTATTTGTGTAAGTATTGATTTGGTTAGTAACATCAGATATCTGATTGAGGCCTCAACATTACTAGCCTCTGGGCTTGATGTCAGCTGGCAATATTAAGTTTGCATTAACCCCTTTATTACCCAGTGTAACACTGCAGCCGGTGGGACCCCTTCCCGGGACGCAAGGGGATCAGGTCCCATCTGGCCACCGGTATTCTGTTGTGCCCGGCAGGCATACTCACAGGGACCACGCTCCCTTGGCATCCTCCCCGGCCACAGCGGCTCCTCGGCAGGAAGTGAGAAGGCGGGGGGGTACAGGTATAGGGTGTGCGCAACACTTTGTAAATTTAAATAGCCAGTACACCCTTTTTCCTGTTACCACTCTCAGCCTATCGCTGAGGGCTGGTAATTTCTTAAAGCCCTAAGGGAGGTGTCTGGGCAACTTTATAGCTAGTCTAAGTTGCCAGCTCAGGTCCCTACCAGCACATGCAGCTTATTGTGTTCTCTGAGAACCTTACGATTTTTTCTCTTGATTTTTGTGCCAGATTCCTCCTGCCTGTTCACCCAGAGACCCGTACCACTCTCGCTGGTCCCTGGCTACCTCCCGGAGCTCTTCGGCTGCACCAAGCCCCATCCCTGCCTTCTCCTCCCATTCCCTGGTTTCCTTTTCCTGTTCTGCTTTGGGTCGGAAAGACAAGTTGACTGGTTCATCGGACCCTCTCTGGTTGCGCTTGGAAGAATCCCTGTATAGGGGTAACCCTTCTTGTGCTCCCTTAGGGGGACCCCGGTGCTCTGGCTCTGTGGACTTTATTTGCGGACCTACCCTTTATTGTACTAAATAAACCCTGTTAATTATCTGATGTACTTGTCTGACTTGTTTCTGGTATCAGCCTCCACGATATCTCTGTGGTCTCCTCCGCCTGTGGTGGAGTGTCAGATTTTGCCCAGGCCATGGACCCCGCTGATACCAGATTCTCAGCTCAAAGTGAGCTAACCGGCCTCCGACAGAGTCAGAATCAGCTCGTTACATTTATGCAGACCCTGGATGCCTATCTCAGCTCTATCCAGGTGACCGAACCCACTAATGCCAATCAATTTGCAAGTTTACACCAGGAACTTCATCGGCAATGGGAGATGCAGACTCAGATGTTGAACTACATTACATCAGTGGACGAATAGTTAACCAACATGCAGATGGCAGCCGCTCCGCTTGTACAGGTCCCAGTGCTTGAGCCTGTGGTCGCAGCAGTTTTAGGACCCTCTCCTTGTCTCTGCAAATCCACAAGGTACTTTGGGGATCCTATATTGTGCAGGGGGTTTCTTAGTCAATGCCAGCTGCATTTCCAGTTGTTGCCTCACCAGTAGTGATGAGCAAGCATGCTCGGCGCTACTCGTTACTCGCACGAGTATCCCGGTACTCGAAATGCTCAGCGAGCACCGAGTACCGCCAAGATGCTTGGACTCTTCGCTAATAATTATCGATCTGACACAAATACACAGCTCCCTTCAGTGCACACAGTGAGCTGGCACCTCACAGAGAGCACATTGATTGTTAAGGTCCCTCTGGGGGACACAGCAAGGTGTTGTATGTTGCGACAATTTGAAAAAGCCCACCCTCCCGCCCTTTCCCAGAAACACTCGTTTATAGCTGGAAGTCTGTGGGCGGAGCCTGTCACTAATTGACTTACATTGGGCTCGGTGCTCTGGCCGAGTACACGAGTATCTTGGGATGCTCGGCCAGAGCATCGAGCACCCGAGCATTTTAGTACTCACTCATCTCTACTCACCAGTATCCCACAGACATAGCCAAAGTGGCATTCCTTGCCTCACATTTGGAGGGAGAGGTCCTGGCATGGTTTAATCCACTCCTGGAGAGGAACAACCCCATTGTATCAAATCTCCAGAACTTCTTGGACACCTTCCATAAGAGCTTCGATGAACCCGTTCGAGTGGCGTCATCGATGGAGACCCTCTTCAACTTACAGCAAGGTACCCTTTCTGTCATACAGTATGCTGTCCAGTTCCGCACCCTGGCCTCTGAGCTCCAGTGGTCCGACGAGCCCTTGATCGGTGTCTTCCGGCATGGATTATCTGGGAGGCTAAATGACGAATTGGTGGTTCGGGACCTACCCAATACTCTGGATGACTTCTCTCTCACCCTCCAGATCGACCTCTTCCTACAAGAGCGATCCAAGGAGAGGACCCACAAGAGGAGACTTCCTCATTTGGCTCTGTCATTTCAGAGACCCCTCCTTCCTGCAGTTTCAGCTCCAACTTCTGTCCATGAGCCCATGTAGGTTGACCGTTTCAAGCTGAGTGACCAGGAACGTGAAGAGAGGTTTGGCCTAAAGTTGTGCCAATACCGTGGGAGTGCTACCCATTTTTGCCTCTGATGTCCCAAGAAGCTGGAAAACTTCTCCACTTAGGACAGGTAAGAGAGGCCTACCTAGGTGAGAGCGATTCCTCTCTAGCCCTTACTGTTTCGATACAGGTGGCGGTCGGTGGCAATTTTTGGAGATGGCTTACTTGGATTCCGCTTCCGCAGGCAACTTTGTACAACAAGCTATGGTTCGTTGGTTTGGTATCTCTGTGGTTCCTTTGCAGCATCCCCATATCATCACCTCCGATGACAGAAGGCCCTTCTGAGACACCATCTTCGGCATCACTGAGAAGGTGGAACTCCAGATCGGGGCTCTCCACAAGGAGAGGATTGCCTTCTACGTGCTACCCAACCTCTACCCTCCATTTCTGCTTGGTCATCCATGGCTTCGCACCCACAAACTAGTTCTGAATTGGCGGACAGGGTCATTCTTCATTAGGTTCAGGCTTGCTATAGCCACTGCTTCTTATCAGTTTGGCCAGGATGCACGTCACAACCACCATCAGCCTTGCCAGGATTGCCTTCAGTCTACTGGCCTTATGCGGATGTGTTCAACAAGCAGGAGGCGGAGACCCTACCACCACACAGGTCGTACGATTGTCCTATTGATCTAATTCCAGGTGCATCACCTCCCAGAGGTTGGATTTACCCTCTGTCGCTAGCCGAGATCCAAGCAATGTCTGACTACATCAAAGAGACCCCGGCTCGGGGATTTATCCAGAAGGCTACCTCCCCTGCAGGGGCTGGGTTCTTCTTCAAGAAAAAGGATGGGTCATTTCATCCCTGCATCGACTACTGAGGTCTTAAAGCAGTCACGGTAAAGAACAAATATCCTTTGCCTCTCATTCCAGAGCTCTTTGATCGCCTTCATGGATCCCAACTCTTCACCAAGCTTGACCTCCATGGAGCTTACAACCTCGTCAGGATTCGTCCTGAAGACAAGTGGAAGACTGCTTTCACCACCTGCGATGGCCAATACGAGTACTGGGTAATGCCTTTTGGTTTAAGTAACGCACCTGCAATATTTCAGGAGTTCGTCAACAATGTCTTTTGTGACCTACTCTATGTATGTGTAGTCGTGTACCTGGACGATATCTTGGTATTCTCCCCGGACCTCACTACACATAGAAGTAATGTCCGCTAGGTTATTCAATGGTTACGAGAGAATTATTTATATGCCAAGTTAGAGAAGTGCTTATTCGTGTGGAACTCTCTGCCCTTCCTGGGGTATGTCATCTCTGATACAGGTCTTGAAATGGATCCTGAGAAGGTGTCTGCCATCATCAAGTGGCAATGTCCTGTCGGTGTCAAGGCCATCCAGTGATTCCTAGGATTTGCCAATTACTACCTGCAGTTTATCCCTCACTTTTCGGATCTCACTAAACCACTCACCGATTTGACTCGAAAGGGAACTGACCCCAAGGAATGGACTCCGGAGGCGGAGTCTTCCTTTCAGCCCCTCAAACAAGCCTTCTCCACCACTCCTGCTGTCCATAGACCTATGGTGAATAAACAATTCTTCGTGGAAGTAGACGCGTCTTCTTCTGGGGCCAGAGTCATACGCATGCAGAAGCTTTCCACCGGAAGAATGGTGACCTGTGGATTCTTCTCTAAGGCGTTCTCACCCAGTGAGCGCAATTACTTCATTGGCGACAGAAAGTTGTTGGCCATCAAGTTGGCCTAAAAGGAGTGGCGCTACCACCTGGAGGGTGGGGTTCATCCAGTGGTGATCTACACCGATCATAAGAATGGCCTGGATGCCTTTCTTGAAAAATACAATATTACCAGTTATATATACTAGATTCTTTGATAGGGCGTTGATGCAGGAAACTAGTTTGATTGCTGTATGAGAATTAACAAAACCTTAAATGGCATTATAATTGTATGCTACCTGCCCCTGTTGGACAAATATCCTAGGGACAGTGCAATTGCAGGACATACTCATTATGCATAATTATGCACAAAAAGAAAATTGAGTACCAAGCAGTAAAATAAAGCTTTTTATTAGAGCCTTATAAAATAAGGATAGTGTTTCGTAGAAGAGAGAAAGTGTTTTACATCCAAAAAAGTCTAGAAAAACGACAAAATATAATGTCATGATACAGAGTCAAAGAATAGCATTGAGGAATCCATAAATGGACCCTGTACATATGTTATGCAGGTACAACCTTTACAGTGACGTATATGGTGAGGCTGTACAACATACCCCTACATAAAGTGACCTGTGCATAACAAAGGATCAAGGTTTGACCCCCCCTGTGTGCAGTCTCAAAAGTGCCTAGTGCATATATAGCAGCATTTATAAATATACATGAGACAAAGTCACACACAGAGAGTTACCAGAACCTCACTTTCCCCTGAAGAAACCTGCACTAGGCAGGTGAAGCGTAGGTTGGGCTTCCTTTTCTGGTTTCCTTTTACCCATATAGTCCTGATTAACTCTTGATGTACAGGATCATCTGGCTTCACGGATCAAAGGTAGATCTCTCTGTGTGTGGACTTAAGGTCTTCCGTCAACCTTAAACACTATGTGACTATGTTACTATGTTACTATGAATCTGTCCTATCTACAGTCTGCTCAGAGGCTCAACCCTCGTCAAGCTCAATGGTCTCTGTTCTTCGCTCAGTTCGACTTTTGTCTCCATTTCCGTCCGGCCGAGAAGAACATCAAGGCAGATGCATTGTCCAAGTCCTTCGTCTCTGATGACCAAGAGGAGAAACAACGTCCCATCATTGATCCATCCAAGATCGTTACTGTAGCACTGGTCCAGCTGATGCAGCCACCTCCAGGTAAGACGTTTTTTCCCGTTCCTGAAAGGTGTATTCCAGTGGGGTCATTTGGCTAAGCTGGCTGGCCATGCGGGATTGACGAAGACCCTGCAGTTGGTCACACAGCATTATTGGTGGCCTAAGATGCGCCGGGAGATCACCGAGTTTGTCTCTGCCTCCCCGTCCTGTGCCGCTCACCATACCCCATACGCCTTAGGATGACCTTACATCCTGGCAGGGATCTGCATTAGGCTCTAATGTCGGGTAACTGGTAGTGGTACTGAGTGCAATTGATCTTGTGACCCTGACGAGGTATTATTGGCTTTGTAACCTGTATATGGGTTTGATTGTTGTGGTGTTACCTCACAAGTGTATGATCTCTAATAGTTCATAATATGGACATGACCTGTCATATTGTTTAGCACTTGCAATCAAACTCACCCCTTGTCTAGTGTATATCATTGTAGCACTTAAACACTGCCTGTGAATACGCTTTAAAGGGAACCTGTCACCTGGATCTAAGCCCCTACACTATCACTACCTGTCCCTGCACCTTCCTAGCTGCTCCCTATTTATCTCTCTCTGAGATAAATCCGCCCTATAAAACTGCAGAAAAATAACATAACTTACAGCAGTCCCTGAGGCTGGGGACTGAGAAGGCGGCGCCAGGCTCCATTCTGCCCCTCCTCCATGCAGCAGCACACGCCCCGCTGGGCGGCGTTATTCTTTCTTCATCACCGCCTCCTCCATTTGGAATCTCCCACCCACTTTACACTGTAAGGTAGCGGTTAGGATCGGCACGACATAAGGCAGTGACTCAGGTATTTACTCACACAGCACACAGTTCAGGTATTCACAGACCTCCAGATTCCGATGTAACAGGTCAGACTAACCCCCCGACCAGAATATACCTGAGGTATAAACTGGGCTAGCCCAGAATATACCCCCCTGGGCCAGAATATACCCTTGGTATATTCTGGCCTAGCCCAAACTATACCCCGGGGTATAAACAGGCCTAGGCCAGATTATAACTCTCCGTATACCACAGCAGCTGTAGATCAGGGCCCCAAGCCGTGCACAGGGCCCCAAGCAATGCATGAGGGCCCGAGGCAGCACAAGGTGGCCCCAGGCAGCAGAAAGTGGCCCTACGCAACATACAGGGGCCCCAGGCAGTGCTAGGGGCCCCAGGCAGTGCTAGGGGCCCCAGGCAGTGCATGGGGGCCCGAGGCAGCACACAGGGGCCCCAGGCTACACACAGGATCCCAGGCTACACACAGGGGCCCCAGCCAGCATACAAGGGCCCCAGGCAGTACACATGGCCCCAGGCAGTGCACAGGGCCCCAGGCAGTGCACAGGGCCCCAGGCAGCACAAAGTGGCCCCAGGCAGCACAAAGTGGCCCCAGGCAACATACAGGGGCCCCAGGCAGTACTAGGGCCCCCAGGTTACACACAGGATCCCAGGCTACACACAGGGGCCCCAGCCAGCATACAAGGGCCCCAGGCAGTGCACAGAGCCCCAGGCAGCACAAAGTGGCCCCAGGCAACATACAGGGGCCCCATGCAGTACCAGGGGCCCCAGGCTACACACAGGATCCCAGGCTACACACAGGGGCCCCATGCAGCATACAAGGGCCCCAGGCAGTGCACAGGGCCCCAGGCAGTGCACAGGGCCCCAGGCAGCACAAAGTGGCCCCAGGCAACATACAGGGGCCCCAGGCAGTACCAGAGGCCCTAGGCTACACACAGGATCCCAGGCTACACACAAGGGCTCCATGCAGCATACAGGGGCCCCAGGCAGCACACAGGGGCCCCAGGCAGCACAAAGTGACCACAGGCAATATACAGGGGCCCCAGGCAGTGGGCCACCCGGGGCCACTTTGTACTGCCTGGGGCCCCTGTGTGCTGCCTCTGGCCCCCATGCGCTGCCTGGGACCCCTTTGTACTGCCTGGGGCCCTTGTATGCTGCATGGGGCCCCTGTGTGTAGCCTGGGATCCTGTGTGTAGCTTGTGGCCCCTAGTACTGCCTGGGGCCCCTGTATGTTGCCTGGGGCCTCTTTGAGCTGCTTGGGGCCACTTTGTGCTGCCTGGGGCCCTGTGCACTGCCTGGGGCCCTGTGCACTGCCTGGGGCCCCTAGCACTGCTGAGGCCCTAGCACTGCCTGGGGCCCTAGCACTGCCTGGGGCCCCTTTATGTTGCGTAGGGCCACTTTCTGCTGCCTGGGGCCACTTTGTGCTGCCACAGGCCCCCATGTGTTGCTTGGAGCCCTGATCTACAGCTGCTGTGGTATACGGAGGGGTATAATCTGGCCTAGGCCACTTTAACCCCGAGTATATTCTGGTCGGGGGGGTTAGTCTGGCCTGTTACACCGGGGCACAGCCGAGTAGAACCTCATACAATCCCAGCAGCTCCTGCTGCTGTCCTGACACACTCCACCCCCTCCCCACAGCCCAGGGCAGCACATATCATCTCCTATTCACCCGCACACCTGGGGGTCAGTGATTTCAATCAGCACTCAGCTCCAGTAGCAGCTCACCCTGTGTGTGCTGCTACCGAGCAGAAGATACAATCTCCCATATGCTGTGTCTCAGTCAGGGGACACATCGAGGTCGCATCACCACAACATGATAGGTGTAAAGCACAGATTCCAAATGGAGGAGGCGGCGATGAAGAAAGAATAACGCCGCCCAGTGGGGCGTGTGCTGCTGCATCGAGGAGGTGCATAATGGAGCCTGGCGCCGCCTTCTCAGTCCCCAGCCTCAGGGACTGCTGTAAGTTATAAGTTATTTTTCTGCAGTTTTATAGGGCAGATTTAGCTCAGAGAGGGATAAATAGGGAGCAGCTAGGAAGGTGCAGGGACAGGTAGTGATAGTGTAGGGGCTTAGATCCAGGTGACAGGTTCCCTTTAATTATTGATAACCTAGCCTATTGTCTACAATAAATCCCCCCCACCGACCATTTTTGGTGGGGGTATGTGTGGATTGGTGACAAGTTACCTAGTAACTGGTTTAAATTTTTTTATTGTCTCTGTTGTACACTGTCACTTGCAAATACTTCAAAAACAAATAAAAAATAACTCACCTAAGAGTGCACCCCCGTTATATAGTGGTTCTTTTTCTTCCTCAAATTGTTTAATTCACCACTGGGAGGGGTGGCACCTTATAACTAACAGAAGCTTGTGCACCCCTGTTTGCAAAACTGTGCCCGTAACAAGACACCCAAGCGGTTACCCTAGGGTCATCTCCTGCCCCTATCAGTACCGTCTGTGCCATGGAAGCAATGGATTTCATCACCGATCTACCAGCCTCCTTCGACTGTACCGTCATATGGGTTGTGGTAGACCTGTTCTCCAAGTTGGGTCATTTCATTACTTTGTCTGGGCTTCCCTCCATGCCCAAGCTGGTGGAGTTGTTTGTCCAGCATGTTCTCCGTCTTCATGGGTTGCCTCTTCATATTATGTCCGACAGAGGAGTGCAGTTCATGTCCTGGTTATGGCATTCCCTCTGCAAGAAGTTGGATGTCTCCCTGGATTTCTCTTCGGCATACTATCTGCAATCCAAGGGGCAAGTCGAATGGGTGAATCAGGTATTGACCAACTACCTGCGCCACTTCGTCAACACACACCATGACGACTGGGTGACCTTATTGCCTTGGGCGAAATTCTCCTATAAAAACCATGTCAGTGAGTCCTCTTCTAACACTCCGTTTTTTATCGTGTATGGGTACCACCCTGGGATCCCAACTCCCTTGGACATCATGACCGACAACCCAGCAGCCGAAATGCTGGCTAGAGACTTCCCTAAAATCTGGTCCGAGACGAAGGCATCTCTGGAAAGGGCATCCAAGTGGATGAACAACCATGCCGACAAGAGACAACTGGACCCACCTCCATTCCAGTCCGGGGACAAGGTATGGCTCTTTTCCAGGTTCATCCGCCTCAAGGTTCCCTCCTACAAGTTTGCTCCTTGGTACATCTGACCCTTTCAAGTTCTCTGGAGGATCAACGAGGTATGCTACCAGTTGAGATTGCCATCTTCCTTGTGGATCCACAACTCATTTCATGTATCTCTCCTTAAGCCAGTCGTTCTCGGACACTACTCCCGATATCCAATTTTTGCATCCCTCTCCCATTTCTGCCAGCAATGTCTTTGAAGTCAAGGCCATTCTGGATGTCAAGAAGAGAGGAAACAAGACCTTATATTTAGTTGATTGGAAAGGGTTCAGTCCAGAAGAACGGTCTTGGGAACCAGAGGAGAATAATGCTCCTCGCCTTCTGTGAAGGATTCTTGCTGGTGGGACCCTCCCCGGGACGCATGGGGATTGAGTCCCATCCGGTCGCCAGTATTCTGCTGTACCCGGCAGGCATACTCACCGGGTCCACGCTCCCTCGGCGTCCTCCTTGGTCGCGGTGGCTCCTCGGCACTTCTCCGCATCCTCCTCTCTTTCTGGTGACAAGAGGAACACATATAGGGCGCACGCGTGCCACACTTTGTAAATTTAAAGGCCCAGTACACCCTTTTTCTTGTTACCACCTCTCATCCAATCGCTGAGGGCTGGTGAGTTCTTAAAACCCTCACTTCCTAAGGGAGGTGCCTTGGCAACTTCGTAGCTAGTCTAAGTTGTCCCTACCAGCACATGCAGCTTATTGTGTCCTCTGAGAACCTTACGTTTTTTTCTCTTGCCTTCAGTGCTGGAACCCTCCTGCCTGTTCACTCGGAGACCCATACCACTCTCACTGGTCCCTGGCTACCTCCCAGACCTCCTAGCTGCAACAAGCCCTGTCCCTGCCTTCCCTAGTTTTCTTTTCCTGTTCTGCTTTGAGTTGGACCCACAGGTTGACTGGTTCATTAGATGCTCTCTGGTTACGCTTGGAAGAATCCCTGTATAGGGGTAACCCTTCTTGTGCTCCCTTAGGCGAACCCCGGTGCTCTGGCCCTGTGGACTCCCTTGGGGATCTACCCTTTATTGTACTAAATAAACCCTGCTCATTATCTGACATACTTGTCCAGCTCATTTCTGGTATCAGCCTCCACAGTATCCCCGTGGTCTAGTGGGTCCACTAGTCACCTCCACCTGTGGTGGCGTGACACCTAGTCTGTCACCACTACTAGGCAGCTGGAATAGATGGATACCACGGCAGAAAATGGCGCTTCTATGAATTCACCACTTTCTGGGGCAACTGCAGGCTGCAGTTCACAATGGGGGGGGGCGGTAGTGGTAGAAAGCTTGGACCTCCCTATGCTGAGAATTCCAGTCCCCAGCTGCCTAGTTGTACCTGGCTGGACAAAAAATATGGCGAAACTCCACGTCGTTTCTTTTAAAAATGTAATTAATGAGTAATACACAAATGTATTTTTGATTACCAACCAGGTAAAAGTAGGCAGGTGGGGGTGGGAAGCAGCCCATAACTGCCTGCTGTACATGGCTGGTAACTATACATACAGCGGAGCTCCGCATCACGTTATGACATCTTGAAACACGTTTTTCCCCCAGCCTAACATAGCTTTATTCACAGTCACAACAGTGAAGAATTGCTCAAAGAAACACAGCAAAATCCGCATTAAAAACTGCAACAAAAACGCACCACTATCACAGGCATTTTACTGCTGCGTTTTTTCTGTAGGCGCAGATTTCTGGAAGCACAAAATCTGCACCACTATTTTTTATTCGGCACATGGCCTAAGGGCATGTTTACACAATCAGTGTTTACAGTGGTTTGGACGCAGCATGTTATAACTATGTCTAAACCGCTGCATTGTGCACTACAGAGTGGATGGGATTTACAGAAATCCCATCCCCACTGTGTTTTTCTTGTCCGCAGCATTAACTTAACTGTAGGGCAGACTTCCGTGCCGCCGATTGTCCACAGCATGTCAATTTAGCACTGTGGCGTTGGAGGCGATCTCAATGGGTAAATGCAAGGAAAAACCACTGTGGGCACAGGTGACTGCATTCATCTGCAGAGATCCCCAGCATTCCCACAGGAGGAGACACTGCATCCAGGACACAGCATCTACGGATCTTGTACACATACCCTAAAAGTGAGAAATTTAGTGTGAAAAAAAGAAAATGTTCAATGTGATTGTTATCAAATTCTGTGAAGTAAATGACTCACCCCGTGGGGCCGTGGGTACTCAGAGCCAGGCCTGATGATGTCATCAGGGAATGGGATGTCATCACCCAGTCCGTGGTCCTGGAGCGGTCAATAAAAAAGGGAAAGAGTTTGTTAAAAAGGGGAGAACGGGATTAGGGATCGGTTGTTGTGAAGCCACCCATGGTATGCGGCTATTAGGTGGCCGCTGCTGCTGTCCGGGACCTCTGGGGATGATGGGATGGCAGCTGTAATGGTTTCGCTTCCCCCAGGTGGAGCCAGTCCACAGGGCATCTGGTAAAGAGGGGTTGGTGATGGAGGGCCAACAGGGCTGAACTGGCCACAGGGAGGGTATCGGAGAAGCTCACATGCATGGTACTGCAGCCTGCCAGGATACCAGTCTGCTGCTCCTCAGGCGGAAAATGAACAGTCTCACATACAATGCTGATTTCCAAAGCTAGTTTACTTAGCTTTTCTTTGCAGGCACTACAGGGTACAGTTGTTGTTTCAGTTGCAGTCCAAAAAGTCCTCAGCAACTGGGATAGGTCATCCAGGACACCCCCTTTATGTTCCTTTCTCCTCTGGTCTTCTTCCTCAGCGCTGCCTGCTCGCCTACTTCCTGCATGTGCCTCCGTGCACAGAGCCCCAATCCAGCAGCCACTGGCCTTGACCCTAGTACGGCTGCCTTATCGACGGGTGTGTCTGGAGTTGGCCACAGCTCCTCTAGATCTCGAGACTACTGGTTCAGTGGTTGGAGCTGGGAGTCTCCTCGCTACCTTCAGGGCCGGGTCCCTGGTTCTCGCCCTGCCCCTCCGCTTTACTTCAGATTTCGGCGCACGGGTGAATCACTCACTTCCCCGTGCCCCTAGGGCGCCCTCTGTCTTTCTGCAGTCTGCTGTTCTAGGACTCACGACAAGCCGCATCTCTTCTCAGTACCCTGCGTCCTTCTCCTTTCACTGTTCCCACATTCTGCTTCTCTCCTCGACTGAACTGCCACTTCCTGTTGTCTTTCCCTTTTGTCTTCTCTTCTAATTCCTGACTGCTTCTGTACTAAGTTCCCACCCTCCACTTCTCTCCCCGCTGTCCCACTGACTACCTGGGCCCTCCCCCGCAGGGTCAGCCAGCCGTCCCTGGGATCAGGTATGTTGGGTGCTTTTGTGGGTGTCCGGACTTACCATCCCGTTTACTGAGAACAGGAATACTACACCGGTGGATGGGGTGTAGTACCCCTCCGTGGCAACTAAGACCACAGGGGCGCCATATACCTGTGGGTTCCAAATGCTCTCTATATCCCTGGATACAATTCTTGATGTGTTTTGTTTCCAAAATGGGGTCATATGGGCCGGTTTCTGCTGTTTAGACCCCCTAGGGAACCTGCAAATGCGACATGTTGCCCGCAATCTATTTCAGCTTTTCCAAAATTCAAATATTGCCCCTTCCCTTCTGAGCCCTCGCATTTGTCTAAACATAGCTTTTTGTCTACATGTGGGATATCATTGTGCTCACAGAAAAGTGGGTAACAAACTATGGGGCCCATTTTGTGGCATTACCTCTTGTAAAGGCAAAAGATTTGGTGCTAAATCAACACTTATATGAAAAAAAAGAGAATTTTCAATATGACAACCTATTGTTATCACATTCTGTGAAGTTCCTGTGGATTCAAAATGCCCACTATACCCAGAGAAATAATCCTTGAGGGCAGTGGCATAACTAGAGTCTGAAGGGCGAAATCTGGATCTGGGCCCCCCCACGCGTGCTTACATTGGTCTGATGTATGGGCCCTATGTAACGTTCTAAATCCTAAAAAGAATCACAAATTGACCTCTCTCCCCTTCATTATGTATTAATGTGCCACATCCTGCTATATATGGTTCTCCTCCTGGAATATGCCCTTACCTTAGATATATGTTATATTATCCTGGTATATATGGTCCTCCATTATAGTATAACACAGCCTCACAGCCCTCCATATAGTATAATGCAGCCTTACAGAACTACATATAGTGTAATACAGTGTCGCAGTCATACATAGTATAATGCAGCATCACAGCCCTCCATATACAACCCCTGGCAAAATTATGGAATCACCTGGCTCAGTGGATGTTCATTCAGTTATTTAATGTTGTAGAAAAAAAGCAGATCACAGACATGGCACAAAACTAAAGTAATTTCAAATGGCATCTTTATAGCTTTAGGAAACACTAAAAGAAATCAAGATAAAAAAATGTGGTAGTCAGTAAGGGTACCTTTTTTCAGACCAAGCAGAGGGAAACAATTATGGAATCACTCAATTCTGAAGAAAAAATTATGGAATCACCCTGTAAATTTTCATTCCCAAAACTAAAACCTGCATCAAATTAGATATGCTCGTTAGTCTGCATCTAAAAAGGAGTGATCAAACCTTGGAGAGCTGTTGCACCAAGTGGACTGACATGAATCATGGCTCCAACATGAGAGATGTCAATTGAAACAAAGGAGAGGTTTATCAAACTCTTAAAAGAGGGTAAATCATCACGCAATGTTGCTAAAGCTGTTGGTTGTTCACAGTCAGCTGTGTCTAAAATCTGGACAAAATACAAACAACATGGGAAGGTTGTTAAAGGGAAACATACTGATAGACCAAGGGAAACAGCAAAGTCTCAAGACCGGAAACGTAAAGCAATATGTCTCCAAAACAGGAAATGCACAACAAAATAAATGAGGAACGAATGGGAGGAAACTGGAGTCCATGTCTGTGACTGAACTGTGAGAAACCGCCTAAAGGAAATGGGATTTACATACAGAAAATCTAAACAAAAGCCATCATTAACACCTAAACAGAAAAAAACAAGTTACAGTGGGGTAAGGAAAAGCAATCATGGACTGTGGATGACTGGATGAAAGTCATATTCAGTGATGAATCGCGAATCTGCATTGGGCAAAGTGATGATGCTGGAACTTTTGTTTGGTGTTGTTCCAGTGAGATTTATAAAGATGACTGCATGAAGAGAACATGCAAATTTCCACAATCATTGATGATATGGGGCTGCATGTCAGGTAAAGGCACTGGGGAGATGGCTGTCATTACATCATCAATAAATGCCCAAGTTTACATTGATATTTTGGACAGTTTTCTCATCCCATCAATTGAAAGGATGTTTGGGGATGATTAAATAATCTTTCAAGATGATAATGCATCCTGCCATACATCAAAAACCGTGAAAACATTCCTTGAAAGAAGACACATAAGGTCAATGTCATGGCCTGCAAATAGTCCGGATTTCAATCAAATTGAAAATCTTTGGTGGAAGTTGAAGAAAATGGTCCATGACAAGGCTCCAACCTGCAAAGCTGATCTGGCAAAAGTAATCAGAGAAAGTTGGAGCCAGATTGATGAAGAGCACTGTTTGTCACTCATTAAGTCCATGCCTCAGAGACTGCAAGCTGTTATAAAAGCCAGAGGTGGTGCAACAAAATGCTAGTGATGTATTGAAGTGTTTTGTGTATCTGTTTTTCATGATTCCATAATTTTTTTCCTCAGAATTGAGTGATTCCATAATTTTTTTCCCTCTACGTGGTGTGAAAAAAAATTACCTTTACTGACTACCACATTTTTTATCTTGATTTCTTTTAGTGTTTCTTAAAGCAATAAAGTTGCCATTTGAAACGACTTTAGTTTTGTGCCATGTCTGTGATCTGCTTTTTTCCAACAACATTAAACAACTGAATGAACATCCTCCGAGTCAGCTGATTCCATAATTTTTGCCAGGGGTTGTAATATAATGCAGCGTCACAGTCCTCCATATAGTATAATGCAGAGTCACAGCCCTCCATATAGTATAATGCAGTGTACCAGCCCTCCATATAGTATAATGTAGCCTCATATCCCTCTATATAGTATAATGCAGCCTCATATCCCTCCATATAGTATAATGCAGCCTCATTTCCCTCCATAAAGAACTCTCCTAAATTCCTAACAAAAAAAATTGCTTACAAACTTGTGCTGATGTAAAGCAGACATGTGGGAAATGTTATGTATTAACTATTTTGTGTGATATAACTCTCTGGTTTAATGGAATAAACATTCAAAAGTTGAAAATTGCAAAATTTTCAAAATGTTTGCCAAAATTACATTCCAATGATATGGTTACAAATAAACACAAAAACTATTGTTCTAAATTTACCACTAACATGAAGTCCAATATATCACGAAAAAACAATCTCAGAATAAGTGGGATCCGTTGAAGCCTTCCAGAGTTATCTCATAAAGTGACTCGCCCAGGACTGGAGTACTTGGATCCCGGGCGTTGCTTCTGGATCCTGTCACCGGTGGTCGATGCCCGGGACCGTGGCCCTGGTGGTCCCTGGAAAGTGTTGTGACGCCACCTGCAGTATCTGATGATAACACCAGTGCTACTTCAGACCTCTGGGGATGGTGTTATTGTAGCCAGTTGGTCTTGCTCCCTGCAGGTAGAGCAGTGTCCCCAGGGCAGTGATGCTGTATTAACTGGAAGGCGGCTCTGCATGTGAGAAGCTGTCTGATCCCTCACAGCGGGAAAGAAAGACACACCACACGTAGTTGAGTCTCTGCATGGGTTTACTGGTCCCATTCAAGTTCAATAACTGGTCTACAGTCATGGGTAGCTGACCTGGTTAGTGACCAATGAATGGGGTGTTCGTCTGTTGCTCTCAAGATGTTTCTCTCGGTTTCGCCCTCTGTCCTTCCTAGTGTTGAAGTCTGGCCTGCGTGGAGCCTGACCTGACCTCCTGCTCTCTCCTCTGTAACTCTACGCTCATGTAGGAACCTTCTCCAGATTGTCGCAATTCTGGGGATTTTCCGCAGGTCATGGCTCCTTGTTTGGTTACTGTTACAGGTGACCGGGAGGCTGAAGACTCTTCGGTCTGACCAGTGTTGGAGGCTCAAAGTTAGACTTTCTTGCACCGCTACCGGAGCCAGTACTCCACTCCATGGACTAGGATTCACCCAGACCGGTCGGTAGACAGTCTGACGCCGGATGTTAGCACACACCCTCAGGTTGCCCTTTTCTCATCTGGGTCACCGCTCTCTTTCTGGGTGCCCTCCCTGTATGTTCCTCTGAAGGGTCCTCCTCGACCTCTCTTTACTACTGCTCTGCTTCTCTTTTCCCGCTCTCCACTACCCACCTATATAACCTCCAACTGGGACCGGTTACCCGGGTAATGGGTTTAACCAATTGGCCCCCTGAGCTAGCTGTGTGGATGCAGAATGAAAGCCACATACAAACTTTCCCCTTCACTGGCCACAGGGATACTGCACACGCTGGTCTGGGTGAAGTACCCATTCGTGGCGCACCAACCAGTGGGGCACCACAAAAGTGACACTGGTCAAAATTTCAATAAATGGCCTGGACATTAAGGTGGAAATTGGCTCCGTCACTAAGAGGTAAAGAAGCAGACGTGATGTTATTGTCAAACAAAAAATTTTTATTAGTGCAAACTGCAAATAAAAAAAAATTTGTTTGACAACAACATCACATCTGCTTCTTAAAGTGTGTGCCAGCTTTAATTTTTTACTATTTTTGAAAAATGGTGTGCTTTCTTATCACAATTTTACACAATTCTATAACACACTTCACATTTTTTTCATGACATTCCTTTTTTTCTACATTTTGGGACCTGAACAGTAAATGTTTCCCAGGTTCTATACAGGCACCTTCAGCTCCAAAAGTACTATGGCCTCCCCTTCCTGTCTTCAAATTATTAAGGCTTCGATCGCCATGTCCTGAAACTGAAGGAATTTGCTGCCTGACCTGTACATTGTGATAGCACGTAAGCGTATTGCCATCTGCATGATGGGCACGGCCAGCTATTTGTACTGCACTTTAGCTTTCCCCATGGCTCTGTGGGGCTGAAGGACCTGATCAGAGAGATAAACTCCCTCCATGTTCTTATTGCACCCTAGGACATACTAGGTCCAGTTTGAGAACCTATGTAATGGTGCTTGGACAGTGGTGGGGGTGCTGACATTACCATGTATTGTGGACAAGAAAAGGACATCCCTCTTGTCCATATACTTGACCACGAGAATGTTGTCACTACATTGGTTTCCGCTCTCACCCTTTCTGAGCATCTTCCCAATTAGTGATCTAGGGAGTCCTCTCTAGTACTAAATGCTGTGGTAGCTCTGACAGGGATCTAAAAAGTAGGGTGTTGGTGTAAACGTTATCCATCTAGGTGATACCTCTGATGCAGCAGTGGGGATAATTTAAAGGGTTTAATCCGGGTGTATCTAAATCTATACAGTAGATGTACCATGAGTTAATCTCACAAGGTTTATACCATTTTTTTCCCTACGGAATTTAAAAGAGTTTTCCCATGAGTCAAGATCATTTTAAGGTTCATTTTAAGCATTGGATCTTGGTTTAAAAATAGGTTTCACAATTGCATGTAGAAAATGTTCTTGTGCTCAGATAATCTTATAACTGTGCCCCTGCTGTTTAATGTGCAATGGCCGTGTCTGACAGTACATGGACATAGTCTTCTGATCATACCACATCTCGTGTGCTGAGATCATCTTACATATGTGTCCCTGCTATATACTGTGTAATGGCTGTGATTGGCCGTACAGGGACATGATCTGATCATACCACATCTCCTGTGCTGAGATAATCTTATATATGTGTCCCTACTATGTACTGTGTAATGGCTGTGTCTGACCGTACAGGGACATGATCTGATCATACCACATCTCCTGTGCTGAGATAATCTTATACTGTATATGTGTCCCTGCTATGTACGGTGTAATGGCCGTGTCTGACCGTACAGGTACATAGTCTGATCATACCACATCTCCTGGGCAGGTGAGGATGCAAAAGAGAGTATACCGCTAACGTAGCATGGGATCACAGTTGAATCTGTGAGGTAAAGCCTGTTTTTATAAAATGTTTTACCTCAAGGAAGAAGAGACAGGACACATAACAGGGCCACATATATAAGATCATCTCATCTCAGGAACATTATTTTTAAACAAATCCAATTTGTAATGATTATTATTCCAAAATCTATTGATTTAATTGAACTTTGTGGGACACCCCTTCAAGTCTCCACTTGAAGTGTATTTGGGACTCCATGTGTGAGAGTCCCTAATACACTTCAAGTGGCAGTCGCAAACTTGGCACACATGGAAATTTATGAAACTCAGTAAAGGACCTGACAACTCATGAATGCCTCCACAGCAGAGCAGTCAGGTGCTGCACACATGAATAGTCATTCAGCTCAGCAGAGGACCTTACAACACATGAATGGCTAAGCAATGGAGAAGCCAAGGTCCACATATGGGGATAGTCATGTAAAAAGGATCTAACATGTGGACAACATTGGTAACCTAGCAGGATAGGGAGAAGGAGCATAGGGACAGAGCACGAGCATGCACAGTAACGCCAGGGAAAGACAAGATAAACAGACTGACATTTCTCAAATGACACAACACAACCCACTATACTAAGACCAAAAATGCTACAAACCAGTGATAAATACTGCCAGAACATGACCAGATCACATATTACCACCACTAAGTGACTGAGAATAATGCCACAAACAAGGGAGAAATACCACCCTATCATGACCAGACCACATATTACCACCACATAAGGACCCAAAAATAGCATATACAAGGAACAAATATGATTAGCTGTAATGAGGCAGGCAATAAAAAAAACAAAAACTGAGCTACAGTACAAATATACATGCAGATTGGAAGCATGTTCACATTAGCCACTAAACAAACAACCTAAGAAAAAACTGTATGAAAAAAATGAAGCAGACAGTGTTGTAGCTATAGCTAACTAGCTGTAGAGCCCGGTGTTGCCCGAGCATAGTAACTAACTGTGCTTAGTTATGACAAAATAGATTGATTATTTTGCACATAAAAGTCACAAAGTAAATAGACAGAAAATACAGCTGTATAATGCCAACTCAGTTGATTCAGGAAACATCATAGACTATGTTTTGAGGGGAAATTTTAACCCTGCGCTTTACAATCAGTTCCAAAAAAGTCCTATTCACTGTTTGTATGCGTGAGGTATAGATACTCTTTTGACAGTTAGACAACATCAGGTGACCTATAACCTACCATATATAGAAGAGAACTTAAGTGTGATGCCACAATAGAATGTAGACCTACAACATTCTGAGTCAGGTCACTGTATTTGTGCAGTATTTGTGTCTGCCGAGTTCTACTTGTGGATTTGCGTTGTGGATTTGCAATTGATCCATTGTATTGAACATCACTGTTTTGTTCTTTGCCATATATGGTAAGTTATAGGTCACCTGATAAATATGCGGGCTAACTGTCAAAAGAGAATCTATAACGTCACACATACAGTGAATAGGCCTTTTATTGGTGACAGGCTGTAAAACGTGCACTCAAAACATAGTCTAGGATGTTCCCTGAGTCAAATGAGGTGCCCAGGATAGTGACTAACTGTTCTTAGCTATAACAAAATAGAATGGTTTATTTTGCACCAAAAAGTCACAAAGTAAATAGGCCTTCAGGTGTGTGTGGCCTCCTGCTATACACTGGGGGCTGTGTGCTGCCTCCTGCTGTTGTGAGGTAGCACCGGGATTGCAAGACAAAAGGCAGTGAGCCTGGTATCAGTTTAAACTGTACCTGGGTTTATTGATGAAGCACAGATGTGGCACAAGTCGCCGGGTTCCGGGACGCAGCCAGGTACACTGCATACATCCACCATATACAGTCATATGAAAAAGTTTGGGCACCCCTCTTAATCTTACTCTTTTTTTTTTGTTTAAAATTGTTTTTTTGCAACAGCTATTTCAGTGTGATATATGTAATAACTGATGGACACAGTATTATTTCAGGATTGAAATGAGGTTTATTGTACTTACCGAAAATGTGAAATATGCATTATTTAAAAAATTGATATGTGCAAAAGTATGGGCACCCTTCTGATTTTCAGGATTTGAATACTCCTAACTACTTTTTACTGACTTACTGAAGCACTAAATTGGTTTGGTAACTTCATTGAGCTTTGTACTTCATAGCCCAGTGTATCCAATCATGAGAAAAGCTATTTCAGGTGTCCATTTGCAAGTTGTTCTTCTAGTTGCATCTTCTCTGAGGAGTGGCAACATGGGCTCCTCAAAACAGCTCTCAAATGATCTGAAAAAAAAGATTGTTCAACATAGTTGTTCAGGGGAAGAATACAAAAAGTTGTCTCAGAGATTTAACCTGTCAGTTTCCACTGTGAGGAACATAGTAAGGAAATGGAAGACCACATGGACAGTTCTTGTAAAGGTCAGAAGTGGCAGGCCAACAAAAATATCAGAAAGGCAGAGAAGAAGAACGGTGAGAACAGTCAAGAACAATTCACAGACCACCTCCAAAGACCTGCAGCATCATCTTGCTGCAGATGGTGTCACTGTGCATCGGTCAACAATACAGTGCACACTGCACAAGGAGAAGCTGTATGGCAGAGTGATGCAAAAGAAGCCGTATCTGCATGTACGCCACAAACAGAGTCACCTGAGGTATGCAAAAGCACATTTGGACAAGCCAGTTTCATTTTGGAAGAAGGTCCTGTGGACTGATGAAACAAAGATTGAGTTGTTTGGTCATACAACAAGGCGTTATGCATGGCGCCACAACAACACAGCATTCCAAGAAAAACACTTGCTACCCAGTGACAAATTTGGGATAGGGTCCATCATGCTTTGGGGCTGTGTGGCCAATGATGGCACCGGGAATCTTGTTAAAGTTGAGGGTCACATGGATTCCACTCAGTATCAGCAGATTTTAGAGAATAATGTTCAAGAATCAGTGTCAAAGTTGAAGTTACGCTGGGGATGGATCTTTCAGCAAGACAACGATCCAAAACACCACTCCAAATCTACTCAGGCATTCATGCAGAGGAACAATTACAATGTTCTGGAATGGCCATCCCAGTCCCCATACCTGAATATCATTGAACATCTGTGAGATGTTTTGAAGTGGGCTGTCCATGCTCGGCGACAATCAAACTTAAGTGAACTGGAATTGTTTTGTAAAGAGGAATGGTCAAAAATACCTTCATCCAGGATCCAGGAACTCATTAAAGGTACCTTTACACGCCGCTACAGAAGGTTAGAAACAACCGGGTGTCTCACGTGCACGAGCACGTAGCAACGGTTGCAAATGGTACCCGTTACCGCCTTTACACGCCACTACAAGGTGCTCTACAGAAGGTTTAATCTATCTCTGGATGCACCACCGGGTGCCTCAAGTTACCTTCTGTAGAGCACCGTCCCTCATTTACACGCCGCTACAGAAGGTAATATGGGAGGACCTGGTGCAGCAGGGACAACACATAGGCGTGCCAGAGTTGTGGATTACGAGACGTTCGTACGGTGATAGGACAAAGAAATAGCATCATGATTGGCCAGCCAGCACTGGAAGGCTGGCTAATACATGACGCTAGAGAAAATGTGTAGTGTGACTGGTCAGCTCCTTAAATATGCCGCCCTATGCAGCGACAACCAATCATAACGCAGGAGCTTCCACCAATGATCACTGAAGGGGGGCGGTTTCCCGGAGGCTGTGTCACGCCCCAGGGAGTTAACTAGGTGTCGAAAAAACCTTACTGTACCTTATTTAGACGCCACTACCATCGGGTTGAAATCAACCTGTTTTAGAGCACTGCTCTGAAACAGGTGCCGAAAGTGACGGGTGGCAACAACTTACTTTACACGCCGCTACCTCGGGTTGATTTGACGGTGCAAGATACATTTGTCTCCAAAACCCGGTTGTTTTCAACCTTCTGTAGCGGCGTGTAAAGGTACCTTAACAGCTACAGGAAATGACTAGAGGCTGTTATTTTTGCAAAAGGTGGATCCACTAAATATTAATGTCACTTTTCTGTTGAGGTGCCCATACTTTTGCACCTGTCAATTTTTGAAATAATGCATATTTCACATTTTCAGTTAGTACAATAAACCTCATTTCATTCCTAAAATATTACTGTGTCCATCAGTTATTACATATATCCCATTGAAATAGCTGTTGCAAAAAAACAATTATAAACAAAAAAAAAAAAAAGAGTAAGATTAAGAGGGGTGCCCAAACTTTTTCATATGACTGTAGTAACACGGTCCCTCTAGGTTATGGGTTCTCGCCGGTCTACATCGCATCGAGCTCCAGCCCTTCCGGCTGTGAAACAGCACACAGCCTCTGACACTCTTGACCTGACCGCTCAGTAGCCTCTTCTGCCTCAGCTCAGGCTAAAGCTCTCTACAGAGAACCCCGCCCTGTCTCCTAACCTAGCTTTTAACCCTGTGCCTCCCTCTGGGGAAAACCTACAAGATCCGGAGCGGAGTGGACCGTCCCCCTATCCTACACTCCGTACCGGGTTCAATACGTGACAGTGCACATTCTGGGGGAGACATAGCGCTCCCTCGCATATGATCCCCCGCACTGTCTCACACATTCCCCCCTCTGTTCAAACGTGTGGGGTTGTACCCCAGCCACCAAACATGGCGCCCGGGACAGGGCATCTGCATTGCCCTGCAACTTGCCAACCCGGTGCTCCACAGAGATACTGATGTTTTGGAGGGACAGGAACCACCGGGTGACCCAAGCATTTCTTTCCTTGACATTTCGCATCCAGACCAGGGGAGCATGGTCCGTAACCAACCGGAACTGTCGTCCGAGTGAATAGTAGCGTAGGGACTCCAAGGCCGATTTAACAGCCAAGCACTTCTTCTCCACTACGCTATAATTTTTCTCCGCCAGGGGCAGTTTCCTGCTTAAGTAGGTGACCGGATGTTCTTCTCCGGTCACCTAGGGATGGGCGAATCCTAAATTACTCGGAATCGCTAGACTCTAATGAGTCCGAGTCCGGGACTTGCTACTCGTTGCGAGTCTAGCGAGTCCAATGTAAATGAATGGGGAAGCGAGTAATTGCGAGTAATTCCTCTGCTGCTGGACCCTATGAGGTCTGGCAGCAGAGGAAAAACCTGCAATTTCCCCATTTCATTGTTTAAAAGCCAGCGGTAAAAAGCCGCTGGCTTTTAAACAATGCTGACAGCTTGCAGAAGCTGTCACTATTGTTCGGGAGCAAGGGGGGGAGAGCGCCGGTGTTCACTCACTGTCCTCTGCGTGGCACGCCGTCTTCTTCTCTGTGTCTTTGCGACTGCAGCCGTATAGCACGGCGGCGGCCGCAAAGCACAGCCGCTGTCACTGAAAACCGGATTCTCCAGGTCCGCTGCAATCCGGCGCCCCCATAACATGGGGCTCTATCATCCCGGATTGCCCCGGACTGGGACAATCCGGTTTTTAATCCGGTTTTCTATTTTTGACCTTCCCGCCTGGATTTTCAAATGAACAGCTGACTCAGGTCAGCTGTTCATTTGAAGTAGCAGTGATGGCAGGGTTCAAGTGAGTTCATGCTTGCCTGCATGAACTCACATGAAGTTTCCCAGGGTGCACAGCTCTGCTACATCTCTGGTGGAGGTTCTTCTGGGCCCCCCCGCTCCGAATGGCAGCCTGCAGCTGCCCCAGAAAATGGCGCGTTCACTGAAGCGCCATTTTCTGGCGCTGAACCCAACTCTTCCAGAGCCCTGGTGCGGTGGCTCACTGGGTAATAAAGGGGATAGGGCCAGCTTTTAGTTATCAGCTGGCCCTTTGCCCGAAATTCATGGCGGTCACGCCAATAGTAGACATTACCTCCATGAATTTCTAGTGAAGTTTTAAAAAAAACACAACACAGAGAAAAAATATTTTTATTTGAAAAAAAAAACAAATAGACACTTAAGGACTCCAACTTTATTTAAAAAAATCCTCTTCCGTCTGCCGTAGTCCAATCCAGGCTTCTTCTTTAGCTTTGCTACATCTCTGGTAGAGAACCTCCACCAGAGATGTAGCAGAGCTGTGCACCCTGGGAAAGTTCATGTGAGTTCATGCAGGCAAGCTTGAACTCACATGAACCCTGCCAGCACTTCTACTTCAAATGAACAGCTGACCTGAGTCAGCTGTTCATTTGAAAATCCAGACGAGAAGGTCAAAAATAGAAAACTGGATTAAAAACCAGATTGCCAGAAGGCTGCACATAATACTGCACTATATGGGAGAAGGCTGCACATATAATACTGCACTATATGGGAGAAGGCTGCATATATAATACTGCACTATATGGAAATGATATGAGGCTGTATATATAATACTGCACTATATGGAGAGATATGAGGCTGCATATATCAGGTTGCACTATATGGAGAGTTTTGAGGCTACACTATATGGAAAGTTATGAGCCTGCACTATACGGTAGGTTTTGAGGCTGCATCATATGGAGAGTTTAGAGGCTGCACTATATGGAGAGTTTTGAGCCTGTATTGTACTATATGGAGAGTATTGAGGCTGCACTATATGGAAGGTTTTGAGACTGCACTATATGGAGGGTCTATGAGGCTGTATTATACTATATGGAGAGGCTATGAGGCTGCATTATACTATATTGAGAGGCTATGAGGCTGCATTATACTATATGGAGAGGCTATGAGGCTATATTATACCATATGGAGAGGATATGAGGCTGCATTATTCTATATGGAGAGGTTATGAGGCTGTATTATGCTATAAGGAGGGCTATTGAGGCTGCATTATGATATATTTAGGGATGTGATGTTGCATTATATTATATGGAGGATAATGGGGGTTCATTATAATAATTGAATGACTATGGGGCCTACCTTATGAATGGAAAACTATGGGATGCATTACAATACATAGAGGACTATGGGGGTACATTGTAATATATGGAGGAATATGGGGATGCATTATAAGAATTGGATGACTATGGTGATGAGAGGAGGCGGACCATATAAACCAAGATGGGAGACATATATACCACGATAAGGGCCATATTCCAGGAGGAGGACCATATATAGTAGGATGAGGAACATTAATACATAATGAAAGGGGAGGGGGGTCAATTTGTAGTCTTTAAAGGATTTAGAACGTCACATGAGGTGCATACATTTCATCAACATGCGTGGGCGGAAGGGGGGGTCAGGTCTAACTTTCGCACTGGGGCCCGCCAGACTCTGGTTAAGCCACTGTATACAAGTCATATGAGTACTACTCAAATCAGTTAAAGAAACCTGTCAGGGAACCCCTAACATATCACTACCTTTCCCTGCATCTTACTAGCACATCCCTAACCATCCCTGTCTGACCTAAAACTGTACTATATAAGCTGTGAAAAAAAGCTTTGTAAGGCTGCTTTCACATCAGCATTTCTGCTGAATCATGACAGATTTACCGCATCTGCCCATAACAGCCAACTTGTGGCAAGCCTGCGGCGAGCCCCATTCATTCTCTAGGGAACTTGCAGCAGGTGCAGCAAGTGCATTTTTTGTCGAAATCCAGCAAACCCGGCACTTGTGGCAAGTAAAAAAAAATGCCGTTAGCTGTGGTTTTTTGACTTGCTGCAAGTGCCCGATTTTCCGGATTGAGGCACCTGCCGCAAGTCCCGAAGAGAATGAAAGGGGGCTTGCCACAAGTCGGCCGTTACTAGGCAGATGCAGTAAATCTGCCAAGTCTGCCATGATTCAGCAAAAACGCTGATGTGAAAGCAGCCTAACTTACATTTTTGCATGCAAATGAGGCATTGAGACTACAGTCTATAGTCTGACATGGGCGGTCTCCAGGGCTCAGTCTCCCCTCTAGCTGCTGTTATCACGCCCCGCTGGGCATGAGAATTCCTTTTACTGTGTGCTCCAAATTTGAAATCCCACCTCCTTCCTCTGGGTATGATGTGCTGACTGGATGTCATTTCCGGTCCAGTGCATTGTGGGGGTGTATTGGTTGTACAGGCCTGCTCTGAAGCATGCACAATGCGCATATCGAAACCGGCCCGCACACCCTATAAACACCCTAAATGCACCAGACCGGAAATGACGTCCGGCCGGTGCCTCATACCCAGAAGAAGGAGGCAGCAGTTTCAAATTGAGAGCACACAGGAGAATGAATTTTCGTACCCACCGGAGCATGATAGTAGTAGCAAGGGGGGAGACAGAGCCCTGAAGACCGCTCAGTCAGGCTACAGACCATAGACTGACGTGAAAATGTAAGTCATAGAGTCTTTTTTCACAGCCAATATAGGACAGTTTTAGATCAGTCAAGGATGGTTAGGGATGTGCTAGGAAGATGCAGGGACAGGTAGTAAAAGGTTATGAGGTAAAAGCGACCTGTCAGGTTTCCTTTAAGCTACCGTATATACTCGAGTATAAACCGAGTTTTTCAGCACAATTTTTGCTTATACTCAAGTCACGGTGTACAGGCTGAGTGAGGGACAGTGATCACGGGCTGGAGGAGGAGGGGGGAGGCTGTAGTAGGAGCGGGAGGTCACGTGGGCCCGCTCATTAGTGCAATGCAATATGCACTGCATCCCCCTGTCAATAAGCAGCAGGGGGAGCGGTGCATATTACATTGCACTACTCGCACCCCCAATCGCTGCTAAATGTGCCCCATGCTGGCGCTCACCATAAAATAACGAACTTCTTACTCACCCTTCCGATGCTCCTCTGCACTGGGGGGGCTCTTGTACCAGGGATGGGGGGGGGGGGCTCTTGTACCAGGGATAGGGGGGTCTCTTGTACCAGGGATAGGGGGTGCTGTGTACCAGGGATGGGGGGCTCTTGTACCAAGGATGGAGGGGGCTCTTGTACTAGGGATGAGGTGGCTATGTACCAGGGATGGGGGGGATCTTGTACTAGGGATGGGTGTTCCTGTACCAGGAATGGGGGCGCTATGTAGAAGACATGGGGGGCTATGTACCAGGGATGAGAGCGCTATGTACCAGGGATGTGGGGCACTATGCACCAGGGATGGGGGCGCTATGTACCAGGGATGGGGGCGCTAAGTACCAGGGATGAGGGCGTTATATACCAGTGATGGGAGCGCCATGTACCAGTGATGGGGGCGCTACATACCAGTCATGGAGGCACGATATTATGAGGGGCTATATACAGTGTATATACAGGGCTATATACATTATTATGAGGGGCTATCTTCAGTGATGAGGGGTTATATATCAGATAGGGGGGTGCTGCATTTCCCACCTTAGACTTATACTCAAGTCAACAGGTTTCCCCAGTGTTTGGGGTTAAAATTTGGGGCCTCGGCTTATACTCGGGTCGGCTTATACTCGAGTATATACGGTATGTATAAGATAAGATGCTAAATTGAATTTTTGTTTCAGGTGCAGGAAGTCCTAGATTAACCTCTACTGTGACATAATCTATTCTGAGATCTAAATCTAGATTTGGAAATCCTGAACAATCCAGATTACAGTTTTGTAAATGCTCCTTTGGAATGTAATAACTTTTTAATGTTTTCATGTGTGACAACTGCTCCATTTTGATGTGGAGTCCAAGAGTTTGTGCACATAATATTTTCTGCAGTCAATGGAATCTGCTGAGTTTTCAAGAGTAATAGAGTAACACAAATTCAGGAAATGCTGTGGGGTTTTTAAGCGTCTTTTATAATGTTATTTTCTGAACTCTATTTTTACGTTCTCATTTCCAGTGTTTTCCTGCAGTACCAAAGGGGTGTCACAGACTCACCTTGTGTGGTTGTGGGAAGCCACAACCACTGTAAAAGCATATCACGGCTGCTGCAGTCCCCAGCAAATAGTGCAGAAAGCCAAAGATGGATGAAGGGTTAATAAGTGCACTGCCAAATTCCACAAAACATCCGATGATAAAGTATAACATTGATTTTTTAGTCTACGTGTTTAGGCCTCTCAGGCCCCTTCCTCAGAACAAAGCAGAGGTCATACTGGTTTTTCCTGAGGAAGGGACCTGAGAGTCCAGAAACATGTAGACAAATAAACCAATGTTATACTTTATCATCTGATGTTTAGTGGAATCCGGCAGCTCTGTCACTACCATGATTAAAAAGTTATATGCTATCAAGTGGATAGGTGATAGGTGATAACTTTTAATGTTAGAAGCAACTTTGTATTTGTTATTGTGGAGGACAGATTTTATTTTGAGGTGTGGATTCATTAAAGCAAACCTGTCACCCTCCCCCCCCCCCAGGCCTATTAAAGTAAAAGAGCCACCTTTACCACCACTTATGCTGCATTCTGTGAAGGTGGCACCGAGATAAAGAGTTTTATGAATTTCCCGCCATGTATGCTAATACCTCTATTAGGTTTGGGAGGTACGTTCTCTCCACAGGACCTAAATGCCTCACTACTGTCCATCATCCACCTCTGGCCTCTGGGCGCCGCCTCCTCTATTCCTTCATATGTCATCGGCGCCTGCACTCTTCATTCAGTTCTTGGGAATGCGCTGTGCGCGCTGCCCGAGAACTTAGATCACATGATTTAATCAGATCACCCCTGTGTATAGCGGAGGCCCCAGATCCCGCCCTGCAGTGTGTTATGATGCATTCACACTTCGGGGTGGGGAGAAAAGAGACAGAGGGAAATGGGGACAGGTGCAGTGATCCTCACTGAGCAGGCACCAGATTCCCAGCCTCGCAGTGTGAATACATCATAACACACTGCGGGGTGGGATCTGGGGCCTCCACTACATGCAGGTACAATCTCAAGAGATCATGTGATCTAAGTTCTCGGGTAGCGCACCCGGCGCATGCCCGAGAACTGAATGAAGAGCACAGGTGCCGATGACGTTAGTGTGGAGGAATAGAGGAGGCAGTGCCTGAAAGCCAGAGGAGGATGATGAATAGCAGCAAGGTGTTTAGGTCATGGGGAGAGAACGTACCTCCCGAACCTAATAGAGGTATTAGTATACATGACGGGAAAGTTATAAAACTCTTTATTTTGGTGTCCCTGGGGGGGTATAGAGATAATAGCCACCTTCACAGAATGCAACATAAGTGCTGCTGAAGGTGGCTCTTTTACTTTAATAGGCCCTGGGGTGGTGACAGGTTCCCATTAACCCCTTCATGACTTTTGACATACATGTAAGTCATATTTGGGTCCATGCCTTTGATGCAAGCCCTCTCACTCATATGCAGAGCCTGCATTACTCCCCGCAAAATGACAGCTGATGTAATGTACCTCAAACAACCGCACATGGATAGGAAATCCATCCATGGCTGTTAACCAGATATATATTGCTGTCAATCTTTGACAGCAGCATTTAATGCACGCCAACAGGGCGACTCGTCATTCCTCCTTTTCATCAATGCACCCGTGACGTGATCGCAAGGTACAGATGGGTTGTCACAACAGCTGGGGATCTGTTGATGACTCCCGTTCTGTCGTTACATTTATTCTGTGAACACCAGTCCGTGGCTGCCATTCATAGAAAATTAACATTTCTGCCATACAGAGCAGTTCTGATGCACTGCTGTGAATAACATAGGAGATCTGAGGATTACAGCTTCAAGACCCCTAAGGGGATTTGTAAATACAGTAAAATATTAAAAAAAAGCTTTTAAAAATATGAAAAAAACACAAAAGTTTCAATCACTCCCTTTTTGCCCATTAAAAAAATGCACATATTTAGTATCGCTGTATTCAGAAATGGCTGATCTATCAAAATATTAAATAAATGAATCCAATTGGTAGACAGCGTAACATAAAATGCAAAATTACTTTTTTTGGTAACTGCAACATTGTAATAAAATGCAATAAGAGGTGATCAAAACAGTATCTACTATAAAATTGTTTCAGTAAAACATTAGCTTATGGGGCAAACAATAAGCCCTCACAGGACCCCAGATCCCACAAAAATTTAAACATTACATATCATAGAACATGGCGACACAAGCAACATTTTTTTCCTTAAAAATTTTGGAATATTTTTCACCAATTAATAAAAAAAAAACATATATATATGTATACATGGGCGTACCCAGCGTGGGGCAGGGGGGGGCAGGTGCCCCCCCCAAGAGGCTGCCCCGGGTGAGCGCACCTACTGTAGTACTGTCACTACTGTGACCGTGACATGACAGCGGCACCCCGGGTGAGCGCGGCACTGTGCGGACCCCACCTGGCACCTATTGTACTATAGTACTGTGACTGTCACACTGACATGACAGCGGCACAGAGGCACAGTGCGCCGCCCGTGAGTGACATGGGGGCCGGTGGCAGGCCGGCAGCTGCAGCAGCCAGCAGGCAGGGCAGGCCAGGGCGCAGGGTGGATAATCACATCGCCGGGCGCCCTCAGCAGCCTCAGACACAGTCTGCCGAATGCAGATCAGCTCGGCAGGCACTGTCTGGCAGGCCAGCAGGGGGACTGCACTGAGTGCTGAGGCTGAGTCCCAGGCTGCGGCTGCGGTGCAAGCTGGAGTGGAGCCCATCTGGGGACACTGCTGGCCTGGTCTGGTGAGGAGGGAGGCTGGAGCCAAGAGCTCAAGGCGAGCTACAAGTGAAGACAAAGTGAGTGAAGAGTCAGAGACAAGGAGGACAACTGACTGTTAAAAAATAGATCATGTATGTAAAAAAAGTGATGTGGGGGGTTGGGGTGATGGGAGCCCAGAGGGTTGAATATGGGAGCCTTATGTGGGGGCTGTGCGCTGTATATGAGATGACATGTACACCCATCTTATATACAGCCCTGGCCCCTGCCCCCCATAGGCTCCCATATCATATACAGCATCCCTATAGGGCTCCTATATCATTCATATATATGACCCCTAAAGGGCTCCCATTATTGGAGCCCTATGGTGGGGGCTGTATATGACATGGGAGCCCTATGGGGCTATATGTGATATGGGAGCCCTATGGGGCATTAGGGGGGCTGTGTAGGATATGGGACTTCCATATCATATATAGCCCCCCCATAAGGCTGCCATATCGTATACAGCCCACCACATAGGGCTCCCGTATCATATACAACCCCCCTCTCATGATGGGAGCCCTATGGAGGGGCTGTATATGATATAGGAGCCCTATGAGGGGGCTGAATATGATTTGGGTGCCCTATGGTGGTGTTATATATGATATGGGAGCCCTATAAGGGGGCTGTATATGATATGGGTGCTCTAAGGGGGGCTGTATATGAGATGGGAGCCCTATGGAACATTGGGGGGGGCTGTATATGAGAGATGGAACTTCCATCTCATATACAGCCCCCCATAGGGCTCCCATGTCATATACAGCCCCCGACCCCCATAGGGCTCCCCAGTGGCGTAACAAGTCTGATGGGCACAGGTGCGCAATTTAGGCCCCCCACCTTCCGCGTGCATGTTGGTCAGATGTATGAGCCCCGTGTAACATTCTAAATCCTATAAAGAGTCACAAATTGACCCCTCTCCCCCTTGATTGTGTGTTAATGTTCCTTATCCTGCTGTATTTGGTCCTTCTCCTGGAATATGTCCCCCATCATGGTTTATATGGTCCTCCTCCTCTGCCACCATAGTCCTCCAATTATTATAATGCATCCCCACATTCCTCCATACATTACAATGTATTCCCATAGTCCTCTATGTATTATAATGCATCCCATAGTCCCCCATTCATAAGGTACCCCATAGTCATCCAATTATCATAATGCAACCCCACTATCCTCTATATAGTATAATGTAGCCTCGTATGCCTCCTTACATTATAATGCACCTCCATACAGTATAATGCACTCCCATAGTTCCCCATATAGTATAATTCACCCCCATAATTCTCCATATAGTATAATTCACCATAGTCCTCTATACAGTATAATGCACCATCAATAGTTCTCCATATAGTAAAATGCATCCCCATAGTTCTCCATATAGCCCTCCATACAGTATAATGCACCCTCACAGTCATGTGTTTAGTATAGTACAGCCTTCCATATAGCACAGTACTGCCTCATAATTCTCCATACAGTATAATGCAGCAACGGTGAGCCAACCCCTTTCCCCCCCCCCCCCATATTCCTCTGGTCAGCGTGTACTCCTTAAAAAAATCTGTACTTACTGCTCCTGGTTCCACCGCAGCTTCCCAAAACTGAAGTCACAGGAGGAGGCGGTGACGCCGAGAGTTGCACAGTGTAACGCATAAAAGCAGGAAGTGCTGCCTAGTCCACACTAGGAGTAGGTTGTGCTTCCTGCTTTTTATCCATTCCACTGTGCAACACACGGCATCACCACTGTGGTAAGAGGAAGCGCAGGAGGCTCAGTGAAACACACGGGACCCTTAGCGGCCCGTGTGCTGCTACGCAGTGATGGTACGAGAAGCGGGCGCAACCTGAACGACCATGGCTTGCCCCCCCCTAGTTTTGATCCTGGGTACACCCATGTATGTATACACACATGTTTGATATCTATGTACTCAAACTTACCTGAAAAATCATGTTGCAGATCATTTTTACCATATGGTGAGCGTGGTACATAAAAAAAAAAATTGTGGAATTGCACTTTTTGTTTTGGACTTTCACCGCACATAAATGAATGAATGGAGTCATTCAATAGTACAACTAGTCCCACTAAAAACAAGTTCTTACATGGCTATTTAGACACAAATATAAAAAATGTTATGTCTCTCGCGAGAAGGGGAAGAGAAAATGAAAATGGAAAAAAAAAAAGAAAAATCGCCCGGTGGTGAAGGGGTTAAAAAAATAACAGAAAACCATGTGTGCCGCAACCTATTATGGTATGTGCTAATGGTCCGAAGGAGCTGCATGTTAGATGCAGCTCCTCCAGACTTGAGTGAAGCTGCGGGTGGCCGTGTGAGGCGGGCGCAGGGCGGCTTCTCCCTGCAGTCACCTAATGGTAGCCGCTTCCAACTCTGCAGCATGAAATAAGCATGCAGCGGAGGAGCGGACTCCCGGCAACCCGCACCGCAGCTCCAAACACGCTGTGGACAGGTTAATCATAGTGAGGATGGGATTTCTTGAAATCCCATCCACTATGCTTTTACTGTACTACGCAGCGTTTTGGACGCAGCGGCAAGACTCTGCGTACACTGATCGTGAGCACACACCCTTACATTACACATCATTCGCAGCTGAGAAACTCTGCACTGGGACAAGTATCATGGGACATCACTGAACTTTCCTAGCATTGTACACCACTTCTGATGTCAGTTTAGAGCTTCATACTATTAAATTGGAAATAGAATAGCAGCTGCAGGATTCAAATGTGAGAAGCATAATTAATTAGCTGCAACAAAAAAATGATTCATTGTGCTTGTTTACCTTAGGAAAATGATGTCCTACAGATGATCCTATGAATATATCTAAATATTTACAAGGTCAATGCAGTAAATTATCCTTATTCATCCCACGAAACGTGTAATGGACTAGGAAAGAACATTAATGTGCAGAAAGATGACATCAACGATGCTTAAAAGAGTTCTTTACAGTAGGAGTAGTAAAATGTTCGAATGTTTTCTAACGTAAATTATCTCATATCTTTCACTATATCAAAAAAAAAAATTCTGAGAATAGTTGAATCTTATGAACATGTCTTTTTAATATATAATTAAATAATAAACCCTAATATTAAATGATGGTGACCATGGTAATAAAGTATAGATAAGAAAATGAAATATTCCTAGGTTATTCTGAGTAATTTATAGTCAATAGGTAAATGTGTTAAAAACCTTTGCGATTCTTCATAATGATTGTTTACCTGTCAGGTGCAGGACATCTGGAATATCCTAAAAAGCAAGGTCAAAACGACGTCTTCTGCCCACAAAAACAAATAACTTCACAATACAGTAAGTGCCGCACTTCTTCAATATGCTGTGCATTTATTGTGGGACAACAATGGATACTCAATCACTCTTCTAGCACTTGATTTTAAAGATCTTAAAATTAAGAAATATTAAAACATTAACAAATATATTAAGCAGATAATTAATAAATATAATCATATAGTACAATACACTATTTTATATAATTACCCTACATGTAGTAAAGATAGAGAGCAGTACTGTATATGTAATACAGATAGAGACTGGTAGAGTAAAGGCAGTGCAGGTAGTGAGCAGTAGAACAGAGGACAGTACATACAGTGTATATACAGAACATGGAGATAGCAGTACAGTACATGTACAGTGTTGGCCAAAAGTATTGACACCCCTGCAATTCTGTCAGATAATACTCAGTTTCTTCCTGAAAATGATTGCAATCACAAATTCTTTGGTATTACTATCTTCATTTAATTTGTCTTCAATGAAAAAACACAAAAGAGAATGAAGCAAAAAGCAAAACATTGATCCTTTTACACAAAACTCCAAAAATGGGCCGGACAAAAGTATTGGCACCCTCAGCCTAATACTTGGTTGCACAACCTTTAGCCAAAATAACTGCGATCAACCGCTCCCGGTAACCATCAATGAGTTTCTTCAGTAGCGTAGCTGGCGGGGGGCAGGGGGGGAGAGCGCCCCAGACCCCCCGGCATGAGGGGCCCATTGGGGTTGAGAGCAGTGGCGTAACAACAGCGGTCGCAGGGGTCGCAGCTGCCCCCTGCGCCCGCCGATCGCAGCGCCGGGTGCCCGATTCACATGAATGTGCGTCCTGGAGGACACACATCCCTTTGACAGCGCGGCAGATAGGGCCCGTGTGTCAGGGAAAGGAGGGGAGGGGGGATCTTCCTGCTGCTGCTCCCGCCCCTCTCCTCCTCTGTCCTGCCAGCTTCCTGGCTTGCACTCCACTGTGCTGCCTCCTCCCACTTCCTGCTTGATGCACAGTGGAACGCAGTCCGGCGGCACCTTTCCCTCCTTCTCCTGAGGCTTGAATCCTCAGACTCTGCAAGAGGAGCCCGCCGGAGCAGCAAGGGAGCCAGGGGAGGTAAGCAAAGTAAGGGGGTGGTCATAAGACTGCACATAATACTGCCCTATATGGTATAAAAGGCTGCACATAATACTACCCTATATGTGTAAAAGGCTGCACATAATACTGCCGTGTATGGGATAAAAGGCTGCACATAATACTGCCCTATATAGGATAAAAGGCTGCACATAATACTGCCCTATATGTAAAAAAGGCTGCACATAATACTGCCCTATATGTATAAAAGGCTGCACATAATACTGCCGTGTATGGGATAAAAGGCTGCACATAATACTGCCTTATATGTATAAAAGGCTGCACATAATACTGGCCTATGTGAGATAAAAGGCTGAACATAATAATGCCCTTTATGAAAATGATATGAGACTGCATACATAAGGCTACACTATATGGGGAGTTTTGAGACTGCACTATATGGTAGGTTTTGGGGCTGCATCATATGGAGAGTTTAGAGGCTGCGCTATATGGGTAGTTTTGAGACTGAGTTATACTATATGGAGAGTATTGAGGCTGCACTATATGAAGAGCTTTTAGGCTGTATTATGCTATATGGAGGGTCTATGAGGCTGTATTATTCTATATGGAGAGGATATGAGGCTGCATTATACCATATGGGGAGGTTATAAGGCTGCATTATACTATATGGAGAGGCTATGAGGCTGCATTATACTATATGGAGGGGTGTGAGGCTGCATTATATTATATGGAGCGGATATGTGGCTGCATTATACTATATGGAAGGGTGTGGAGGCTGCATTATATTATATGGAATTTAAACAAACTTGAATGTTAATGTTATTCAGTTTTCTATTTGACTAAAAGAAATGTTCATGCTTTAGGTTGTACGTGTGATTATTTCTGGTCACCAGGGCTGGGGGCCCACTCATGATGTTTCGCCCCCTTGTGTTGAACCCCTAGCTACGCCTCTGAGTTTCTTACAATGCTCTGCTGGAATTGTAGACCATTCTTCTTTGGTAAACTGCTCCAGGTCCCTGATATTTGAAGGGTGCCTTCTCCAAACTACCATTTTTAGATCTCTCCACAGGTGTTCTATGGGATTCAGGTCTGGACTCATTGCTGGCCACCTTAGAAGTCTCCAGTGCTTTCTCTCAAACCATTTTCTAGTGCTTTTTGAAGTGTGTTTTGTGTCATTGTCCTGCTGGAAGACCCATGACCTCTGAAGGAGACCCAGCTTTCTCACACTGGGCCCTACATTATGCTGCAAAATTTGTTGGTAGTCTTCAGACTTCATAATGCCATGCACACGGTCAAGCAGTCAAGTGCCAGAGTCAGCAAAGCAACCCAAAACATCAGGGAACCTCCGCCTTGTTTGACTGTAGGGACCGTGTTCTTTTCTTTGAATGCCTCTTTTTTTCTTGTAAACTCTATGTTGATGCCTTTGCCCAAAAAGAGAGAACATTCTTCCAAAATGTTGTAGGCTTTCTCAGGTAAGTTTAGGCTGGCTTCAGACTTGCAGATGCATCTGCAGCGTTTTGCAGATGCATCTGCAAGCATCTGCATGCAGACCGCGGCCCCTATGTTTATAATGGTGCACACGGCGGTCTGCAGATGCTTGCGGACCGCCGTGCGCACCCATTCACTCCTATATGTGATCTGTGCGCACGCGGATGCCTGCGCACAAATCACACACTCCCGCCCGCACCATGGCCGCGAGATGTCGCGTCCCTGGTGCGGACGAGAGTGTGTGATCTGTACGCAGGCATCCGCGTGTGCACAGATCACATATAGGAGTGAATGGGTGCGCACGGCGGTCCGCAAGCATCTGCAGACCGCCGTGCGCACCATTATAAACATAGGGGCCACGGTCTGCATGCAGATGCTTGCAGATGCATCTGCAAAACGCTGCAGATGCATCTGCAAGTCTGAAGGCAGCCTCAGGCAAACTCCAGCCTGGCTTTTTTATGTCTCGGGGTAAGAAGTGAGGCCTTCCTGGGTCTCCTACTATACAGTCCCTTTTCATTCAGACACCGACGGATAGTACGGGTTGACACTGTTGTACCCTCGGACTGCAGGGCAGCTTGAACTTGTTTAGATGTTAGTCGAGGTTCTTTATCCACCATCCGCACAATCTTGCGTTGAAATCTCTTGTTAATTTTTCTTTTTCGTCCACAACTTGTGAAGTTAGCCACAGTGCCATGGGCTTTAAACTCCTTGATGACACTGCGCACAGTAGACACAGGAACATTCAGGGCTTTGGAGATGGACTTGTAGCCTTGAGATTGCTCATGCTTCCTCACAATTTGGTATCTCAAGTCCTCAGACAGTTCTTTGGTCTTCTTTCTTTTCTCCATGCTCAATGTGGTACACACAAGGACACAGGACAGAGGTTGAGTCAACTTTAATCCATGTCAACTGGCTGCAAGTGTGATTTAGTTATTGCCAACACCTGTTAGGTGCCACAGGTATGTTACAGGTGCTGTTAGTTACACAAATTAGAGAAGCATCACATGATTTTTCTAAGGGTGCCAATACTTTTGTCCACCCCTTTTTTTATGTTTGGTGTGGAACTATATGCAATTTGGCTTTAGGACAAATCTTTTTGTGATTTTTTCATTGAAGACAAATTAAATGAAGATATTAATACCAAAGAATTTATGATTGCAATCATTTTCAGGAAGAAACTGAGTATTATCTGACAGAATTGCAGGGGTGTCAATACTTTTGGCCATGACTGTAAATACAGTTAGTGAGAGCTACAATATATGTATTACAGGTAGATAGCAGCACAGTTTATTTAGTACAGGTAAAGATTTGTATAGAAAATGTAGTTTGGTACTGTGCTGCAGAAAGATGCCATAAAGCACATGAACCTAATAACATAATTCACAAATCAGCTTTAACAGTCTTTTAAAAAACTGTTTATTGTGAACCATAAAATAAAGCAATAAAGCAATATAAAATATCACTATACATGTATTAAAAAGGAAAGGGGGGGGGGGTTAAACAGTGGATAATACGATTGTAGTCCAGGAGTCCCACTTTATACTCTGATGGTTGTTCTCTGATGGTTGTTGTTGTGTGGGTCCTTTTTCTTCTTATATTATTCTTGTATGGCCTGTAAACACAAGTCAGCCAACTAGGCGTTGCTACTGCTTTCTCAAGGAGGATAAGAGGGCTGCACGCCCTTGAAACTTGTTGGTACCCTGACAACCAGCACTACTGAGAGCCGCCGCACAGCTCTGTTTCACCCTCCGCCCACCTAAACACATGACCGCCGCATAAGCGTGACCTCACAGTCAAGTGACCGGGAGCAAGGAAGTGCGTGCCCGCTGGCCACAGCGCACATTTCCAGTGTCTAGAGGGAACAGAAGCCTAGTAACAACCACCGGGGATGACGCAACAAGGACAACAGAAACATTAGTGACACCAATTAAAAAGACTGGCTTGCTATAACTACAGTATATTGAGGAACTATATGTCAGATATCCATACATTCTATATACTGGAAAAACGGTCACCAGGAGCGTGTAAGGACCACTGGAACAATAATACATAAATGAGTCCTGAGATATTTAAAGACAGTATTAGACCTCAGTACAGTTATATTAAATCTGTGACCTTTACTGCAGGACAATCTTGCAACAAGGACTGTAGTAATACATGAAGTGCAGGACATATTGATGTTACTGAGTCCAGAGGATGGTATTACAGCAATGAATTAATGTAAGTTGCGGGGAACATATAATGACCAACAGCCCCATGACATTGTACTAATAGATGCTCACTTACATTATAAATGTTTAACCAATATTAAAGATCGCCACCGTAGGTACACAGCAATCAAAGAACCTATATCCAAAGCTGGCAGAGATTCCACACAGATACCATTGCACAAAACAAAACCTCAAAAGGAAGGTAAACCAGTAGTTCATAAGTTGATTATAATACACCGCTTCCTTCACCTATTTAGGAGATTTGCACATCACCAATAGTCAAATACTTGATAAGGCTAGGATCACACTTATAAGGTCACTTATGTTAGACGGATGCGGTTACTGTATAGCCAAGTCTGCAGTAACGGCCAGCGTTAACGTCGTGTGTTTCGAGCAAATGCTGCTCCATAGTAACCTGAGGTTTACCATGGATGCAGCAACACAAGAAGCCCCAGGAACTGCACTTTAGCAGAGCGCACAGGAAAACGTTGTCAGCAAACAATCACTGACAGCGGGATCCAAGGCGGCTGCGGCGGGGAACGCGCTGTTCCCCGCCTGCTCTGGAGATCCCGCGATAGTATTGCAGGATCTCCGGCGCTCACACGACAGCCCGGGGTCCTGGCTAGACCCCGGATGCTGTCACAGTGCAGTTTCCTGCTGTGGTTGGCAGGCGCTGCCAACCACAGCAGGTCCGCCATTCTCCCAGAAGCAATCGGACTGTGCAGCAAGGTGCCTCTTAAAGAGGCAGTGTAAAAATAAGAATTAATAAAAAAATTAAGTTTTTAAAAACCTGTAAAATATATAAAAGTTCAAATCAACCCCCTTTACCCCCAATCACAATAAAAGCATATTTAAAAAAAAAAATACACGTTTGGTATCGCCGCGTTCAGAATCGCCTGATCTATCATCGTATTAAATCCGTTAATGAGAGCCGTAAACTCCGTAACGGAAAAAATGGTCCAAACGCCAAAATTCAGTTTTTTTGGTCGCCATGCTATTGCTATAAAATACAATAACGGGCGATCAAAACTGCGGATCCCTCCAAAAATGGTATCATTAGAAACGTTAGCTCAGGACACAAAAAATAAGCCATCACCCAGCCCCAGATCCTAAAAAATGAGAACGCTACGGGTTGCAGAACATGGCGCAAAAAGTCAGTTGTTTTTTTTTCTTCAAACTTCTGAATTATTTTTCACCACCCAGATACCAGTCAAGGTATACATGTTGGATGTCTACGAACTCGTACCGAAGCGAGGCATCACCCCGTCATGTCGGTTTTACCATATAGTGAACATGGCGACTAATAATACCCAAAAAACAAACGTGTCATTGCACTTTTTTTGCAATTTCCCTGTACACTATATGGTAAAATAAATTATTGCATATGAAAGTACAACTCGTCCCACAAAAAACAAGCTGTTGTATGTTTATATTGACGGAAAAATAAAAAAGTTATGGCTCTTGGAAGCAAAAATGAAGGGGTTAATATGAATTCCCTAACTCAGCTGGACACTTATTCTAAAGGTTTCTACTGCAAGATGTGTGCTCACAGGTAATGCCTGACAACCCTGGTAGGGTGTAAAGGGTTTAATGAGCGGATAGCATTACCTGTGAGGACACATATGCAGTAGAAACCTTTAAGGTACCGTCACACGGCGCCATATGGCTTCCATATCGCCGGCAATTTGACGTGAGCGAGCACGTTGCGGGAACTTTTTTCAGATCACCGTCGACCTGTCAAACATAGAGATCTCACCTGCGTTCTACGGCGATCCTGCGTTTCGGAAATCGCCTGCAGAAGACCAGAAGCAATCTTTCCTTCACACATCATGGTGTCACATGGCACAATCATAGAAGCGATGTTGCCATACTGTTTTGATAGAGTATTTTTCACCGCGCCCCTATCACTGCGATTGGTGGACATAACTGCGTTTCCAGTGGTGAGCCTTGCGTAAACGCACGGGTCATCAAATAAGGCGCCTCAGACACGGCCAGCCAATCGGAACGCAGTATCACCCACCAATCGCCACAGATGCGACGAGAAAATCACAACATCCAAGCACGCCTACTTGATTTCTTTCATGATCATTGTGTACGTTGCCGTCGCCCTGTCACACGCCACCATGTGCTGAAATTGCATGGTGGATGACGCCTGATTTCTCTGCAGTGCAGGGCAATCAGGCGACACTCCACGGCGATTTCTCGCCATAGAATCTCCCAGTCACACACCAGTCACACACCACTATGCACAGGTGATGTGTGACAGTACCTTTAAAATAAGTGTCCAGCTGAATTAGGAAATTCATATTAAACAATACTTTGGTTGTTACTTGTCTATGAGAGAGATATTTCCTCTTAGGTGTGTAAACTTAGTTTGTACACTTCTGTTTGTACTAACACAATTTGCACAATAGCAACCCAAAAATTCTGCTTGGTTAATTCTATATTGAAAATATTTTAACTGCAAAAGGACCACTCGAATGGGATTTTCATACTTGCGTTCACGTAACATCTAGCTCTTCTTCCTGCTACTCTCAATGATGGGCTGTAGTTTTCCACGACACATTCAGAGAATTTAGAAGAGCAGCTCTTCCACATATAACTGTAAGTATGAAAATCGTATATGAATGAGCAGCCACATGACGATTACTCAAACTGCAGAGGGGGCAATAGACTTCAAGTGGGTCAGTATGGGTGGGTTTATTATTTTCTATCTTCCTATGGGCAAATAAGAATAAATCTTGAAAACCCTGTGTCATGTCCCAAGTCTTGGGAATTATACAGTGTTGTATTCCCATTGTATTGTTTCACTATGTTGCTATGCAATAGATTTGTCTTTTTCAGAGTTCTGTTCCCTCTCTCTCCCTGTAGTTGCTCTGATGTCAGTAACCCCTCCCTTCTTCTCTATTTTAATGTATGTCAGACATCTTAGTAGCTAGACCTCCTGATAGCTCTGATAGAATCATTTTTACCTGCTATGATGTGCATAAACTCAAGATTTCAGTTAAAGTGTAAACCTCTTCTTCTGAAGACTTAATACATGTCTTTCCAGGTGAGTTCAAGCTATCTGATGGCACCTCCACATGCATGTGATGGTCCATACGAGCATTAGGAGAAATGATAATCTGAGCACCTAATACAAGCAGTTGATTTGTGAAGACAAAATACCCTGTTTAAATGTGTTATTCGAATATTGGAATTTATCCCGTATCCGCAAGGATCTCTAGAGAACACATTGTACATTGAGATGTGGTCTATCATGCATACTGCTTGCTCTTCAAATAACTCCTTCAAGAGAGTGATGATAGACTTGACCAAGTAAAGCTAAATTCACTAATCAGCAGGTGCTAGGACTACTTTTTTTGTCCAATAAATAAAATTAAAGAGCGCACCAAGTTAGGTGAAAACCTAACAAAAGGTTTAATCTGCCCTAGATGTGATGTTTTGTTGTGTCATAGGTCTTTTTCAAGAATACGGGATGGATAGTGTTACTTCACAGGCTGGAATAGTATAAATCTATGGTACAAAATCAATAAAAACCTGTCTCTACCCACTGATCTCTAATTCCCAATCATATACATATTACATGCAACTTGGTACAAAAAACAGGGCAAAAAATTATATATACTTCATACCAATAGGGAGACTTCATCCCTCCTTATGGCAGAATAATTCAATCATAGAGCGCATAAGATGCGCATGCCATCCAATCCTGGAATTGGAGCTGCCATCACCCTGTCTTGAGTTAATCAGCCACCTAGGACCCTCCCACAAGCGGTCACATGACTAAGTGTCGTACCTAAAGCCAGCAGCACCTGTAAGTTGAGTGATGGAGCCATGACAACCATATGATACTGATATCACACAGAGTCATGGCAACATCGATCAGTAATGAACCACATTATACAGCGGACACACTGCCTTAACTAACCCCTTCACCCCCTGGCGATTTTCTGTTTTTCCCACCCCTTCTTCCAAGAGACATCTCTTTTTTATTTCTCTGTCAATATAGACATATGAGGGCTTGTTTTTTTGCCAGACGAGTTGTACTTCTGAATGAAATCCACTATTTTACCATATAGTGTACAGGAAAATGGGAAACAAATTCCAAGTGCAATGAAATTGCAAAAAAAAGTGCAATTACACATTTGTTTTTTCAGTTTTTTATTCACCATGTTCATTATAGTATAAAACTGACATGTCCATATGATGTCTCGGGTCAGTACAAGTTTGTAGATACCAAACATGTATACTTTTATCTAAATGGTGAAAAAATTCCGAAGTTTTTAAAGAAAAAGAATTGCACTTGTGTGCCATTTTCCAAGACCCATAGAGTCCTCATTTTTGGGGATCTGGGGCTGTGTGATGACTTATTTTTTGCATCTTGAGCTGACATTTCTAATGATACCATTTTTGGGTTGATGTGATGTTTTTGATCGCCCGTTATTGCATTTTATTACAATGTAGCGGCAAACAAAAAAAAAAATGTAATTTTGGCTTTTGGACTTTTGTTTCCATTACGCAGTTTACAGATCTGATTAAATAATTTTAGATTTTGATAAATTGGACATTTCTGAAAGCGGTGATACCAAATATGTGTATTTTTAATTTTATTTTCAATGGGGCAAAAGGAGGGTGATTTGAATTATCATTTTTTTTTCTCATATTTTTAAAAACATATTTTACACTGCCCCCTAGAGTGTCTCATCACTGCAAACTCCAATTACTTCTCATTTTCACAGGCATGGTGATGCACATCTGTGAACAGGAGAAAATATCACTTTCTGTAAATGCTGGCTTTTGCTGGGCATCTACATGAAGTGATTCATGACAGCATCCAGGGTCCTCACAGGACCCCGGCCTGTCAAGGTAACACATTGAGGTGCCATGATTACATCATGGGACCTCCAATGCCTGCAGGAAACAGCTTGAGCCCTGCTGCAGAGCTTTGGATCACTGACAGCGCGTTCCAATGGGTTAACAGTTCTGATCGGATCACTGATTTAATCGATGCTGTTAACTACACATGTCAGCTTATCAGATCAGATACATTTGCCGGATTCGCACTTTCCTTGACCACAACACTGCTAAAACACTTGTTCATGCTCTCATCATCTCCCGCCTCGAACACTGCAACCTTCTACTTACCGGTCTCCCTGCTACCTCCCTTGCACCTCTCCAATCTATCCTAAACTCCACTGCCCGACTAATCCACCTGGCTCCCCGCTACTCCCCTGTCTCACCCCTCTGCCAAGCCCTTCACTGGCTCCCCACTTCTGAGAGATCCCGGTTTAAAACACTAACACTAACCATGACATACAAAGCCATTCACAACCTGTCCCCTCCATATATCTCTGACATGGTCTCCCAATACCTACCCCCATGCAACCTGTGATGCTCTCAAGAGCTCCTTCTCTACTCCCCTCTCATCTCCTCCTCTCACAACTGCATACAAGATTTCTCACATGCATCTGCTATACTCTAGACTCTCTCCCCCAACACATCAGACACTCACCCACCTTGGAAACCTTCAAAAGAAACTTGAAAACCTACCTCTTCCGTCAAGCCTACAACCTGCAATGAGACCCGGTTCACCGCATCGCCTCACCATCGGCACTACCCCCTCCTAATGTATCCCAACCCAAATAATAATCTACATACATAATTGCCTGTGGGCGATGTAACCTTATCCCATAATGCATCGTGTCACTGGCACTGTCAGTTGCGCAGGCGCAGTTCGTGATCACAAGGACACGAACTGTGCCTCCGCATGTGACATACACGTTACTGCTATTCCACCGGGAGATCTACGGCACTCGCCACTGTTCTCCCGAAGGTGGCAGCCGCTCATCTCCCGTCACCGGGAGATCAGCTGCACCCACCACTGATCTCCCTGTGGCCCGCCACTCACTGCTATTCCACAGGGAGATCATCGGCGGGTGCCGCTGACCTCCCGGTGGCAGCAGCCAGCTTTAAATCTCCCACCAATACCGAGCTGCTCAGCTGATTTTTCACACACCAGGCAGTGTGCGTCCAATCAGCTGAGCAGCTTGTTATTGGCGGAAGATTTAACGCTGGCCGCTGCTGCTCAGCTGATTGATCGCATGCCACCCGGTGCATGACCAATCAGCTAAGTGGTCTTTAAATCTCCCGCCAATACTATGCTGCTCAGCTGATTGATTGGTCGTGCGCCGGGCAGCGCACAATCACCTGAGCAGCGTGGTATTGGGAGATTTAAAGCTGGCCGCCGCTGCTCAGCTGATTGGTCACGTGCCACCACAGCTGAAGACACCAAAGATGATACAGCCACAGCCACAGTAATTAGAGGAAGTGGGGACAGGGTGGGAGATTGTATGTGCTGCAAGGGGGGCTGTGTATACTGTGCTAGAGGGGACTTGTGTATACTGTGCTGGAGGGGAGGGGTCTGTGTATACTGTGGTGAAGGGGGATCAGTGTATATTGTGCTGGATGGGGGGTCTGTGTATACTGTGCTGAAGGGGAATCTGTGTATATTGTGCTGGAGTGGGGGGTTGTGTGTATACTGTGCTGGAGGGGGTCTGTGTCTACGGTGCTGAATGGGACCTGTGTATACCGTGCTTTAGGTGATCTGTGTATACTGTGCTGGAGGGGACCTCTGTATACTATGCTGGGGTCTGTATATACTGTGCTGGAGGAGGTGTGTATATACGTGTCACCCCTGAGGGTCCAGTTGCAACAGACATACTACACCTTAGCCAGAGGTGTGGTACCCCCAACCCCAGGTAAGGAGGGGACATAACCCAGTACCCACACACCTGCATCTACCACTAGACACTCCATGCCAGATAGGTGGGGGAATTGATCAAACCCCCATCCCTGGGTGGAGATGGGGCTAAGATATGGTGGTGGGTGGAACGGTAGCAAGGGGAGCCACTTAAAGGGAGTGATAGGAAGAGCAGGACAGAAAGAGGAAAGGAGAGTAGAGGAGAAGCAAGTAGGAAGGAGCAGGTGAGTTGAGCTCCAGTGAGGGAGCTGAGAAAGACTGAGACCAGAAGACTGGAGCTAGAGGAGCTCGCCCTGGAGAGGGAGAGAGAGACAGAGAGAACCAGGCAGGAGCTGCAGAGAAGGTAGGGGTCCCAGAGGCACAGAAAGTGAGAAATCCACCCGTGGGCTCGCATCCATTGCCGGTTGCAGGCAAGGGGAGGGACCAGGGCTGCAGAGGGTCACCGGGCCCAGACTAGTAGAGGAGACTTGAGGCCTCAGCTAGCCAACCGGAGGCTGCTGCATCTCCAGGAGCAGCAGCCGAACCTACACCATTCGCTGCAAAGGTGGCTGGTTAGTATCAAAGGTAACAAAGACTACGTCGCCCAGTAGGGTCCAAAGCCACTGAGCGTGAGGTGCAGGGCAGGAGGGAGAAAGCCAGCACAAGAGGGAAATGACCCAGAAAAAGTACCCAGAACGGGGTGCTGGCTAAGTGTCTCCAATCTACCTGGGAGTGGCTGGACCCCTGGCTCGTAGAACACAGCACTCGGCAGGACATGACCACCTAAGAACTGTGAGTAAAAGTGTGCAACTGCACCAGCTGTGTCTGTGAATTATTCCGGCATCCTCTGCCCTGTACTGCAACTTTACCACCGTCTATACATAGACTTGTACACCTGCCACGGGGTACCGCTCCACCTATGGGGAGCAACAACATCTGGCTGCATCGTCATCTTCCCCGGAGGTCTAAACTGCAGCATCAGCCATCCCTGGCTGAGTACCGTAGGTGGCATCCCTACTTCAATCCCCAAAACCTTAACCCCTGAGCTTTTATTAACACCACCAGGGTCACAGAGCCGGGTCTCGACCCCCGTGACTCCTCAGCAGTACTGTAGCCTGGTTCTGAGTATCCCACGGTCCTGGGGCTCATGTCATATACTGTGCTGGAGGGAACCTGTGTATACTGTGCTGTAGGGGGCCTGTGTATACTGTGCTGGATAGGGTGGTCTGTGTATACTGTGCTGGATGAGGAAGTCTGTGTATACTGTGCTGGAGGGGGGTCTGTGTATACTGTGCTGGATCCAGGGAACTAGTCTGATTGCCGTATGTGGAGTCAGGAAGGAATTTTTTTCCCCAATGTGGAGCTTAAGGTTGTCACATGGTTTTTTTTGCCTTCCTCTGGATCAACATGTTAGGCTATGGGTTTAACTGGATGGACTTAGGGTACCTTTACACGCCACAACCAGCGGAGACATTTTTGGCGGTGATATTTTGTCCTGGAAATATCGCTGCCAATTGCCTTCTTATTGCGGCATGTATTTCGGGAATTTGGCGGCGATAAGACAAATGTCGCCTGGCTTCGATTTTACAGCACTGCTCTAAAATCGAAACCAGGCGACATTTGTCTTATCGCCACCAAATTCCCAAAATACATGCCGCAATAAGAAGGCAATTGGCAGCGATATTTCCAGGACAAAATATCACCGCCAAAAATGTCTCCGCTGGTTGTGGCGTGTAAAGGTACCCTTGAAGTCTTCCTTCAACCTTAAAAACTATGTTACTACGTTCTTCGCTTTGTCTTTGTTGATTAGCTGCAATGGTAACATATCATTGCAACTGGGACAGCCATTAAATGAGAGTTGCAATGCTGATGTAGATTGCACGAGTGATTAACTGCAGCGCTGTTGGCATGACCTCAGCGCTGCAGCTGATCAACAAAGTCTGGAGCAGCAGAGACAGAACGCTGGATCCTGGGATGGTTTGTAAATCCAAGGCTTATTTTTGCTTCCTCAGACCTTAACACGTTTTCATCATGTTAACGGCTACCTTGTTGATTCTACCAGTAGCATATGCTTGTCTCAAAGAGTAAGTATGCACAGATGGTGCAGTAAAACTGCTAATGACTGCATAAGTCAGTGTCCAGCAGGCACTCAGCACACAAGATGTCAGTTGCAAGTTTGGAGGGAAATTAGGTAGACTGATGGCTTGCAGGGTATGGAAGCTATAGCACCATGGTATGCAGCCATCTACTGTCATCTGTCATATACTGCACATGTAGTTACAGTAAATTCACATAATTGTACAGTTCCTTCACACTCTTATAAATAATTTATTAATACTAATGGTTACAACTAACAAGAGCAATTGGGCTTCAACTGCCATTACCGACCACTAATTGGTAGGTTGGTAACTGTTATCCCCATTAGAAAGGAGTGATAGTTTGCATACTCAAGGACTACTCTATTCACACTCTATAGGGCTGCCTTCCGTTGTGCTCAGCTTTTTCCGGAGTCCCACACACTATGAACTGAGCAGTGGTCTGGCATCTGACCTGTCACTCTATTTTGTAATGGGGATACAAATTGCATATTCAGCTGACAGGATCCAGTTCCAGGAGTTGAACCCCCATGACCAATAAGTTATCACCTATCCAGCAAGTAGGTTATAGCTTGTTTTCACCGGACATCTCCTTAAATGACCATATTAACCCATTTATCCCTTCAAAATGCAGTTATTCAGTTCCCATATATTTGCCATAAGTATTTAGTGAGATTGTAAGCTTTTTGAGCTATTAATATGCCCATACAGGTTTTATATTGCTGCAGCATGTCTGCTGCATTAAAGGAAGGTGCCCCCCATGTCTCTAGCCCTCCTGTAAACTTTAAAAAGTGTACAAATAAGGAGTCCGGAGGGACTTACTCAGTAATGAGTCATCGCTTCTCCCTGGTGTCCTCCCCGCCTCCAGCCCTCTCTGTGCCACCTCTTGTTCAGCCTCCTTTATGTGTCTGCCCTCCTCCCTGCCTCCAGCCTTCTGTGTACCACCTCTATCCCTCTCTTGTTCAGCCTCCTGTATGTGTCATCTCCAGCAACAGTGATGACTCATTACTGAGTAAGTCCCTCCGGACTCCTTATCTGTGCACTTTATAAAGTCTTTTTAACAACTTACAGGGGTGCTAGAGACATGGGGGACCCCCTTCCCTGAATGCAGTAGAAACACTGCATTCAGTGCAGCATTCAGTTAGCATAACACTAGGGGGTGACAAGTATTTTTTAAAGGGAACCTGTGAGGTCGTTCTACCCCCGTAACCTAACACCACCTGTCCCTGCAGCTTGTTAGCTGATCCCTAACCGTCCCGGTCTGACCTAAAGGGGTCCTATAAAGTTTAAGAAAAATTAGCTATAACTTACATATAGTCTCCATCTAGGAGACTGGAAAGGCGGGCTCCATTCTCCCCTCCTCGCTGTCTCCTAGCACGCCCCGCTGGGTGTCCTCTCTCCTTGTGCTGTGACGCCTCATTTTTCAAAATCCAGGTGAACAAGTCTTCTATTTAACACATGTGGCAGATATAAAGTGAAGTGCAGCAAACAAACAAGCTCATCAAACAGGAATTAACTGAAAATCTTTAGGAAGTGAACTAGCATGAAAACCATAAATAAGGCAGTCTCTGGAAATAATCCTCACAGGGAGAAGTCAATAGAAAAAACGATCTAAAGGTACCTTCACACACAGCAATTTTGCTAGGCAATTTCACTAGCAATTTGCTGGTTGCAGTGAAATCATGGATATATTGTTCCATGTGTACACAGCAACAAAATAGAACAATGTGTCCATGATTTCACTGCAACCAGCAAATAGCCAGTGATATTGCCTAGCAATATTGCCGTGTGTGAAGGTACCTTAAGCAATATACTCCCAGAGGGCTGGGAATTAAGTCAATATGAAATACAAGTCCAGAACTGAATTATACAGAGCAGCTTAAGAATGTCCCAAATGTTCCAAATGTCCAGATCGCTGCATCTGCGCAATAACTAACTGTAAATGCTAGCAGGGTACACACGGCTTACTTGTAACAGGACTGAAGAAACGTAGCAGAGTCTGGGAACACAGCTTAGGCAGCAAGAGCAGACAAGAAGCTGGAGACATGTGATTGCAGGAATCCAACTGCAGTTGCTTGAAAGCCTAAGCGGATCAGCATGGAGTGAAGCAGACTGGTGAAGCAGCATATAGACGGAAATTCTCACTGAACACTCGAGCATGGCTAGACGGTATGCTCAGGTTTATAACGGCAGAGAGGAGGATCACATGAAGCAGCGGAGGTCATCTTGAAATGGGGCAAGACGCACAGAATGTCAATGGGGCAAGATGCACAGAAGATCAAAAGTCCTAACATCTTTATCTTCAGTGTGCCTTTGACGTCAGGTGCACGGCCAGATATTCAGAACATTCTGCGTGCTGCTTCTCCTCCGCACTGTTTTGCCCTTCCGTGGTTTCTAATACGCCATTTAAAACTCCAATGCTTGAGCACATCAAAATTGAAGACAGTGCTCACAGAATGGAGAAACTGTGCAGAGGAGAGACAACGGCTGAATGTGCAGGCACAGGGTTTCATGCACCTGATAGAAAAGGGACACTAAGGAAAAGAAGGGGAGGATAAATCTTATATAATGCACACCAGACACAGTCTTATCTTCCAGGCAGCACATGCCCCATAGCCTGGAAGATCAAAGCTGCAAAAGATGATTTTAACTGAACAAACCATCATCCAGGTGGCATACAGGTATGACCAATATCAGCTGTATACAACCTGTGTGCCCATGTTAATGACTTGCCCCAGCGAGGGCCATGGGATACTCGAAACCGGGCCCTCTGAACGTCATCGGGCTGTGAGATGCTATAATGGTGGCATGACCCAGTCTGTTGTCCCCTATCGGGTCAGTAAAAAGGGGAATTGTAAAAAGGGTTAAAAAAGAAAAAGTAAAACTAAAATAAAAGAGTTTGTCGCTGCTGCGGTTCGGGACCTGACAGCTGAGCTGGCGCCGGGGCTTGAACAGGAATACTCTCAGGCAGGCTCCTGCTGCCCACGTGGCGTTTCAGTCTACCTCTCCTCAGACACGAAATGAACAGTCTGACACAATGCTGAGTTTCAACCCAGTTTACTTGGCTTCTTTCGTCAGGCACTTCAGGCTACAAGCAAGTACAGTGGCGGCTCCGGTAGTCCTTGGCAACCAGGATGGCTTGTCCAGTGCACTCCCTTTTGTGTTCCTCTCCTCTTGGGCTTTCCTCTCCCAGCACTGCCTGTCCTCTTACTTTCTGCATGCGCCTCCACACACAGAGCTCCAATCTAGCAGCCACAGGCCTTCGTTGGGAGACCGGCTTAGTCCCCATGCCGTAGTATGGCTGCCATCTCTGCGCTGTGTCAGGAGTTGGCCACGACTCAGAGATCTCGTGGCCCTTGGTTCTGTTGTTGGAGTTTGAAGCCCTCCTGCCACCTTCAGGGCAGGGCCCCTGTTTCTCACCCTGTCCTTCTACTTCACAGCTGATTTGGGCATGTGGGTGGATCGCTCACTGCCCGCACCCCTAGGATTCCCTCCCTGTTCCTGCGGTCTGTGGCCCCGGGACCCGAGGTAGGCCTCATCATATCTCAGGTCTCCGGGTCTGTGATCTCTCTCTCCCCTCCGTCTTGTGTCCTCTCTCGACTGACCTCCCACTTCTCGTGGTGTTTCCCCTTTGTCCTGTTCCTTTCCCTGACCACTTCCTGCTCACTTTCCACCCATCACCTGTCTCTCCCTGCTGTCCCACAGCTGCCTGAGCCATCCCACTACCTGGGTTCACCCACTCGGTCTGGGACCAGGGTGTGTTGGGCATGTTTGTGGGTGGCTGGACTTACCGATCCCGGTTACTGCAAACTTATAGTGGTGACCAGGTGCGCCTGAGCAAAGGTTAGCACGTCCTGGTGCTGAGACCGGGTTAATTGATGTGCAAGTGAAACTCAAAAACTTTTTCATAACACACACATAAAGCAATAAAAGAAAGTGAACAAAGGTGTTTTCTTCCCGTACAGTAGGTGCTAAACTTAGGTTATGTAACAAACACCACACTGAGTATAAAAAGGCTAGTACTATAAAAAATAAAGGCTATATTTATAAAAATAAAAAACAATTGTGGATGCAGGAAAACAAATGAAAGGCAAACATAAACAAATTTGCAAGTCACACACATTGGCTCAGTAAGTATCCCTCACCGGGTAGTTCGTGATTGTAAGAGTTCATGTGAGTCCTTGTCTTCGGGGGACCCACCACCAACAAACCCCCAGCATAGACCCTGGGCGTGGTGACAGGGCTAGATGGACGGATTTTTCGGCCACGGCACGGATTTTCCTTTGGGCTTCTTTAGGTATAACATTTAAAAGCAAACCTTAGCAGCATGATTTAAAAATCAACAGGGAGCACACCGAAGCATGCTAACTGTATACATCAAGTCCTAAACGTGCATTTTTCATGATTAAAAATGTTCAGCAATAAACAACAGCTACTATGGTCCCAGCATTACACTACTCCCAACGGTCCTCCAGGACCCGCTGAGATAGTTCCCCCTCAGAGTGGTGCCACCTCCCTCTACCTCTTCGAATCCACCTGACAAGTGCCTTCCTGTCTGCTAGCCCAGGCCTCGGGACGTTTGCTTGTGTAAAGCCGCTGCCTCTTTTAGGAAGCACTTCTTAGCAGCTACACATCAGACATGAGCTATGCACACCAAACACTACAAAGGAAGCCAAATTTAACGGGTACTTGTCATGTAGAAAAATGCTATTATCGTGCAGATATGGGGTTTATCTGTGGGTTAATAGCATTCTGAAACTGGCCTGCACACTATAACCTCACTGCCATGAGGAAATTAACTTTAATCCTTCCGGCAGCATACGGGTTTCAGCCACAAAAGCAGCACCGGCTCAGGTACAGCCATTGCTCTGTATATGGAGAGCAGCGGCTGTAACCGAGCCCCGTGCCCTGACTGACAGCTGCCTCCAACACTAAGCAGCTGTCAGTCAGTGCGGGGGAGGAGGGGCATGGTTACATCCACTGCTCTCTATACACAGAGCATTGGCACCGCCTCCATTACTGATAAAGAAACACTGCCAAGAAGATTAAAGTTAATTTCCTGCGGACAGGGGGTTTTAATGTGGAGGTGTCATGAAGGTTCAGAATGAAATTAACCTGCAGATTAACCATATATCTGTAGGTTATTAGCATTTTTCCACTTAATAGGTTACCTTTAGTCTAAATCAACAGGGCTATGTGCTGTGTATAAAAATGATGAGCACAGAGAGAGGTGTACTCGGGTACCAGGATGAGTTTCTGGCTGTAACGGGGAATCACGGGTGGTCGGTTTCCCGGTTCCGTGCTCTGGCTCTCATTGTTTGGGAGGGAAGGGGGATTTAGGGAAAGGTTCCGTGCTCATCACTTTTACGCTCACTGTTACATGAGCTTGGGCACTACCCAAGCTCATGTCTCAGTGAGCGTAAAAGTGATGATCTGTGCAGATGGATTGAAGCTAATACTGCCTTACTCTATCACTAACTCTGCCTATAGCTGTTAGTTCCACCTCTGTTCCACCTATTGGTGTAGATACGCTGCAAGACCAAGAGCAGAGATCAACAAGCAGCTGATTGAACCAAGTCAGCTTTAGACTGTGCATGTACTGTATATAGGTGGAGGATATAAATTGCCATACTGCTTTATGGGGTCCAGCTGAACATGGGGCCCAGGTTTAACCATGCAGCTTTACATGACACATATGCCCTGGACCACAGATATGCTGTGGAATTTGACCCCCAGGGACATCATTGTGATTTCTCCTGAAGAAGGGATTTTTGGTTACCCTGAAACGCGTAGAAAATAAAATCACATAATTATTAATTTTTTGGTCAAGAAGAATTTTCTTTCCATGCCAACAGGAGCGTGGTCACACTTCCAATTCCTTTGCTCTTTTATGGTTTGAATCTGACCCACAGGACAGGATCAATCTGAAGAATAGTTTAGAAAAATGCACAGTCTTTATTTAGTGTACACCCACACGAGCAACCAAGGTATGGCGTGAACAAAAAGTCTCTAATGCAGTTTGCAGGCTGTCGTATGGATGGGACAACTTCAAAGTAGTAGCAGTAACAGCCGGAAAGGAGTCCAACGTGGACTCCATTGACTTTTTGAACTTAATCTTATTACTCAGAGTTTAAATCTCCAACTCCAAATCTCTAGTCCATCCCAAGGTAATCATTAAAATGGACTTCGTGATTGTTATTATTGATGACTTTAACCCATTGGCAACATACAGTATGACATGCTGCTATGTCATTTATGCCCCCTCCCTGACCAAGCTCGCATCTTTGCCAGCAGATGATAGCTGTAATAATGAGATATCATTTGTAGTGATGGGCGAACCTAGTGTTCGGGCACAGATCTCGAACACAGATTTTCCTGGGAAGTCTGAGTTACAGTTCGGATTTCGGTTCGGGGTAGGGGAAGGGGATGCTGTAAAAAAATGCTGCAAAAAGTATAAAAACAGTTATTAACCATGTCCCACCGCCACGCTGTTCCGCTGCATCTACGTCCGGTCCTGCTCATTATCTAGACATTCGCTGCAGAGGGGACCAACAGTCAATCATAAATGCTGTCACAGAGAATGGGCATCTGCTCACAGAGATATACAGCAGAGCTGAAGATATTACCTGTGGATTATGTCGGAGGGAAGGGTTTTTTGTTAATTAAAAATGGGAAACAGGTCTTGCATTTTATTTCTAAATATTTTTTTTAGTGTTGTGTTTTTTTACTGCTTACACCATGAATTTCAAGCTTAGTGCCAGTATCCAATACAAAGCTGGCATTATCCCCTTTATTACCCAGCAAGTCAACGCCACCAGGGCCACTGGAATAGTCCTGGTACAGTGCCAAAAAATGGTGCTTATATGAATCTACCATTTTCTGGTGCAGCTGTGGGCTGCGATTCACAGCGGGGAGGCAACAAAAAGCATGGGCCATCCTGCACTGAGGATTCCAGTCCCAAAGCAGCCTAAATATGGCAAAGCCCCATTTCATTTTTTTACATTATTTCATGACATAATGTAAGAAAAGGCTTCACTATATTTTTGGTTTCCAGACAGGTAAAAATAGGCAGCTGGGGGTAGGAGGGCTGCCTATACCTGCCTGCTGTACCTTGCTGGCATACAAAAATACAATGAAGCCCCACATAATTTTTTAATAAATTATTTCAAGAAATAATTTTATAAAAAGGGCTCAACTATATTGCTGTTTTGGTGCTCTGTTGGGCCAGGAGATGCAGATGAACACATTGAACACAATGCACCAAAAAAACTTGATATCTGTAGCATAAATCGCATTGTGGTTTTGGTGCTTTTTTGGGGCCAGGAGATGCAGATGAACACATTAAACTAAATAAGCATGAAATGTGCGGCAAAAAACGCGTTGTGGTTTAGGTGCTTTTTTTTGGGCCAGGAGATGCAGATAAACCTATTGAACATCGTGCATGCAATTTTGTGCCAAAATTGCACTAAAAGAGCATGAAATCCATGGCAAAAATTGCATCGTGGTTTTTGTGCGCCAATTCTCTGTGACAGCAACTGTGATTGGTTGTTGAGTCCCTCTGCAGTGAATATCCAGGATGTTAATGAGCGGCCCCGGAGGTACAAGCTGGTGGACACCAATAAGTATAATGCTATTTAATAACTATCTTCTTTCTTTTACAGCCTCCTAGCCCCCAATCCATAACTTTACATTCTGAGTTCAGGGTTCGGACTCAAGTTCGAGCCTCTTTCGACCCGGTTCCCGAACTTAAAAAAAGTTCAGGCAAAGTTTGTTGAACCCGAACATCGGCAGATTCGCCCATCACTTATCATCTACCTCTAATAGCCGCTGGTTACCACCTGTTAAATACTACTGTCAATCTCCACCAACATTTACAGCACGCCTACATGGGGCGCATCATTCTATGCACCATTCAGCATACCACTGACGTGATCAAGGGGCACCGATGAGTTGCCATGACAGTTAAGTGACTGCTGAAGGTTCTCCTGAGAAAGTCAGCAATTCTGTGGCATTGTATATAGCACAAGAAATCAGATCATTGCAGGTTCAAGTTTCCTAAGAGGACTAACAAATTCAGTGGAAAGCAAAAAGTTAAAGTTATAATCACCCTCCTTTTCCTCCATTAAAAATTAAGAAAGAAAGAAAAAACATACACATTTGGTATAACTGCATTTATGAAATTCTGATCCATCAAAATTTAAAATAAATTAGTCTGATTGGTAAAGGTATAACATCAAAAAATCTAAAAGCATTTCCAAAGGTATATCAATAAAGACGTTGACATAGAACGCAAAAAACAAGCCCTCACAATGCTTCATATCCCGAAAATTGAAACCGTTCTGACTTTCGGAAAATGGCGCACACAAGCAAATATTTTTTTTACCACTTAAATAAAACAACAACTATGCCTGTTTGGTATCTCCGTAATAATACTGACCTGGAGAATCTTAATGTGAGGTAATTTTTACTGTAGAATGAACACTGTAAATAAAAAGCCAAAAAAACTATTGTAGAATTTTGCTTTTTTGCTATTTTTCCTGGTTTCCAGTACATCACAATAATCGAGATGGTGTCATTAAAAGTAAAACGCACCCCACAATATACAAGCCCGCACATGGTTATGTCGGCAGAGAATAAAAAAGTTATGGCTAAACAAGTAAAGGGGACTCCAGAGTTGGCCTTGCTCTCTTTGTTGCCTGGTTCGGTGAGGGCTCCAAAGGACATTTTGAGATTCTGCCTCTCGGCTGCCAGAGCAGTGATTCCTCGGCTCTGGAGGTCTACGGAACCCCCTTCCATCATCGAATGGTTTTTGGAGGTGGAATTGTATTATAGAATGGAAGAGATAGCGGCAGGACTGTCTCAGACTCTGCCCTCTTTCTCTGTCACTTGGTCTGACTGGATAACTTTTAAAGACTCCAATAATTATGATCTGTTACTCTCTTAAAGGGAGTCCGGATCTTCCCCCCATTCCTTTTAGGGGAACTCTTTCGACTGTTCTCGGTCTATCTGACATGTATATGAATCCAGTAAATATATTGTTCTTTCTTTCCCCCCCCCTTTTTTTTTCTTTTTTCTCTTTCTCTTCTCCCTCTCGCTCTCCCTCCCTTCCTTTTCCCCCCCACCTCCCCTGGACGGATTTATGATTTATGGTCAATGGTTTGGTTGGAGGATGGCAATAACCATTATATGGCTTTTTTGATAAAATAAAAATAATAACAGAACTTTTCAGTTTTAACATTTTCATCTTAATTCTATACCTATGGTGACAGTATGGAAAGTATTCTTTTGTTATATTTTCATTTATTATTAACCTTTCTATGAGTCTAGGACTATGGACAAAACATATTGTGTACTTTAACTCATGAAATGGTCATGATTCCAAAACACTAAAGTGTTCTTGATTTTTGTATGTAATCTACTTGATATGTGAACGTTCTATACCTTTGTTTAATAAACACATATTTACAAAAAAAAAAAACTTATGGCTATTGGAAGAAAAAAAATAAAGTTAAAAAATTGTAAATCTCCCAGCCGAGAAAGGGGTTAAAGGAACTTGCCCCCCTGCTGGCAGTTCTCTCCAGGGTTTATTAACATCCAGCAGATTTGCTGCATGTCCCTTTCATTGGAGCTGCAGAAATCCATGTATTTCATACTAAAATTACCCCATTCAGATGACTCAAACAGTCAATAAAAGTGCATGCAATAAAAGTGTTTTTTTGATGTGCAAATGTAGAAGAACGCTAGCATTAACGCACCCATAGGCTCCCATGCAAAAAACACATTGCCAAAGTGCAATGCGTTTGACACAAAAAATGCGGTCTGCAGCGCTTTGGGGGGCTTTTGCAAAAACGCTAGCTTTTTTTAACATGGGAGTCTATGGGAAACACCTGCGTTAACACATGGTACATTTTTGTACCATGTGTTAACGCAGGCATTAACACTAGCGCTAAAAATGAAAAAAAAAATGCCATAAAAATGGCAAGGGGAAAAACAGCATCCTTTAAAGCATCCTTCCAACAGATGCAAGGTCCTAAATGTGAGCCTAGCCTTACAGAAATATTAGTAAAATACCTCTATTGTTGGAATTTAACCTAAAAGCATGCTACTATGTGTTACAACATATGACTTGTGCTATGTCCTTTGGCAGAAATAGTATAGCTTGTATTGTATATCCTCTCTGTACCTTCCTTCAGTGCTCAAATTGGGTAAAGGTTGAAATAATAATTGGAAAGGCTAGTGCTTGGTTAAAAGGCTGATTATATTGGGTCAGTTGAAGACCCTGGCTGATGTTCTCCATTGTATAATGGTAAAGTAACAATATAGACTGAGTTAAATAATTTCTTCACCATCACTTCTGCGCCTATTGATCAATTCTTAGTAGGAACTGTGTGAACATTTTGATGTTCTTTGTATGTTTCGTGAATTGTTCACTTAAGGTCATACTTGAAATCTCTATCAAATTGGGGTCAAAGCAGTCAAAGTTTTCAATTCTACAATACAATGTTTCCCATGCTTCCGTCAAGAATTATGTCTTTAGGATCGTTGTCATATTACGTGACCTACATTCTGCTAAGCTTTAGTTCATGGACAAACACCTTTTTATTGCACTTTACATTACTTTGTCATAGTACAGATTTCACAGTTTCCTTACAATATCGAGTTTCTTAAAGGGAACTTATCAAAAACATTAGGATCAACAATATTAATTACATGGCTATGGTAGTAAAAGACAAGTTCAAACTTGGCAACAAGAGGCAATCACTTGTTTGAAGCCAAGAAAAGCATTTTAATGGAACCACAAATATTTGGCAATGACTTGTTTGAGGCGAAAAAAAAAGTATTTTAGGGTAACCACAAATATTTGGCAGTGACTTGTTTGAGGCCAAAAAAGCATTTTAGGGTATACAAAGATTTTGCAATGACTTGATTGAAGTAAAGAAAAACCTTTTACAGGAGCCACACATATTTGGCAATGACTTGTTTATGGACACAAAAGCCCTTCCTTTGGGAAACCGCAGGATTTGGCAATCACTTGTTTGCAGCCAAGTAAAGCCTTTTAGTAGAACCACAAATATTTGGCATTGACTTGTTTGAGGCAAAAAAAAGGATTTTAGGTGAAACACAAAGATGTAGCAATCAGTTGTTTGAGGCCAAAAACAGCTTTTTTAGGGGAACCAAAAAGATTTTGTAATCATTTGTTTGAGGCCAAAATATCCTTTTAGGGAAACCACGAAGATATGGCAATCACTTGTTTGAGTTCAAAAAAAGCTTTTTAGGGGAAGCACAAAGGTTTGCCAATGACTTGTTTGAGGCCAAGAAGATTTTGCAATCACTTGTTTGATGCCAAAAAAAGCCTTTTAGGGGGACCACAAAGATTCTTTGTGTTTGATTGATGTTTTCAATAACTGATCCGTTTTTTTTAGGGTGCTTTTTGACCGTCCTGTGCAGCTCTGTGTTTTTGGGACTTTGACTTTGACATTTTTTCCATAAACAATCTTCTAAAAAATGGATCAGTTTTTTTGTGCCATAAACAACGCTCTAAACGATTGATCCGTTTTCCCATAGGGCCCCATGTTAAAAAAAATGGATCCATTTTTTAACTGCACCAAAAAACGTTGCTTGCAACCTTTTTTTGGGTCCTGTAAAAAAAACTGACACCATTGAAGTCACACTTGAGTGCAGATCTGTTTTTGGCATCAGTTTTTGGACTTAGAATACAAAAGTGGAAAAACTGATGCCAATAACGGATCCAGGGCTTATGTGTGACCCTAGCCTTAAACAGTTATGTTCAAGGAAGTAGTGGACAACCTATGTCTGAATGACTCTGATTAGGTCAGAATGATAGGCCACCCTAAAAAGATGTGTTTTTAGTGAGCGCCTGAAGCTAAGTAAGTTGTGGATAGTCCTAATTTCTTGGAGTAAAGCATTCCAGAGAGTTGGTGCCGCTTGGGAAAAGTCTTGATGCCGGGAATTTGAGGTTCAGATTAGTGCAGATGTTAGTCTAAAGTCACTCCCAGAGCGAAGAGTGCAGGTGGGGTGATACACAGAGATGAGGGAGGAGATGTAGGGAGGTGTTGCGCTGTGACGACCTTTTTGGGTGAGAACAAGCAATTTGAATTTGATTCTATAGTGTATGGGCAGTCACTGCAATGACTGGCACAGAGCAGAAGCATCCGAGTAACGGTTAGCCAGATTGGTGACCCTGGCTGCCGCATTAAGGATGGACTGGAGAGGGGAAAGCCTAGTGAGGGGGAGGCCAAATAATAGAGAGTTGCAAAAATCAAGGCAGGAGTGGATCAGGGCCAGTGTGATGGTTTTAGTTGTTTCCATGGTGAGGAAGGGGCAATTAGACATGAAACTGCTAGAATTAAAGGTCCCAGAGAGACAAACGAATTTGGGAATACAAACTGATTAAGACTTTTGACACATTCTCAGCAGGAATGAATATTTCACTTGAACTCATGTCTTTTTACACCAATTGAAAAGGCATTTGGGGGCATTATATCTTTGAACAGACTCCAATTAGAGGACAATAAAACTTTCACACTTCTTATCAATTAACTGCTCTGATATTTACTGCCATAACTGTTTCACCCCATCTCATACTGATCATTCCTGTTCTCCTCTACCTCACTTTTCTTAAGAACTGTACTATTTTATGTCATGTTGTATATAAATATGTGGGTTATAAGATTTTGGATTATATTAGACTCAAGAAGAGACCTGAGTTGTCTCCAAAGCTTCCTATTTATTATCATCTTTTTACTTAGCCATTAAAAGGTATCAACCACTGAGGACTCTCAGATATTAATATTTTTCTATCTACTGGCTAACACAGACCAAACTTATATTTTACCTTATCGTTTTCCAATCTTTAAAGTGAGCCTGTCACCTAGATAAACCACCCCAGGCTATCACTACCTGTCCCTGCACCTTCCTATTATTGTACTAACTATCCCTCTCTCTCCTAAATGTGTAATGTGACTGTTTTATAAAACCTTTTTTATAACTTACTGCTTAGCATTATAATGAAGCAGGGGCTACAGTTACTAGCCCCCCTGAGTGTCTTCTCTCGCTCCCTTTCGCCAACTCCTGTGATCTTCTGTAATGAGCTGCCGTAACATTCTCCACAGAGCATGCGCAATGCGCAGCTTGAACTCCGGATGCGAAGTACCGGAAATGACGTGTTAGGCTTTATACCCGGAACTCTACAGACGGCTCCGAGGCAGTCTGGGGGCACACATTTTAATTTCAATATCACGCCCATCGGGCAGGAGGAGGTGAAAGGGAGCAAGAGAGGATGCCCAGGGGAACTAGTAACTGTAGCCCCCGCTTCATTATATTACTAAGCAGTAAGTTATAAAAAGGTTTTATAAAACAGTCACAGTACACATTTAGGAGAGAGAGGGATAGTTAGTATAGTAATAGGAAGGTGAAGCGACAGGTAGTAAGAGCCTGCGGTGGTTTATCTATGTGACAGGTTCACTTTAAGAATGACCCTCTTTAGAGCCTGGATGCTGTATGGCGAGTAATGTTCAACTTGTCTCTTCAGAATTCTCCTTAGCTGTTTCAATTAGGTTCAGATCAGGAGACATGCTTAGCCACTGAGTCACTTTTACCCTGTCCTGTAGATGTGTGGAGTGATGGTAGCATCTTCTCTTTCAATCAAGAGCAGTACATCTGTGACTTCATGACACCATGATTCATGATAGGCATCATAAATGTTTCTAGATTAATTTTTCTAAATTGATTATGTCTACAGTGAAACATGGTGGTGGCAGTGCTCTTATGTGGGATTGAATGAGTACTGCTGGTGTCAGGGAACAACATTTAAAGGGAACCTGTCAGGTCAATTTAGGCTCCAAAGCTACTACTTCGTGTCCCTGCAGCTTCCAAACACATCCCTAATCATCCCTGTCTGCCCTAACAATGTCCTATATATTTCCCTATATATATATGACGCGCACCCAGGGCTGTGGGGTACTCGGCTCTTGGGCTCTCTCTCTCTCTCTCACAGTCCAGGAAGTCACGGGTGGCCATCCCGAGGCCGTGGCTCTGGGGGTCAACTGAAAAATGGGGAAACTATTTACAGGGGATTATTTACAAGTTGTCTTTGTCGTGACTCCACCTGCTGAGTCTGGTGATGATCACCAGCGCCGCCACAGTCCTCCGGTGGTCGGTGGTATTGCGGCTTAGATGGAATAGTCCTCGCAGGCGGGACTGGACCACCGGGGCAGTGAAGCTGTAATAAAACAGTTTGTAATTGAAAGGATGCAGTGGAGTCAAAGCTTTACTTCACCGGGTAACTTTACTTGAACTCTTTCTTTCAGCCTTACAGTTCAACAGTTCATTAGATGGTATACTGGCGAATGCTCCTGGCTGCAATTGGGATTTCTGGCTGCAGATGGAACCCTCCTTTATGTTCCTTTCTTTTCCTTCTATTCTGTTCCCAGTGTGAAGCCTGATCTCCTGTAGATAATCTAGCCTCCTGCTGCTTCTTGTTCTGTCTCCTCTCCCTTTTGTACCCATCGGGTTAACCTTCTGTTGAATGCCGCAGCCGCCTACTGTGCTTCTGGCTTCCCTCTTGTGGGAACTTTGGGAGTAAGGGCCGTATTTATAATATCCCTGTTTTGCGGATTTTCTGTGAGACTTAGAGTACTCACAGGTGCGGGCTCCGGTACCCGGGCTTCTTCCTATGGGGCAAACTCTATCCGTTACTCGCTCCTCACTCAAGTTAACTCTGTGTCTGTGAATTTCCTTGCTTTCTTTGTTCCTGTTTGGGATGTGTTCTTTCTCAGGGCCCCTCAGCTAAGATGGCCCTCTTGGTCCCTTCAGGCTGGCTGCCTGGTTCCCTCCAACTCCTCCGACTACTCTCTGACTCTCCTACTCACTGACTAAGCTCTCCGGTTCCCTCTAGAGGTCGCTAAGACCCTCCCAGGGTTCCTCCCACCCACTGTCCTAGTGTGTGAGTGCAGCTCTAGGGCTCCATCTTGTGACCATAGTCCCAGTCGAGTACTACACCGCTTTTCTGGGTGCAGTACCCCTTTTGTGGCACCTACATAGTGGGGCGCCACACATATATATATATATATATACAGTTGTGGCCAAAAGTATTGCCACCCCTGCAATTCTGTCAGATAATACTCAGTTTCTTCCTGAAAATGATTGCAATCACAAATTCTTTGATGTTATTATCTTCATTTAATTTGTCTTAAATGAAAAAACACAAAAGAGAATGAAACAAAAAGCAAAACATTGATCATTTCACACAAAACTCCAAAACTGGGCCAGACAAAAGTATTGGCACCCTCAGCCTAATACTTGGTTGCACAACCTTTAGCCAAAATAACTGCGATCAACCGCTTCCAGTAACCATCAATGAGTTTCTTACAGTTCTCTGCTGGAATTTTAGACCATTCTTCTTTGGCAAACTGCTCCAGGTCCCTGATATTTGAAGGGTGCCTTCTCCAAACTGTCATTTTTAGATCTCTCCACAGGTGTTCTATAGGATTCAGGTCTGGACTCATTGGCCACCTTAGAAGTCTTTAGTGCTTTCTCTCAAACCATTTTCTAGTGCTTTTTGAAGTGTGTTTTGGGTCATTGTCCTGCTGGAAGACCCATGACCTCTGAGGGAGACCCAGCTTTCTCACACTGGGCCCTACATTATACTGCAAAATTTGTTGGTAGTGTTCAGTTTCATAATGCCATGCACATGGTCAAGCAGTCCAGTGCCAGAGGCAGCAAAGCAACCCCAAAACATCAGGGAACCTCTGCCATGTTTGACTGTAGGGACCGTGTTCTTTTCTTTGAATGCCTCTTTTTTTCTCCCGTAAACTCTATGTTGATGCCTTTGCCCAAAAAGCTCTACTTTTGTCTCATTTTTTTTTTTTTATTTAAATTTTTATTAATTTTCTTCTTTAAACAATACACAACATAAAGACAAGAACAATTTCAAACACAATATAATACAAGACACTACAAGATCACCATTTTTTGGAGTTTCCTGTACATAATGTAACAAACAAACAAACAAAAAAAAAAAAAAAAAAAAAAAAAAAAAACATTATAGAAGCAGATACACTCTTTTATAAATTATCCTTTATAATATTTACACATCATCCAAGGTCTCCACGTCTTCCGGATTACCTCTCCTCTACTTTTAGATTGGTATAACATCATTTCATTTTGACATTGAATATTTACCCTCTCTATTACATTTTTTATAAGTGGAGGATTAACCTCTTTCCATTTAATTGCTACCGTCATACGAGCGGCTATTAACACATGCGAAACAATACCTCTCACTCGTTTTGGTAGTCTATTTATACCCATATGTAGGATTATCTGAGGTATTTTTATTTCAATTGTTTCTCCAGTGATTTCTTTGATTAAATCTATCATCCCGGTCCAAAAAACTCTTAAGACCGGGCAAGCAAACCAAGTATGTATCAGGGATCCCACCTGTCCACACCCTTTCCAACATAATTTAGAATATTTAATGTTCATTTTTGCTATTCTATCCGGATACAAATACCACCTCATTTGTGTTTTTTTTATTTGCTCTACATGATTTATACACGCAGTGTATTTTTTAATTTCCCTTACACTGTTTCCCCATTCTTCCAATGTTAGCTCCTCTCCTAACTCCTGTTCCCATTTTTTCATGTAGGCCAGTTTACTTCCATTCACCGGATTAATTAAAATTTTATAACATTTAGATAAACATTTCATGTTATTCCCTCCTGTCATAATATATCTCAAAATATCTTCTTCCTTCCCATAGACTCCGTTCCCTCTATATGAATTTTTATTTAAATAATGTTTAATTTGCAGATATTGGTAAAGATATCTACGTACTCCCTCATATTTACCAGCCACTTGATCAAACGGTAATACTCCCATTGATCCCTCTATCTCTCCTACTGTTTGTATTCCTGCTTCGTTCCAGTTTTGTAGGTTTAAATATGGGATATGTGGTTCTATGGATAAGATAGATAATGATGCTCTCATCAACCTATTATGATTGGGGGTTAATGTTCTCCAAACACGTAAGGCCGCTTGCATTGTCAATAGTGGAGGTACATTTTTAGTTCGCTGTAATATTTCCGTTTCCATTATCAATCGAGTCGAGCCCCTTCTAGCATAGACCTTCTCAATCTCCAACCATTTATGGTCTTTCCGCATTTGCCACCAGTCACGGAGTCCCCCTATTATGGACGCTTTATGATATAAACTTAAATCTGGTATCCCCATTCCCCCTTTATCCATAGGTAGGGCTAGTATATTTCTCGCTATCCGGGGTTTTTTATCCGCCCAAATAAATTTGCTGATCAGTCTTTGTAATTCAGTGATATATTTTTTAGGGATTTCAAGGGGAAATCTGTCTCATATGACCAAAGAACATTCTTCCAAAACGTTTTAGGCTTTTTCAGGTAAGTTTTGGCAAACTCCAGCCTGGCTTTTTTATGTCTCGGGGTAATAAGTGGGGTCTTCCTGGGTATCCTACCATACAGTCCCTTTTCATTCAGACGCCGACGGATAGTACAGGTTGACACTGTTGTACCCTCGGACTGCATTGCAGCTTGAACTTGTTTGGATGTTAGTCGAGGTTCTTTTTCTACCATCCGCACAATCTTGCGTTGAAATCTTTCGTCAATTTTTCTTTTCCGTCCACATCTAGGGAGGTTAGCCACAGTGCCATGGGCTTTAAACTTCTTGATGACACTGCGCACGGTAGACACAGGAACATTCAAGTCTTTGGAGATGGACTTGTAGCCTTGAGATTGCTCATGCTTCCTCACAATTTGGTTTCTCAAGTCCTCAGACAGTTCTTTGGTCTTCTTTCTTTTCTCCATGCTCAATGTGGTACACACAAAGACACAGGACAGAGGTTGAGTCAACTTTAATCCGTGTCAACTGGCTGCAAGTGTGATTTAGTTATTGCCAACACCTGTTAGGTGCCACAGGTAAGTTACAGGTGCTGTTAATTACACAAATTAGAGAAGCATCACATGATTTTTCTAACAGTCCCAATACTTTTGTCCACCCCCTTTTTTATGTTTGGTGTGGAATTATATCCAATTTGGCTTTAGGACAATTATTTTTGTGTTTTTTCATTGAAGACAAATTAGATGAAGATAATAATACCAAAGAATTTGTGATTGCAATAATTTTCAGGAAAAATCTGAGTATTATCTGACAGAATTGTAGGGGTGTCAATACTTTTGGCCACAACTGTATATATACACATGCACATATATACATACATACAACTTAAAATCTTGTGCATCACGCACACACAAGTGGTATCTTGGGGGGTACACACCTATTGATTTTAGTACCCCTATGATCGTTGGTGGTACCATGGGGGATGTTAAAACTGCCTTTGTGATAATGCTGACAAGATTACACAGGACAGTACTCCGGGCCGCAGCTTTCATGTACCAGTCTCAGCCTTCACTGACGGAAGCGTCAGTGTTGACTTCAGAGCAGGTGCACTGAGCTTTCTGAAACTGCCTAGTGCAGGGGTCCCCAACCTTTTTTTGCACCGGGGACCGGCTTCATGCAAGACCATTTTTCCGGGGCCCGGCAGGGCGGGGCTTTTAACTTATGGGGTGGGGCTATGAAGAAGGGGTGGGGTTTAGTACCCTGTTTTCCCAAAAGATGCGTTACATCTTATTTTCAGGCGATGTCTTATTTTTCTATCCCCCAATATGGTATCCCCATCATCCCCATGCAGCCCACAATATCCCCATCATCCCCTTTCAGCCCTCAATATCCCCATCAACCCCATGCAGCCCACAATATCCCCTAACAGCCCTCCATATAATATAATGCAGCCTCACAGCCCCTCCATATAGTATAATGCAGTGTCACAGCCCTCCACATTGTATAATGCAGCCTCACATCCCTCCATATAGTATAATGCAGTATCACAGCCGTTCATAAAGTATAATACAGCCTCATATCCATCCATATAATATAATGCAGCCTCATATCTCTCCATATAATAATATAATGCAGCATCACAGCTCTTCATAGTTTAATGCAGCGTCATATCCCTCAATATACCATAAATTTCCCACACACACACACTGCCCCATGCATAACCCCCCACACACACACATTGCTCTTGTATAATCCCCAAACAGACATACTGCCCCCTGTACAATCCCCCCACAAACACTGACCAATGAATACTCCCCACACACAGACGTTTCCCCTTGTACAACCCCACACACACTGACCCTTGAATACCCCACACACAGTCATTGCCCCTTGTACAACCCCCCCCACACACACACAGTCATTGCCCACACACGCACACATTGACCCCTGAATACCCCCTACACACATAGTCATTGCCCACACACACATTGACCCCTGAATACCTCCTCACTCAGTCATTGCCCCTTGTATAACCCCCCCCACACACACACACATACACAGTCATTGCCCATACACACATTGACCCTTGAATACCACCATCACTCAGTCATTGCTCCTTGTATAACCCCTCACCCCACACACACACACAGTCATTGCCCACACACACATTGACCCCTGAATACCCCCCAAACGCAGTCATTGCCCACACTTGCCCACACACAGAGAGACCGGCTCTTCAGCTGACACTCACCTCTCCTGCTGGCAGTACAAGCAGCTGAGGCAGAGACGTGGTGAGAGTTTTTTCATATCTCGCGCTATTTCCAAGCGCGTCACGTGATGCGCTTGGAAATAGCGCGAGATATGAAATTCCGGCCACGTCTCTGCCTCAGCTGCTTAGTTATACGAGCGAAGCAGTCGGCCAATCAAGGCATGGCTGCTGCACTGATTGGCCGACAGCTCCCCTCCTACATCTACACACGCAGCTGAGGCAGAGACCTCAGCTCAGTGGTGTAGTGCTGCAGGTGAGGGTCGCGGTGGGCGGGGACGTGACAGGGGGGCGGGGAAGCCGACAGCACGCCGCAGACCGGCACAAAGACGCCCACGACCCAGTCCTGGTCCACGGACCGGTGGATGGAGACCCCTGACCTAGTGCACCTTGGATGTGTGCCATTGCGCAGACACCAAAATGATGTCACCGGCGACTCCGGAGCACTTCATTAACAGAGGCGGGACAAGTGCGGCTTGGATGTCTGCACAGTGCGCAGAAGCGGAATTGACGCTGCAGCTGCCGCATCATTCAAAGAGGCGGTAAATTTAAATAGGATGGTGACACAAACACACAGATGCCGGAGTGACGTACCCGCGGCTGCAGCGTTTACAAAGGCGAGACCTTACAATGGAGTCGGAAGCGTGCCAGGGGGATCTCTTCTCATGCCCAGTAAGGCAGAAGCCAGGAGGGGAGATGGAGGCCAGGAGACCGCCCAGTCAGTCTCCACACAGCAGAGACTGGATGCTGCAGTCACAGGAAAATGTAGGTATCAAACTCATTTTGCAAAGCCAATATAGGACATTGTTAGGGCAGTGTTAGGGATCTGTTTGGAAGCTGCAGGGACAGGTAGTAATAGCTTTGGAGCCCAAATTGACCTGACAGGTTCCCTTTAAATGTTGATCCCTGACACCAGCAGCACTCATTCAATCCCAAATAAGAGCACTACCACCACCATGTATCACTGTAGACATAATCAATTTAGAAAAATTAATCTAGAAACATTTATGATGCCTACAGTGAAACATGGGGTGGCAGTGTTCTTATGTGGGGCTACATGAGTGCTGTTGGTATAAGAGAGCTACATTTTATGGTTGGAATCATGAATTTTCACATGTACTTTTATTAATCCCTTTACCCCTGGGCCATTTTCTGCTTTTTCGTTTTTTTTTCCTCCTCTTCTTCCAAGAGCCATTACTTTTTTATTTTTTCTGTCAATATAGTCATATGACAGCTTGCTTTTTTGTGGGACGAGTTGTAGTTTTGAATGAGATTATTCATTCTACCACATAGTATACTGTAAAATAAGAAAAAATCCATGTGCAGTGAAATTGCAAACAAAAAATGCAATTTCACAAATGTTTTTTGAGATTTTTATCTACCATGTTCACTATATGGTAAAACTGATATATCGCTATGATGCCTCATGTCAGTATCAGTTCATACCTATCAAACATGTATACTTTTACTGCTATCTAAGTGGTGACAAAAATCAGAAGTTTGTCACATAAAAGAATTGCGCTTTTGTCGTTATTTTCTGAGACCTGTAGCGTTCTCATTTTTCGGGATCCGGGGCTGAGTGATGGCTTATTTTTGAGCTGTTTATATAAAAACCTGTTTTTGATATATATCATATTATGTTACCTCCTAAAATTATCACTACTTAGTAAGGAAATTCAATTATTTTTGAGCTGATATTTTTAATGAGGCGGCAAGGCCATACTTATTACTATTACTAAAAATAACCAGACCAAAAGTTCGGTTTGGAATAAATTTTATTAAAGATAAAATGGTTGGGTACCTTATTAAGGTTAACAGTTGTTAATAAATTAATTAATTAATATTTTAATAAATAAATATAATCAAAATTTAAATTGCTGAAACCAATTGCATAAATTAATTAATTAATATTTTATTAAATAAATACAATTAAAACATTTTAAATGCTGAAATTTAAAGCGGATCCACCCAACACGGGCAATCGTCCTCTAACAAGGTCCCACCAATAGATCAAAAACAATAAATAACAGGGAGGGAGGGTGGGGTTTTCCAATACCTGATGATTTCTGACAGACCCTGTCAGAATTCTCCTCTATTTATAGTTCACAGCTGGCCACTCTGGCCAATCAGCAACTGTCAAAAAAAGGCGCAAAAAAACTGGTTTATACCAGCATTGGTCACTTCCATATATGGGCAGGCTCTTACCTCATCTCCCTAACAGCTGAACCTAAACCTATTTATTAACCTTTGCTGTCCTGCCGCCACATAGTGTACCATTAATATTGAATGGGCCACTTTATTATACTAAGTTTTCATCGCCTGTGATGGCCACTTTACACGGCGCGATATCGTCGTCCAACTCCGACCAAAAGTCACGTGGTTCGTGCGTTGGCCCCGATATCGTTCGTGCATTGTATGGTGTAAATGCCCAATGTGACGCAAGAACGATGCCAAAACGATATCGGGGAAAAAATGAGCAGGCTCTCCAGCGGCCCGATATAGGATGGACGATCTGGCAGGATCGTGCTGTGTGAAAGCCCAACAGCGATGTAAAGTACAACTTCCTCTATTCTCTCCCATGTTAAATGGTCGTTCCTGGGTCGCCCCTACAAGGGCGCGTACACATCGCAGTTGCGATGCCTGCCGATATCGCGCTGTGTAACATCTCCTATGCGATCTTGGAATTCTGCCCAAAAAATGCGCGCTCTTGCGCCGTTGTATCCAACATTGGCCCGATGTTGGAACGCAGGGCCGGCCTTATGTTGAATGGTGCCCTGTGCGAATTTGCCTTATGGCGCCCCCACGCCATTACTTACTCAGAACACATGAGCATACATGTTTGTACATGATCTATTCATGGTCTTCAAGGAGAGCAGGGAGGGGCGTTGCTATGCTATGGTCAGAAAAAATCAGGGACCCAAGACCTATATCCTCTCCCACCTGTCATTACCAACCCTCCCATATATAGAGGTGTTACCTGTCATCTTACAGGAGGAGGAGGTGAGCTGTGATATCACCTATTGTGAATGGTGGATCCTGTGTTATCTACTGTATATAGAGGTGTTATCAGTCATTGTACAGGAGGAGGAGGTGAGCTGTGACATCACCTATTGTGAATGGTGGATCCTGTGTTATCTACTTATATAGAGGTGTTATCAGTCATTGTACAGGAGGAGGTCAGCAGTGATATCACCTATTGTGAATGGTGGATCCTGTGTTATCTACTGTATATAGAGGTGTTATCAGTCATTGTACAGGAGGAGGTGAGCTGTGATATCACCTATTGTGAATGGTGGATCCTGTGTTATCTACTGTATATAGAGGTGTTATCAGTCATTGTACAGGAGGAGGTGAGCTGTGATATCACCTATTGTGAATGGTGGATCCTGTGTTATCTACTGTATATAGAGGTGTTATCAGTCATTGTACAGGAGGAGGAGGTGAGCTGTGACATCATCTATTGTGAATGGTGGATCCTGTGTTATCTACTGTATATAGAGGTGTTATCAGTTATTGTGCAGGAGGAGGTGAGCTGTGATATCACCTATTGTGAATGGTGGATCCTGTGTTATCTACTTATATAGAGGTGTTATCAGTTATTGTGCAGGAGGAGGTGAGCTGTGATATCACCTATTGTGAATGGTGGATCCTGTGTTATGTACTGTATATAGAGGTGTTATCAGTCATTGTTCAGGAGGAGGTGAGCTGTGATATCACCTATTGTGAATGGTGGATCCTGTGTTATCTACTGTATGTAGAGGAGTTATCAGTCATTGTACAGGAGGAGGTGAGCTGTTATATCATCTATTGTGAATGGTGGATCCTGTGTTATCTACTGTATATAGAGGTGTTATCAGTCATTGTACAGGAGGAGGTGAGCTGTGATATCACCTATTGTGAATGGTGGATCCTGTGTTATCTACTGTATACAGAGGTGTTATCAGTCATTGTACAGGAGGAGGTCAGCAGTGATATCACCTATTGTGAATGGTGGATCCTGTGTTATCTACTGTATACAGAGGTGTTATCAGTCATTGTACAGGAGGAGGTCAGCAGTGATATCACCTATTGTGAATGGTGGATCCTGTGTTATCTACTGTATACAGAGGTGTTATCAGTCATTGTACAGGAGGAGGTCAGCAGTGATATCACCTATTGTGAATGGTGGATCCTGTGTTATCTACTGTATATAGAGGTGTTATCAGTCATTATACAGTAGGAGGTGAGCTGTGATAGCGCCTATTGTGAATGGTGGATCCTGTGTTATCTACTGTATACAGAGGTGTTATCAGTCATTGTACAGGAGGAGGTGAGCTGTGATATCACCTATTGTGAATGGTGGATCCTGTGTTATCTACTGTATACAGAGGTGTTATCAGTCATTGTACAGGAGGAGGTGAGCTGTGATATCACCTATTGTGAATGGTGGATCCTGTGTTATCTACTGTATATAGAGGTGTTATCAGTCATTGTACAGGAGGAGGTGAGCTGTGATATCACCTATTGTGAATGGTGGATCCTGTGTTATCTACTGTATATAGAGGTGTTATCAGTCATTGTACAGGAGGAGGTGAGCTGTGATATCACCTATTGTGAATGGTGGATCCTGTGTTATCTACTGTATACAGAGGTGTTATCAGTCATTGTACAGGAGGAGGTCAGCAGTGATATCACCTATTGTGAATGGTGGATCCTGTGTTATCTACTGTATACTGAGGTGTTATCAGTCATTGTACAGGAGGAGGTGAGCTGTGATATCACCTATTGTGAATGGTGGATCCTGTGTTATCTACTGTATATAGAGGTGTTATCAGTCATTGTACAGGAGGAGGTGAGCTGTGATATCACCTATTGTGAATGGTGGATCCTGTGTTATCTACTGTATATAGAGGTGTTATCAGTCATTGTACAGGAGGAGGTCAGCAGTGATATCACCTATTGTGAATGGTGGATCCTGTGTTATCTACTGTATATAGAGGTGTTATCAGTCATTGTACAGGAGGAGGTGAGCTGTGATATCACCTATTGTGAATGGTGGATCCTGTGTTATCTACTGTATATAGAGGTGTTATCAGTCATTGTACAGGAGGAGGTGAGCTGTGATATCACCTATTGTGAATGGTGGATCCTGTGTTATCTACTGTATATAGAGGTGTTATCAGTCATTGTACAGGAGGAGGAGGTGAGCTGTGACATCATCTATTGTGAATGGTGGATCCTGTTTTATCTGCTGTATATAGAGGTGTTGACTCTTAAATAATGCAGCATTTCAAATAAGAACATACTCCAAAAGCTTCTGGGGACCGAGACAGATAGGTGAGTAGCAAGAAAGGCTAGTCCCTGGTGAATTCACCCCATTTGCGTGTATACGGAGAGACCGGTCACTCAAGGCAGTCAGCAGGGAGAAGCCTTTATATATATTATGCACCCTAATAGACCTCCATATAATATAATGCACCCACATAGTCCTCAATATAGAATAATGCACCACCACAGTCCTACATATAGTATACTAGATGGCGACCCGATTCTAAAGAATCGGGTAGTCTAGAATCCATATATAGTTTATTTACTAATAGTTAGGGGAGTGCGGTGAAATGAATTGTGTGTATACAGGTGGCTTAGTGGGTAGCAGAGTATACGGTTGCTCAGTGGTTAGCACTGCGCGGTGGCTCAGTGGTTAGCACTGCGCGGTGGCTCAGTGGTTAGCACTGCGCGGTGGCTCAGTGGTTAGCACTGCGCGGTGGCTCAGTGGTTAGCACTGCGCGGTGGCTCAGTGGTTAGCACTGCGCGGTGGCTGAGTGGTTAGCAGTGAGTGCGGTGTATCAGTGGTTAGCAGTGAGTGCGTGGGCAGAGTGGTCAGCGCAGCGCCGTGGGCAGAGTGGTCAGCACAGCGCCGTGGGCAGAGTGGTCAGCGCAGTGCCGTGGGCAGGGTGGTCAGCGCAGCGCCGTGGGCAGGGTGATCAGCGGTGGGGGGGACGGACACACACACACACATACAGACACACACTCCGATATATTTACCACCGTCCCTGCTTCTTCCCTGCCACCTGCGTCTTCCTGAGTCCTCTGTTCTGCCGACATGTCGCCGCACCCAGGACTGGATCCAATATGGCGTCTGGGAACTCTCGGTGGCCCGATTCTAACGCATCGGGTATTTTAGAGTATAGAAATAGAGATTGCATGGGGAAGGCGGTGAGGGCTGAATTGGGAGGAACTTTGAAGAAGGAGCGGCCGGTGAAGAACGGCGTGGCAGGGGGGAGGAGGGAGGACAGAACAGCAGTGGGGAGGAGGATGGAGGACAGAGGAGGTAGCGGCGGGGTGTGGGAGGATGTAGCAGCACAGGCAGGGGGAGGAAGGAACGGCAGGGGGAGAATGGAGCACAGAGCGGCAGGGGGAGGAGGACGGAGGATGAAGCGGCGGGGTGGGGGAGGATGGAGCAGCACAGGCAGGGGAGGACAGAGGATGGAGTGGCAGAGGGGAGGAGGACAAAGGAAGGAGGAGGAAGCGTTGCGGTGGGGGAGGATGGAGCGGCACACGCAGGGGGAGGATGGAGCGGCAGGGGGAGGATGAAGCACAGAGCGGCGGGGGAGGTGGAGGACAGGATGAAGCGGCGGGGTGGGAGAGAACGGAGCAGCATAGGCAGGGGGAGGACAGAGGATAGAGAGGCGGAGGTGAGGAAGGCGAAGGAAGGAGGAGGAAGCGGTGGGGTGGGGGAGGATGGAGTGGCACAGGCAGGGGGAGGATGAAGCGGCATGGGGAGGACGAAGCACAGAGTGGCGGGAGGGAGGAGGGTGTAGGATGAAGCAGCGAGGTGGGGGAGGACGAAGCAGCACGGGCAGGGGGAGGACGGGGGATGGAGTGGCGGAGGTGAAGAGGACAAAGGAAGGAGGAGGAAGCGGTGGGGGAGGATGGAGCGGCACAGGCAGGGGGAGGACGGAACGACAGTGGTTAGCACTGCGCGGTGGCTCATTGGTTAGCACTGCGCGGTGGCTCAGTGGTTAGCACTGCGCGGTGGCTCAGTGGTTAGCACTGCGGGGTGGCTCAGTGGTTGGCACTGCGCGGTGGCTCAGTGGTTAGCAGCGAGTGCGGTGGGCAGAGTGATCAGCGCAGCGGCGCTGTGTGGGCAGGGTGGTCAGCGCAGCGGCGCTGTGTGGGCAGGGTGGTCAGCGCAGCGGCGCTGTATGGGCAGGGTGGTCAGCGCAGCGGCGCTGTGTGGGCAGGGTGGTCAGCGCAGCAGCCCGGTGGGCAGGGTGGTCAGCACAGCAGCGCGGTGGGCAGGGTGGTCAGTGCAGCGGGGCTGTGTGGGCAGGGTGGTGAGCGCAGCGGCACTGTGTGGGCAGGGTGGTCAGTGCAGCGGCGCTGTGTGGGCAGAGTGGTCAGCGCAGCGGCGCTGTGTGGGCAGAGTGGTCAGCGCAGGGCAGAGTGGTCAGCGGTGGGCAGAGTGGTCAGCGGTGGGCGGACGGACACACACTCCGATATACTTACCACCGTCCCTGCTTCTTCCCTGGCGCCTGCGTCTTCCTGAGTCCGGACATGTCGCTGCACCCAGGACTGGATCCAATATGGCGTCCGGGAACTCTCGCGAGACTTCCCGGACGCCATCTTGGAGAAAGTCTGTCGCCACCCCTGGAGCCATGGATCCAATATGGCGTCCGGGAAGTCTTGCGAGACTTCCCGGACGCCGTATTGGATCCAGTTCTCCAGGGGAGGCGACATGTCGGCGGTGGAGAAGACGGAGGAAAGGTGGTAAGTATAGGCGACTGTGTGTGCGTGTGTTGTGTGTGTGGTGTGTGTGGTGTGTGTGTGGTGTGTGTATGTGTTAGGGGCTGCCATAAGCGTAGTGGGCTCTATGAGTCCTGGCTCCCGCTTACGGCCGCCATCTTGGCTCACCCTGAGCGGGTGTAGCTCTGCCGGACGTTGGGACAAAGTGACGGATGTGAGGTCACAAATCCTTCCGGCTTTTATATACAGGATTGCACACCCACAGACCTCCATATAGAATAATGCACCCACACAGTTCTCTATCTAGAATGCACACCCAAAGTCCTCCATTTAGTATAATGCACGACACAGTCCTCCGTATAGTATATTGCACACCTAAAGCATGACATATAGTACAATACACCCCCACATTCCTCCATATAGTATAATGCTCCGCTCCGTACACCTCGTACACACTGGGCTCAGCTCCGTACACCTCGTACACACTGGGCTCAGCTCCGTACACCTAGTACACACTGGGCTCAGCTCCGTACACCTAGTACACACTGGGCTCAGCTCCGTACACCTAGTACACACTGGGCTCAGCTCCGTACACCTAGTACACACTGGGCTCAGCTCCGTACACCTAGTACACACTGGGCTCAGCTCCGTACACCTAGTACACACTGGGCTCAGCTCCGTACACCTAGTACACACTGGGCTCAGCTCCGTACACCTAGTACACACTGGGCTCAGCTCCGTACACCTAGTACACACTGGGCTCAGCTCCGTACACCTAGTACACACTGGGCTCAGCTCCGTACACCTAGTACACACTGGGCTCAGCTCCGTACACCTAGTACACACTGGGCTCAGCTTCCGTACACCTAGTACACACTGGGCTCAGCTCCGTACACCTAGTACACACTGGGCTCAGCTCCGTACACCTAGTACACACTGGGCTCAGCTCCAGTACACCTAGTACACACTGGGCTCACGCTCCGTACACCTGTACACACTGGGCTCAGCTCCGTACACCTAGTACCACACTGGGCTCAGCTCCGTACACCTAGTACACACGGCGCTCATCAGCTCCGACCTACACCTAGTACACACTGGGCTCAGCTCCGTACACCTAGTACACACTGGCTCAGCTCCGTACACCTAGTACACACTGGGCTCAGCTCCGTACACCTAGTACACACACTGGGCTCAGCTCCGTACACCTAGTACACACTGGGCTCAGCTCCGTACACCTAGTACACACTGGGCTCAGCTCCGTACACCTAGTACACACTGGGCTCAGCTCCGTACACCTAGTACACACTGGGCTCAGCTCCGTACACCTAGTACACACTGGGCTCAGCTCCGTACACCTAGTACACACTGGGCTCAGCTCCGTACACTAGACACCTGGCTCAGCTCTACACCTAGACACTGGGCTCAGCTCCGTACACCTAGTACACACTGGGCTCAGCTCCGTACACCTAGTACACACTGGGCTCAGCTCCGTACACCTAGTACACACTGGGCTCAGCTCCGTACCACCTAGTTACACACTGGGCTCAGCTCCGTACACCTAGTACACACTGGGCTCAGCTCCGTACACCTAGTACACACTGGGCTCAGCTCCGTACACCTAGTAACACACTGGGCTCAGCTCCGTACACCTAGTACACACTGGGCTCAGCTCCGTACACCTAGTACACACTGGGCGCTCGTACCCGTCAGCCAGCTCCGTACACCTAGTACACACTGGGCTCAGCTCCGTACACCTGTACACCAACACCTGGGCTCAGCTCCGTACACCTAGTACACACCTCGGGGTCAGCTCCTCCGTACACCTGTACACACTGGGCTCAGCTCCGTACACCTAGTACACACTGGGCTCAGCTCGTCCGTACACCTCAGTACACACTGGGCTCAGCTCCGTCACCTACACTGTACACACCTGGACATCCGCTCCGTACACCAGTACACACGCGCTCTGCTCCGTACACCGCGTGTAACAACACGTCTGGTACACACGCGCTCGCTCCGTACACCTCGTAACACACTGCTCGCTCCGTACACCTGTACACACTCGGGCTCCGCTCCGTACACCTAGTAACACACTGGCTCGCTCCGTACACCTGACAACTGGTCCGCTCCGTACACCTCGTACACACTAGGCTCAGCTCCGTACACCTGTACACACTGGGCTCAGCTCCGTACACCTGTACCACTGGGCTCAGCTCCGTACACCTAGTACAACTGGGCTCAGCTCCGTACACCTAGTACACACTGGGCTCATTCCGTACACCTAGTACACACTGGGCTCAGCTCCGTACACCTAGTACACACTGGGCTCAGCTCCGTACACCTAGTACACACTGGGCTCAGCTCCGTACACCTAGTACACACTGGGCTCAGCTCCGTACACCTAGTACACACTGGGCTCAGCTCCGTACACCTAGTACACACTGGGCTCAGCTCCGTACACCTAGTACACACTGGGCTCGCTCGACCAGTCCTGCCAGTCACACCTAGTACACACTGGCTCAGCTCCGTACACTTACACACTGGGCTCAGCTCCGTACACCTGGTACACACTGGGCTCAGCTCCGTACACCTGGTACACACTGGGCTCAGCTCCGTACACCTGGTACACACTGGGCTCAGCTCCGTACACCTGGTACACACTGGGCTCAGCTCCGTACACCTGGTACACACTGGGCTCAGCTCCGTACACCTGGTACACACTGGGCTCAGCTCCGTACACCTGGTACACACTGGCTCAGCTCCGTACACCTGGTACACACTGGGCTCAGCTCCGTACACCTGGTACACACTGGGCTCAGCTCCGTACACCTGGTACACACTGGGCTCAGCTCCGTACACCTGGTACACACTGGGCTCAGCTCCGTACACCTGGTACACACTGGGCTCAGCTCCGACACCTGGTACACACTGGGCTCAGCTCCGTACACCTGGTACACACTGGGCTCAGCTCCGTACACCTGGTACACACTGGGCTCAGCTCCGTACACCTGGTACACACTGGGCTCAGCTCCGTACACCTGGTTCACACTGGGCTCAGCTCCGTACACTGGTCCCACTGGGCTCCGCTCCGTACACCTCGTACACACGTCTCCGCTCCGTACACCACGTACACACGCGGCTCTGCTCCGTACACACGCGGCTTCGCTCCATACACCAGGTACACACGCGGCTCTGCTCCGTACACACGCGGCTCCGCTCCGTCCGTACACCTCGTAAAACATTCTCCGCTCCGTACACCTCGTAACACTCGGCTCCGCTCCGTACACCTCGTACACACTCGGCTCCGCTCCGTACACCTCGAACACACTCGGGTCCGCTCCGTACACCTCGTACACACTAGGCTCAGCTCCGTACACCTCGTACACACTGGGCTCAGCTCCGTACACCTCGTACACACTGGGCTCAGCTCCGTACACCTAGTACACACTGGGCTCAGCTCCGTACACCTAGTACACACTGGGCTCATCTCCGTACACCTAGTACACACTGGGCTCAGCTCCGTACACCTAGTACACACTGGGCTCAGCTCCGTACACCTAGTACACACTGGGCTCAGCTCCGTACACCTAGTACACACTGGGCTCAGCTCCGTACACCTAGTACACACTGGGCTCAGCTCCGTACACCTAGTACACACTGGGCTCAGCTCCGTACACCTAGTACACACTGGGCTCAGCTCCGTACACCTAGTACACACTGGGCTCAGCTCCGTACACCTAGTACACACTGGGCTCAGCTCCGTACACCTGGTACACACTGGGCTCAGCTCCGTACACCTGGTACACACTGGGCTCAGCTCCGTACACCTGGTACACACTGGGCTCAGCTCCGTACACCTGGTACACACTGGGCTCAGCTCCGTACACCTGGTACACACTGGGCTCAGCTCCGTACACCTGGTACACACATGGGCTCAGCTCCGTACACCTGGTACACACTGGGCTCAGCTCCGTACACCTGGTACACACTGGGCTCAGCTCCGTACACCTGGTACACACTGGGCCTCAGCTCCGTACACCTGGTACACACTGGGCTCAGCTCCGTACACCTGGTACACACTGGGCTCAGCTCCGTACACCTGGTACACACTGGGCTCAGCTCCGCACACCTGGTACACACTGGGCTCAGCTCCGTACACCTGGTACACACTGGGCTCAGCTCCGTACACCTGGTACACACTGGGCTCAGCTCCGTACACCTGGTACACACTGGGCTCAGCTCCGTACACCTGGTTCACACTGGGCTCAGCTCCGTACACCTGGTACACACTGGGCTCCGCTCCGTACACCTCGTACACACGTCTCCGCTCCGTACACCACGTACACCACGCGGCTCTGCTCCGTACACACGCGGCTTCGCTCCATACACCAGGTACACACGCGGCTCTGCTCCGTACACACGCGGCTCCGCTCCGTACACCACGTACACCACCCGTCTCCGCTCCGTACACCTCGTAAACATCGGCTCCGCTCCGTACACCTCGTACACACTCGGCTCCGCTCCGTACACCTCGAACACACTCGGGTCCGCTCCGTACACCTCGTACACACTAGGCTCAGCTCCGTACACCTCGTACACACTGGCTCAGCTCCGTACACCTCGTACACACTGGGCTCAGCTCCGTACACCTAGTAACAACTGGGCTCAGCTCCGTACACCTAGTACACACTGGGCTCAGCTCCGTACACCTAGTACACACTGGGCTCAGCTCCGTACACCTAGTACACACTGGGCTCAGCTCCGTACACCTAGTACACACTGGGCTCAGCTCCGTACACCTAGTACACACTGGGCTCAGCTCCGTACACCTAGTACACACTGGGCTCAGCTCCGTACACCTAGTACACACTGGGCTCAGCTCCGTACACCTAGTACACACTGGGTTCAGCTCCGTACACCTAGTACACACTGGGCTCAGCTCCGTACACCTAGTATCTCACTGCGGGCTCAGCTCCGTACACCTAGTACACACTGGGCTCAGCTCCGTACACCTAGTACACACTGGGCTCCGCTCCGTACACCTAGTACACACTGGGCTCCGCTCCGTACACCTCGTACACACGTCTCCGCTCCGTACACCACGTACACACGTGGCTCTGCTCCGTACACACGCGGCTCCGCTCCGTACACCACGTACACACGCGGCTCTGCTCCGTACACCTCGTACACACGTCTCCGCTCCGTACACCACGTACACACGCGGCTCTGCTCCGTACACACGCGGCTCCGCTCCGTACACCACGTACACACGCGGCTCTGCTCCGTACACACGCGGCTCTGCTCCGTACACCACGTACACACACGTCTCCGCTCTGTACACCTCGTACACACTCGGCTCCGCTCCGTACACCTCGTACACACTCGGCTCCGCTCCGTACACCTCGTACACACTCGGCTCCGCTCCGTACACCTCGTACACACTCGGGTCCGCTCCGTACACCTCGTACACACTCGGCTCAGCTCCGTACACCTCGTACACACTCGGCTCAGCTCCGTACACCTCGTACACACTCGGCTCAGCTCCGTACACCTAGTACACACTGGGCTCAGCTCCGTACACCTAGTACACACTGGGCTCAGCTCCGTACACCTAGTACACACTGGGCTCAGCTCCGTACACCTAGTACACACTCGGCTCCGCTCTGTACACCTCGTGCACACGCGACTCCGCTTCATACACCTCATACACACTCGGCTCCATACACCTTGTACACACTCGGCTCCACTCCTTACACCTCATACACACGCAGCTCTGCTACATTCACACTATACATCCCTCTTGATCCCACACAAACTCACCTCATCCATTTCTTCACCTCTTCACTTTCTGCTTGGTGGAAGCTGCCCTGCATACTCGGAGATGCTGATCATGTGATCCCTGACTCCTCCCCCTTCATTGACATCATCACAGGTCCTGTAAGCACAGGCCTGTGCAGCTCCACAGGTGGGCTCACACTGCAGGGTGGGGGGGATATTATAACGCGGCGGGCAGCGGCCAGGACAATAGTAGTAGATAGAGTGGCATCAGCAGGGAGCCCGCGCTACCACCGGGCGCCCCTGCGGATGCCGTCCTCTGTCTACTAGCAGCCGCACAGATCTAGCAAAGCCCCTGGGAGCGGGAGCAGGGCAGCAAATAACAATGACATCTGTCTCCCTGCGGCGCCCCCTGGAGCGTGGCGCCCTGTGCGGCCGCACGACTCGCACATGCCAAAGGCCGGCCCTGTTGGAACGTGTAAAGTGGGCATTAGTGCATTTTAATGCAATGTTGCGGGGCCCAAAAAACTGATTTTTTTTAGGTATTTTTTCCATTACACACTTTTTCCATCAGATTAATTGATGTTATATTTTTATAGATCGGGCATTTCAGAACTCGGTGAAGACAAATATGCGTATTCTTTTCTTTTAATTAGCTTTATTCCCAGTGGGACAAAAGGGGGCTGATTTCAACAGTGTCCAATTGTTTGTGCAGTTCAGAGCGATGCTCCTGCATTATTATATATAGTGGTTCCTTTTGTCCTTTCTCATTCTCAGGTTCTCTACCAGAGGCTTGGGAGTTTGAGGATTCTATGCAGCAGCCATGATCTGCTTTTATAGTGGTTGTGACTCTCATAACCAGACAAGGTGAAACCTCTGATAACTATTTAGGTAATATTTTATCTCTCAGACCCTTCATCCTCCCTATTTTAATTTTCTGAGATAATGACCTTTGGGTTTTTATTGGCTGTAAAGCATAATCATCAATATTAATAGAAATAAACACTTGAAATATATCACTCTGTAATGACTTAATATATATGGTTTTCACCTTATGTATTGAATTACTGAAATAAATTAACTTTTTGATGATATTCTAATTCACTGAAATGCACCTGTATGTAGATAGATAGATAGATAGATAGATAGATAGATAGATAGATATTATTAGAAAAGGTTTTTGTGCTTTTCAGTCCTTGGCAGGAATCAATTGCCATATACAAACCATAAAAATGAAAAAAGGGGAAGGCAGCACTCGTGTGTAGGAAATCTCTTTATGCCTTTATTGGCCTTCAGGCAATGAGGGCCAATAAAGGCATAAAGAGACATCCTGCACAGGAGTGCTGCAGTCCCCTTTTTTCATTTTTATAGATAGATAGATAGATAGATAGATAGATAGATAGATAGATAGATAGATAGATAGATAACATTTGTTAGGAAATGTTACCTTAGTATGTGGCTCAGTGGTAAGACACAATACTGCAAGATATCAGGGAAGGATTTTCTTACATGCCGAAAATAGGTACAGTGGAACCTTGGGCTACGAGCATAATTCGTTTCAGGAATGTGCTTGCAATCCAAATCACTCTTATATCAAAGCAAAATTTCCCATAATAAAAAATTGAAATGCAGATGATTTGTTCTACAACCCAAAAATATTTCCTGTGTTACAGTACATACAGAGAGACTTGAGAGGCCCGTGCCCCACACATATCGCAGATGTACAGGAAGTTAATCACTTACCTAAAGTTGGCTTAGTTGAAGCTTTTCAAGTATGGGGAGCAGTGAGCACGCAAAGGCCGGAACCCGGAAGTGAGGAAAAGATGGAGATTGATGGCTTATATACTGTATTGTATCTGTGCAGGGAAGGAGGTACAGTATTGTAGAGGGGTTGGGAGGGTTCACATGATGCTCTTATTCGAAATTTTGCTTGCTTACCGAGTTACAATTTTTAAAAAAAATGTTAGCTTGTCTTGCAAAACGCTCTCATACCAAATTACTGTTAATCCAATATCACTACACATGGAAAGTAAAAAAAGTGAACAAAATTTATATTCATAAATGTGTTTATCATAAAACCTAAATCTCATTCAGTAGGGCATTTTATAGCTATTTTTAAATAAAGGAAAAATTCTGATTTTCTACAGCTTCCGGTCACTACTCTATCCATATCCTATTAAACAGAGATGGGTCACAACTGTGTAAGTTTACACATATATAGCTTTGTTGTCCATAATCAGGCCTGCTTGATACATCAGAAGTTGCAGTTATTACATAGGCCACCATGTGGAACCAGAAGCTTTGCATATGTATTTGGGTGTCGTTGCACGCATTTATTGCATCATTTCCTAATTTGTAAGAAATGTTATATATTCTGCTCCGAATTGTGACTAGTCTTGTCTTCTTTTTCCTACAGGTTCGAGCTAGTGCCATTGCTCAGGATGCAGATCAGAACTATGACTATGCCAGCAACAGCGTAATACTTCATTTAGATGTGGGGGATGAGGTCTATGTAAAGTTGGATGGTGGCAAAGTGCACGGTGGGAACACAAACAAATACAGTACCTTCTCTGGATTTATCATCTATCCTGACTGAGGAATTGGAGAAGATGTAAACAATGTTCATGAACCTTTCCTCACCAGAAATTTGCAGAGTAATGCTCCAGTAATCCATCATCTGCAAGACTTAATAATGTTGCTCCACATTACTTTTCCTCAGTGCTGACCTGCGGGACGTACCTTAACCCCTATTCTGCTAGAAATTGCTAGGGTGCCCATTGACATGGTGACTCAACTAGCAAAGGAGAGGTCAAAGAAAGAAGTGAACACAGAAGCTTCTATCACGAGTGACCAGAAATCAGGACTTATTTTTTTCCGATCTACAGAACCTATTTATATTTCCTGGTCATCAACCTTTCATCTTGGAGTCAAGAATATTTCAGTGTCCCATCTTTTGTTGTCTTCGCAGGACATTGGAGCATGGGGGGCTAAACCTGGGGCAAATATCTCATATGATTAAGGTGAACCATCTGTGTGCATGTGTGTAATTAACTGTGTCGCTACATATCACATGCAGAAAACATATCAAGACATATAATTGAAGGACCCTTTATATAAAACAATAGAGCAGTCATCAGCTGATGGAGTGTATTTCGCCTAGAACATAAAGTCCAATACATTTTCCAAGATTCAAGTGGTCGTTCTTTTTGCAGCTCTTACATTTGTTCTGGACAAATATCTAAATGCTAACGGTCCAAGAGTATTTTTGTTTAACAATATAACTTCAAGGTTGTATGTTTGTCAAGAGAAATATGCATTTGTTTCTGCTTCACCTGGTTTTCAGAACATAGATTCATATTTCTTATGATTCACCTTCATATCTGCATCCAATGCCTTTTCTCTAAGGCAAGCTCTATCTTCTTCTTGCCTTGTTTCATGAGCCAAAGTATACAACATCTAACCATCAAGGTGGCAGCAAAGGCAAGGTACTGCAGGGGTACTAAAACAACAGACTATCTGGAAATGTGCTGTCTCATTAAACTCAGTTTGTGTGCACTTTTACTTCTGCTGCAAAAAAAAGCAAAAAACCTAGTTTTGAAACCCAAATGTGTTATATAAATAATGACAGTTGTTGAATGTGTGTTGGCGAATGAATGGTTGAGTGTAATGTGCACAATGGAACCTGAGTGCCTCGTCCCACTCCGGATAAGTGAGACACAGAAGGGGTATGCATCAAGTGTTGTTTTGACTCTGGCACTGAAAGTAGTGCTTTACCTGTGCATGCCGCTGGGTTCAAGTCTCCACCTCTCTGTCCCATGTCTCTGTGTTGTACAGCGTGAAATATTGAAGTGTTTTGTACTAACAATAAAACACATGTGATTCCAAACCATTTATGAGGACTCAATGTCTCAAAGCTTAAACACTAAAGTATCAGACATCAGTAAACACAAAACAAAATATAATTCAGTGATTACGTCATTCCTTTATTCTTCATTATTTTCAATATGCCCAGTTTCCTGCAAACCACAGTTTATTATGGTAAAGTGCCCTCTAGTGATGAGTGAATATTTTTGCTACTATTCGTTACTCGCATGGATAGTACAGTATTCGCGATACTCGTTACTCCCCAAGTATCGCTGGTGCTCATGAGTGATGGGTTGATCTTGAGCAATTTGACACAAATTGCCATCTCCCTTCAGTACACAAAGGGAGTCGGCACACCAGTGAGAGCAGCTTGAATGGAGGGGTCTCACTGGGAGGTACCACAAGGTGTTGTATGCAGTGAAAACTCAAAGAAGCCCACCCTCCCTCCCTGCCCCGCAAATGCTCGTTTTATGACTAGCTGAGCCATCACTAGTTGACAAACATTGGACTCACTATTTGGAAGAATACTCAAATATTAAGAAACTACTCACTAAGAATCTTCCGAAGCCGAATATTTCACTTCCCGCTTATCCCTAGTGCCCTCATAAGGAACCTCTTATGAAAAGACAATAGCATCATCTCCTTCAAGAAGATGAAAAAATAAGAAAACAAAAAGTAGAAATACATGGGTGGTGAGCTAAGTATAAATAGTGAACAAAATCTGAGCAATTATTTTTGCACAAAAATCTGATCTCTGTAACTTAGTTAATATGGGAAATGTATTAATGTTTACATGGTGTCTTTGACATAAGAACCGGGCTATATTATATAAAGAATAGAGCAAAATTGAGTGTTAGCTAATGGGCAACAATTATTCACTTTAGCTGAATTTATACTAGGATGTAAAAGTCTGTTGAAATACTGTAAGGGAAATAAAGTTATTAACAGAGTCAGACATCATGTTTCTTCTGTAACAAACACTGATTTGGATTAATTAATTGTTGTATGTAGTATGGTTTGTGTTGTACTCACAACAGAAGCTCAAAAACCTTCTTGTTTCCAACCAATGAGGGTTCTTACAGTTTTGGTGTAGAGTGATTGAGTTTCCTTCTTGGATTTGTTAAATTAATATCTCACAAAACGCTGTACTGCGGTCCTAAATGATGCTCCTTAAGCAATGCTGCTTGCATACACTGGCGATCAAAATTAGAGAACAATGTGATTACTTTTTTAGACACAATGTAATCTACATTGATCAGTATTTGAAGGTTTTTGTGTAAGGCTGGCTTCACACTGCGGGTCACATCCGATCCGAGGCTGTCCGTGTAAACCGGACAGCCCTGGACCGGATTTTGGCCCCATAGCAGCCTATGGGGCCGGATAGAAGCCAGATGGCAGCTCTCTGCCATCCGGTTTCTATCTGTCCGGGACAATCCGGGAGAATTCAGTATTCTCCCACGGGCACAAAAACGCTGCTTGCAGCATTCTTGTATCCGACAGGAGAATACCTCCTCTAATTGGCAATGCCCGGATTTCCCCGGATTCGCTCAGGTCCTCCCGGATCCGGGGCAATCCGGAGCTCGCTAACATGGGAGCCTATGGGGCTGGATTGCACCGGAGGATCCGGGAACCGGACCCCTGCAGCTGCACGTCGTAGTTGTTTCAGGACCATGGCTAGCTCCCTGCCAGCCACGGTCCTGATTCATCAGTGGCGGCAGCTGCGTGTGGGTGCATATTAGCCCTCCGGTTCTGTGTGCTGATCTGATCCGGGGCTGTCAGGTTCACCCTGACAGACTCGGATCGGATCTGACCCGCAATGTGAAGCCAGCCTAAGGGGTACACCATGCCACTAGAACAGTGTTTTCCAAAATAAGCTTATCAACTTAAAAGCTTTATTTTACATGAAACGTGATTATCATAATTAGAAACAGCAATGACTGTAGACAGAGAAGGATTAAAACTATATTTTGTTAAGGTTACAACAGTCACCAATCATTAGGAAGTGTACAGGCCTTTGCTTTGTACAGGCCTTTGCTTTGAATTACTTCAGCACATCTGAGGCCTCAGGACATCACTAATCTCTTACACTGCTCTGGTGTGATTTTACTACAGTCTTCTTCTAGTCTCTTAAACAGCTCTGTGACTGTTGTGGGTTTCTTCGCCATAGTTTTGTCACCAAGGATGCTCCAGAGGTTTTCTATAGGGTTTAGATCAGGACTCTGGACGGCCATTTCATTGTTTCAATGTTTTCTGTTTTTAGGAACTGCTTTACCCGTTTTACTGTGCGACAGGGGGCATTGTCAACATTAAAATTGCTAGCCCCAGTTTCTTGATGAACATAATGTTTCCCATCAGACCCAAATACCCAAATAAATTAAATTTGCTTTCATCACTCAAATGAACTGTGGATCACTTCTCCTATGTCCACACAACAAGCTCCTCGCCAAAGGTGAGTCTAGCCTTTTGATTCTTTCTGTTAATGAGAAGTTTGGTCACTGCAGAGTCGAGATGAGAAAACACCTGAGTGTTCGAATTTGGTTTGGTTTGTCGAATGCGGGATGTTTGGCGAATTGTTCGATGAACAGTTTGCCAAACCTTCCAAACCCCATTGAAATCAATGGCAGGCAACATAAAACACATTGAAAACATCTTCAAATGTGTCCAAAAGCGTACTAACACACACTGATATATACAGATCATCTTACCAGTCTACCGCTGCTTGCTTCCAGGTCCGCTCTCCTTCTCACTTACTTCTTCTCACGCCCATGAAGCTTCATGCATATCCACTTCACTGACGGGCAATAACCAATCATAGATGCTCATGCTCTATGAGAGCGTCTGTGATTGGCTGTTGCAATCAGACTGCATTTCCACAATCTGGATGGTGTCTGTGCTTGGTTGTCATACACCAGGGTTGGGGAACTCCAGGCCTCAAGAGCCACCAACAGGTCATGTTTTCATGATTTCCTGAGTATTGCAGTGGTTAGAATCATCATCAGTGCAGGTGATTCAATTATCACCTCTGCAATACTAAGGAAATACTGAAAACATAACCTGTTGGTGGCCCTTGAGTCATGGAATTCCCCACCCCCTGTCATACACATTAGTGTAAGGCAACCAATCTGTCATCATAGTGTGTAAAAAAAAGTAATGAAAAAAAGTGTGTATGGCTTCGCCTATTTTTAATTGCCAGCCAAGGTAAAACTAGAGAAAATGAGAGTTCTACAGCCCAGGTATTTAGACTACGTATTTGCTGTCCACACCAGTGTATTTTGCAAAAATAGTATTTTATTCAATGCAGTGGATACAGTAAATGAACGTGTACAAGGTAACGAATGACAAGGATACAAGTATCCTTGTCATTCGTTACCTTGTACACGTTCATTTACTGTATCCACTGCATTGAATAAAATACTATTTTTGCAAAATACACTGGTGTGGACAGCAAATACGTAGTCTAAATACCTGGGCTGTAGAACTCTCATTTTCTCTTTCTTTTTACAATGTATTCTGAGTAGTCTGCCCCTAACATGGTCATACCCGGTCCTTCTTTTCTCACAAGGTAAAACTAGGCAGCTGAGGGTTGGTATTCTCAGCAGGGTAAGAGCCCATCATTACTGGACCCCCCACACTATAGGATAGTAGCCTGCAGCTGCCCCAGAAGTTGGCCCATTCATAGGAAGCACCAATTCCTAGCGCTTTACACAGCTCTACCAGTTGCCGCGTAGTGGTGGCAAATTGGGTAATAAGAAGTTATAATGCCAGCTTTCTATTGACAGTTGTCATTAAGCCTGAAATTCTTAACGTCGGGCCAATGTTGCACCCGGCCATTAGGAATTTCAAGTAAATACTAAGGAAGACACAACACAATGAGAAGACATTTTTTTAAAAGTAAAAACACAAACACGTATCTGGACTCAATCTTTATTACTCCCTTATACGCATCCTTGATCCTCTGCCACATCTACTTGATTGCAGGCTTCGGTGAAAAACACAGCGTCCTGTCACTGAAACATCCAAACATTGAATGAATGAGCCGACAGCAGAAATAAGGTAAGTGGTGACCCCTGAGGTCACCCAAGAACAGCTCAGGTAACCATGGTACCTGCTAAGGTTAGAGGCCACCATGGTAATCTTAATTTTGACCTCAGGAGTCACCACTTACCGGACAAGAGCTGGCAGCTCATTCATTCAATGTTTGAAGGCTGTGGTCACAGGAAACTGTGTTCTTCACCACAGCCTGCAATCAAGAAGATGTCGCAGAGGATCGAGAATGGGTATGAGGGAGTAATAATGTTGGAGCCCAGATATGTGTTTGTGTTTTTATTTCTAATAAAATGTTTCCTTTCTGTGTTGTGTTTTCTTTACTGTTTACTAAGGTAGAGAAAGACCCTGCTTATACAAATATGCACCGTAATTATAATATTAAAAAATAGACAACTTTATTACATATATCCTAAGAACACAAAAACACCAATTAAAAGCACTTAAAACTATGTGGGTCCAGACCCATATTGTTTTAACTGCTTTGAAATTGGTGTTTTTGTGTTCCTAGTAGTGATGGGCGAATCCTAAATTACTTGGAATCGCTTGACTCTAGCGAGTCCGAGCACAGGATTCGCTACTCGTTGCGAGTCTAGCGAGTCCAATGTTAATGAATGGGGAAGCGAGTAATAGCGAGTAGTGTGAGATTTACAAATCGCAGATGTGTCTCGGAAGCTTCAGCCTGAAGCAATCCTAGTTTTGTCATTTATTTGCATTGGACTCGTTTACTTTGCAACTGTAATCGCTGGGAAACTCGCACAGATAAGAGTCCTGTCTGGTCTGTGTGCTGGCTGCCAGCTCCAGGGTCCTAGAGCCCGCCTGCTGCCTGATGTAGCAGAGCTGAGATTGTTCTCAGTCTGCTCATTCCCTGTGTACAGACATGAATGTCTGTGCACAGAGATGATGTAGCAGAGCTGAGATTGTTCTCAGTCTGCTCATTCCCTGTGTACAGACATGAATGTCTGTGCACAGAGATGATGTAGCAGAGCTGAGATTGTTCTCAGTCTGCTCATTCCCTGTGCATAGACATCTATATCTATCACGTGTATAGAAAGGTAGAGGCACCGGGCACCTTCAGGGCTATTGGTCTTTCTTATTTCTCCATAAAGACAGACCGCTGTCTTATCCCCAGCCACCTGGTGGTGCTACGCCTGTATCAGCCAGTCAAGCATTTACAGTCCAAGTATAGAAAACAAATAGGCGGCACTCACCGTGTGTTCGTAGGTGCTTTCTTTATTGAAGAGGTGCGGGGAGGGGGTGCATGAAGGTACAGACGACAGGTCCTGTTTCGCGGTTTGCCCGCTTCTACAGGTCCTGTAGAAGCGGGCAAACCGCGAAACAGGACCTGTCGTCTGTACCTTCATGCACCCCCTCCCCGCACCTCTTCAATAAAGAAAGCACCTACGAACACACGGTGAGTGCCGCCTATTTGTTTTCTATACTTGGACATCTATATCTATGCACAGGGGATGTAGCAGAGAGGACATCGCGTTTTGGACTGCGTCGGACGGAAGAGGATTTTTTTAATTAAAGATGGAGTCCCTAATGGCTTTTTTTTTTATTTCTAATAAAAATTTTTCTTTGTGTTGTGTTTTTTTTAAAACAATTTAATAGAAATTCATGGCGGTCATGTCTAATATTGGCGTGACCGCCATAAATTTCGGGCTTAGGGCCAGCTGATAATACAAATTTACGCAATTTCTATGTCTAGCCAGGTACAGCTAAGCAGCTGGGGGCTGGAATCTGCAGCGCAGGATGCCCAAGCTTTCTGGGCACCCCCCACTGCAAATTGCAGCCCGCAGCCGCCCCAGAAGATGGCGCGTTCATTGAAGCGCCATCCTCTGGCGCTGAACCCCGCTCTTCCAGCGGCCCTGATGGCGGTAGCACGCTGGGTAATAAAGGGGTTAATACCAGCTTTGTTATACAAGCTGGTATTAAGCCCGAGATTCTTAATGTCAGGCCACGTTTGACCCAGCCACTAAGAATCTCCAATAAAGGGTTAAAAAAACACAGAGAGAAATTTTTATTTGAAATAAAAAAAAAAGCCATTAGGGACTCCATCTTTAATTAAAAAAATCCTCTTCCGTCCGACGTAGTCCAAAACGCGATGTCCTCTCTGCTACATCCCCTGTGCATAGATATAGATGTCTATGCACAGGGAATGAGCAGACTGAGAACAATCTCAGCACTGCTACATCATGTCTGTGAGCAGGCGGGCTCTAGGACCCTGGAGCTGCACAGAGCAGACAGCTGGACTCGGCTCGCAAAGAAACAGCAGTTACTTTGCGAGTTTCCCTGCTATCACTGGCACAGTAGCCGAGTCTAATGCAAACAAAGGCAATCCTAGTTTTGTCAGCGTTTGACAATGATTTGCATTGGACTCGGCTCGCAATGTAACAGCAGTTATTTGCGAGTTTCCCTGCTATCACTGGCACAGTAGCCGAGTCTAATGCAAACAATGGCAATCCTAGTTTTGTCAGCGTTTCTGACAAAACTAGGATTGATATTGATTTGCATTGGACTCGTGCGAGTAATCACTGGGAAACTCGCAGAGTACCGAGTCCTGCGAGTCCCTTACTACTCGCCGAGTAACGAGTCCTAGCGAGTAGATTCGCCCATCCCTAGTTCCTAGTATACATGTGAGAAAGTTGTCATTTTTTAATATTATTTCGGTGTGCGCATTTGTATATGTAGGGTCTTTCTTTACCTTGATAAATAGTAAAGAAAACACAACACAGAGAGAAATAATTTTATGCTCTTGACTTTGCCTTATGTGGCACCCTCTTTTGACATTTTGCTGTGCATTCCCTCCACCTATATAAATAATCTTTACTATTTAATTGAAATTCTTAATTGCCGAGTCTAACATTGGCCCTACATTAAGAATTTCAGGCTTAATGCCAGCTGGCAATACAAAGATGCTAATAACCCCTTATTACCCAGTTTGCCACTGCTACAAGATAATTGGAAGAGGCGGGCAAAGTGCCAGAAATTGGAGCTTATTATGAACGCGCAAATTTCTGAAGTGGCTGCAGGATGCTATTCTATAGCATGGGGCGGCTCATAATGATGAGCCCTCACCCCACTGACTACCAGCCATCAGCTGCCTACTTTAACCTTGGTTGGCAATTAAAAATAGGATGGAGCCCAAACCTTTTTTTTACATTATTTATTTTATGTCAGGTTACACAGCCGGCGTTGCGCAGCAGGGAATCCCACGGTGGTCCCCCCAAGTTGTTTGATGCTTTTTTTTTGGAGAATCTGCATGTCTATCCTAAAGCCATCAAAGTCCATGAGAGTTCTAAAGTGCTGTGCCAACGTGTTTTTATTTTTATTGCAGATTTGCTGCAGATTTTGGGTCAGAAAAAAGAAATCTGAACCACATGTGCAAGCAAACAATAAAGCAACATAGGCACAGCTTTTCTGACCTGTCCTACACTTTGCTGACCTCAGGATAGGCATGCAGATTTTGATGCAGATTCTCAATCTGTTTTAAAAAACATCAAACAACACACCGTGGGCACAGAGCCCAAGAGAGTGCAGGGAGAGCCGCAGTTGTGGTGAAAGGGCTCAAGGATTCCTCTTGCCCCCTGGCCACTTCCACAGAGACCTCAAGGGCAGGGGTGGCCAACTACTGACCCCAAGGTCTGAAAACAGTGCAAGTTTTCTTGATTTCCTTAGCATTGTACAGGTGCTAATTACATCACCTGCAGAGGTGATGGGTGATTCCAGCACCTTGTTTAATGCTAGGGAAATCCTGAAAACATGAACTGTTTATGGCCCTTGAAAACTGCAGTTGGCAAGCCCTGTTCTACTGGAGTGGATGTAGTATTTTGCAATTCCATTCCTCACACCTTCAAGCCAGAGGCCTGTGGCTTGTTCACCAGTCTCTTTAGCGCAGTATCAAAGCACCTGTTTACAGAAAGAGTCCAGCACACAAGCAGTGAACTTAAAAAAACATTACTATATACACACAGACTATAAGTCTGAAACAAAAAAACTTAACGATGTACATAGTATGTACACATAACAAAAACACATGATTTGGTCAGGGACAACAAAAAATGGAAATAAAACAAGTCTCAAAAGTTACTCTTTGGTGAAAATGCCAAGTAAGGGATCGGTCACTGTCTCACAGACCCACCAACATGTCTTTAGGAAGGTCCACTGGGCATATTTATCTCCATTTTTATCGATGTCCTGGATGGTTGGCGTAGTTGTGGATGGTAGCCTGCTGCCTGACGGTCTTGAGGGGTCACAGGAGCTACTCCTCAAGGTACATTCTCCTCAAGCACCTGCCCCTCAGCAAATTCCATAACTGCCACAACTGGAGAGGATGATGGAGGAACAAGGGTACCCCTTAGGACAGACAGGAACAGGACCTTCTTTGGGAACATGTCCATGCCCTGTGGGCTTGGGTGCATCTGGCTTGCCAACCAAGAGACACTCTGGCTGCACCTGATGCCACCTTTTCTCCAGGTTGGCCTCCTCCTTCCACTTCACAAATTGGGCGTCAGTGCCATCCAGACATACGTCAACCGCAAACCACCCCTTCATTCCCCGCACCTTCATGAATGTGACCTCACCCCCAACAAAGATGGTACATAGTCTTTGGGGAAGATTGTCACGCTGCAGGGTGGCACAGTTGATGTACCACCGATATTAAGTACCATGTTTCACTAGGAAACCATACCCCTTATCCTGTGTGAATAGCACCACCCTGCCTTTCGTGCATTGGTTGAGGAAGTCATTAGGTTTAGGCCATTGCAGCCAGTCTTATTTGATGGCATCTGCATGTCGAATCGCCTCAACAAATAACATAGAAGAATGGGGTGGTTACTGCCTTCTTGTATAGGTGTTAGGAGGGTTTAGGGGTCCCCACATGGTATTGTCCCAGCAGAATGCCTCCGGAGGTGCTGCAGGTGATCCACACAGCTGGAAAACATTGCCTTCTAGGTGCTCCTCTACCTCGGGCTCCCCATAAAGGTCTTGGAGAATGGGATACAGTAGCTGAGACTGCAACACCAGCTGCAGCTGGAATGTAGACATACTGCCAGATCCTCTGCAGTCTGACATGTGCTGCTTCTAGGCCTGGATACCGTAGGGTAAAAGTCACCTGACTGCTGGGACTCCCTACTCAGGTCGGCAGCTTTCATCGGAACCACATCTCATTGCAGATGATGCCTAAAGTGGGAAGTGTAGTGGAGCTCCAGGTGACAAAGGTCTAACTCTCTATCTCCTCTCCATGATTTCACTCTTGGTCTGGTTCTGCCAACCACCCTTCTGCCCCCGATGTGGTTAGTTAATATTATCAGCCATGCCTTGCAGGGGATCCCTGAAGAAACCAAACAACTGCAGTGAGGAATCCAGACAGCGTAGCTTCGTGCCACTGGGAGTGCAGACAGAGGTAAGATGGCAGGAGATGCTGTTAAATCTCTGTGGGTTTGGGTGTATTTTATTTCTCTAAGGGCCCCACCTCTTACATTGAATGTCACAATTCAAACCCGAGCAATGAGTACTGGAGTTGAATGTTTGCACACTATTGTTACCTAATGCCTAGTGCTAATTAACACCTGTATGTCAAGTCACAATGTTTATAAACTGGGTTGCGGATATTTAGTTGCAATCATTATTGAAGCATGACATGTTACTATGACACATAATGATGAAAATAAATACACCAATTTATCTGGAATGCTGAATTAGACTACTGGGCACTGCAGGAATGCCAGGAGGACAACTGGAATATGCATTATACATGAAATGTGAGCCCCAGTGGGGACGGTATAGCAAATGTATGTAAAGTGCTATGGAATTAATAGTGCTATATAAATGAATACATATTATTAGTAGTAGTATTATGATTATTCTGACATTAAATAGTGATTGCACATTTTTAAGAAGTAATAACCATAGTATGGGGTTTCATTGGTGTGAACAGACCTATAAGATAATGGATGTGAAGCATATAATGGACATATGCTATTGATTTATATATTGCTTTCACATAAGTGTAGAACAGATGACCTCCCATGCTGGTGACCCTCTGCAATAATAAAGGTTTGCTCTCCAATAAAAATAATAACAATAATAATAAATTAAATAAATATTCACAACAAATTTCCTTAAAAATATAAAGCTCTCTTAAACTGATGTTTTAAGGACATTGTAAGCTTCCTGCACTTTCCAGCTGCTGCCACATCTGGCACTGTTTCCAAGCTACAGACTCTGCAGGTGTAAAACACCTGTAAACTCCAGGAAGCTTAAAAAAAAAATCAAAAATAATTCCCAAAAATTCTAAAGCCGGTAGACCCGATGGCTGGGGACACACCTAACCATAGATTAGGTGTTGTCCCAAGCCAGCGGGTCTTCCAGTGAACATTTTGGCTCCAAATAAACAAATAAAGTTTTAGAACCTTTTTAGTTTTAAACTTTTTCTTAGCCGGATTTGCCGACAGGGAAAATGTTTGGGTTTCAGATCACCGAACCGAATCAGCAATGTTCATGCAGAATTTGAAATTGGTGAACATGTTTGAGCAAAGTTCACTCATCTCTACTACAGTCCAAAAGCTTTCAGTCCAAATGCTCTTAAACGTTGTGACGCCGTATGACGGGACAGATCCTTACCCTCTTCAGGGCTGAACTGGCAAGCTATTCCAGCTGCAGTGTTGAAACATAGTCCCCCACTTATGTGCAATGTTCAACGACATTATCGCAGCTAAAAAGATCCTTGACGGGTTCAATGAGGGGAAAATCATTGTATTACCCAAACTCGGCAAAGACCCCTTACAAGTGTCAGGTTACCTTACAGGTGTCAGGTGTCACACCTATTTCCTTACTATACCGAGATTTCAACATTTTTATGAAAATATTGGCATGCCGGTTACAACAAATAATCCCAGATCTCACACTGCCCTCTTAAACAGGGTTTGTACATGGAAAATCTATCACATACAATATTATAATGACGATTGGGGCAATCTCATACAGTAGAAGACACAAACATTTAGTAGTTAATCTGGATGCGGACAAGGCTTTTGATAAGGTTTCTTGGGACTATCTACACTACCTTTAGAAACTCATCAAAATTATATTTAAAAAACCCAAATCCAAAATTTCAATACACAATATGCCGTCCCATTACTTTGAGGTACAAAGGGGTACAAGACATTGGTGCCCATTGTCCCCACTACTTTTTAACCTAGTCTTAGACATCCTATTAAGGTCTCTACATAACATGACAGCATTTCAAGGGATGAAAATCGGCTATACAACTTCTAGCTTTTGCATACGACATCTTACTGTTCATTGCTAATTCCCCCCAAGCATTCCTGTAAATAATGGATACCCTAAATAACTTTGGGTAGGTATCAGGATTAATGTTAATTATAACAAATTAGAGGCACTGAATTAAATAAATGTATCCAAATGAATGATAAACCCCTAATAGCTTCCCTAAGTCATTCACTTCAGTCCTGGAAACATCTTCGTATATCATTCTCAGGAAGATGCCACTTAATCAAAATGGTAGCATTCTCCAAGTTAATTAATGTATTTGTTTCAAACCCTTCCATTAGTATTACATAAAATGGACATAAAGTTACTAAACTCTTCATTTAGGAAATGTACTTATGGACACATGGGAGTACTCGAATAAGCATAATTAAACTCCAACTCCCAAAGGCGCCAGGGGGCATCATTCTACTGAATTTAGATATAACCTGGCAGCAAATATCTGAAAATATCTGATATATTCTAGACTGGATTTTGAAGTTTCTTATTTGAAGAATATCCAGCTGGAACAACTATACCCTCACATATCGCTACCAGCCTTAATACATCTTGGTAATGATTCTAGCCAAAATCAAGAAGTATCTGACTATATGGCACACAATCAAACAAAGAAAAGGGTAAGGAAATTATGTAAAATGAACATCTTTAAGGGGCCGTTCAAACCCTTTATAGTGAATCCAAAATTCATTGAAGGTAAACCCTCTGCAGATTATGTTTCTTTGGCAACACAGGGTTACACTTTAAAGGAAACCAAACACCAAGATTTAGTGATATAAAGTGAAGCCAGAGCCTTACAGGCACTGGGATTTTGAATGCAAAATAATACCTTTACTTGAAAGATTCCAAGTTTGATTGCATAGAAAAGTGTCATAAAACTCTAGTAAATTTCAAGGATCACATAGACAAGCACGGATCTGTGTCAACAGATGCCACTGATGCCCACAGATCCATGTTTTCCACTAATCCGTCATCAGTTAGCAGAGATAGGGCTCTACCTTGCTTCTGAGCATGTGCAGTACAGCAAATCGGATCCATTTTATGGATCTGATTTTTTGTTGGATCCATTTTCATCCATCACTATAGAGCTTCATGTTATTTGAAATGGACAGCAATGAATCCGTTTCTGTCTGATTTTTTTAAGGCAAGCCAAAATCAGAGCAGACTCCAATTTTGGGGACGGGAAAAAAGCTGACACAAACGGATCCATCACAAAACTGACACAATCGGATGCCAATAAGGACCAATCCGTGCATATCTATGCCCATAGGGACACATGGAGGCCAAATCAGATCGGTGGCTATCCGTTTTACAACGGATAGACATGGATCCACAAAAAACATGATGTGAAGGGGGCCTTACAAGAGTTTTATAACACTTTTCTCTGCAATCAAATCTGGAATCTTTCAAGTAAAGGTATGATTTTACATTCAGAACCCAGTGCCTGTAAGGCTTCACCTTATAGCACTAAGTCCTGTGGTTGGTTCCCTTTAATTGTAGAGTTGTTTGACTCTGAATTCTGACTTACACCAATTTCCAATGTTATTAATAGACCCTTCTTGTTCCTTCAGGCACATAGTTTAGTACAGAAATGCATTGCCAAAAAACTTAAAGGGGGCCCCAGGAAAAGTATGGAGTTTATTCTAAGTAGAGCTAGAACACAGGCCTCTTTATCAAGTAAGATATACTCATTGCTAAGGTCATCTTGGTCTTGGGGGAGAGGTTACAGGTCACAGGTTTTGTGATGTAACAGCGATCTCGCTAACGATCTCGCTAAGTGTGACACTTAGCAGAAATCAGGCCCTTGCTGTGAGATCGCTGATCGTTACAAAGTGCGAAGGGTAATTTTTTGATTGTTGGTCTCCCGCTGGTCAGCACGTATTGCTGCATGTGACAGCGAGAGACCAACAATCAGCGATCTCGCAGGTTGGTAACCATGGCAAACACCAGGTATCTAGGCAGCACACGCTGCCTAGATACCCGGTGTTTATCATGGTTACCAGCACTAAGCAGGGAGGATGCTGGTAACTATGATAAACACCGGGTATCCAGGCAGCGAGCGCTGCATAGATACCCACTGTTTATTATTGTTACCAGTGTCCTCCCTGCTTACAGGCAGCACTAAGGCTGCCTTCACACTTGCGTTTGGAGCGCAGCGCACCAAACGCTTGCGCACATGCGTCCCTATGTTTAACATGGGAATGCATGTGCCTGCATATGGCTGCGTTTGGCCGCATTTGCGTACTGATGCGTATAATTTATGTGCCCTCTGACCACACTCCAAACGCAGCATGCAGCATTTTTTGCGCGGACTCGGGCGCTTGTTTTATCCGCAAGTGCCCGCAAGCGCACAAAAATGCATGGATCTCAATGGATCCGCAGTGTCCTCCGTATGACACCGCAGGAGAACGCTGCGGATCTCATTGAAATCTCTCCCGGTGGCCGCCGGTGTTCACCGGCGGCCACCGGGAGATCATGCAGAGCCACAGCTGATCTCCCGCCGGTGTCAGTGGGGAGAAACAGCTGATTTGACAGCTGTTTAAATCCGAATAGGTGATGTTGGCGCAGGAGATTTGAAGCAGCTATCAGCTGTTTCTTATCTCCTGCACTGATATCACCCTATTCGGTGTCAGCGCCGGAGAGTTAAACAGCTGTCAGATCAGCTGTATCTCTCTGCTGACACCGGCGGGAGATCAGCTGTGCCGGAAGGAGGAGATCTCTGCCGCTGATCTCCTCCTCCCGGCCGCCCCCAGAGACAGCTGATTGGCTGCCCGGGCACCATACTAATGTGAACGCATGCGGAGATTCTCCGTTGCGTTCACATTAGTATGGGCTGCATTTGCCTGCGTTTGCATCTGCATGCCCTCCGCATGCAGACACAAACTCAAGTGTGAAGGCAGCCTAACTATGATAAACACCGGGTAATTATGTTGTGAGGAATGACCAGTCCACATTTGAGCAAGTAAAGAGAAGGTACTAAAAAGCTGTCTCTGTGGTTTATCTCCAAGCGCTCAAAAAAACGCTAAAGCTTCCTTAATTTACATATGCTGGGGCATAGACTGTTTTATGGTTACTGTGGGAGTATCATACTTTACAAGGGTTATGTGGGATAATCAAACTATGTATGAAGGGGACTGTAGAGGAATTCATTGTCGGGGTATCAGACTGTGTTTAGGGTGCACCTTTGCTGGCATCCTACTTTACAGAGCCATATAAGTGGTACATTAATGTGTGGGAACACAAAGAGACTTCAGTGGGAGGAAAATACTTTATAAGGACTTCAAAGTTGTGAGATATGTTCCTTGTGACCATGTCAAAAAATCTTATTTTTGCCCAATTTGGACTTCTGCTATGGGTCGGCTTGTTTTTAATGTACACCCTTGGCCAAGACGTTATATCTACGATATGAAACCTGCCGAAAGAGGACCATACTAATTTCACAATGAATTTCTGATGGCAGCCCTGAGTGAACTTTAAAAACTTATTAAAAGTAGTGATGAGCGAGTACCTAAATAATTGTAATTGCTATACTCGTAACGAGTACTTTGTAATAATTGCGTATTCATTCCGAATAGCGAGTACAATACAAGTCAATAGGATATGCGAGTAATTTTCTGCTGGACTAGACAAAGAGGTCTGGGTACCTAAGTAAAAGGCTAAGATGGATGGGAAAGTGATGAAACAGAATGGGAAGAGCCTGTAGAATATGCCTGCATGCATTTTTGACTCATGTATGTTTTCAGGGAATACGTTTGTAACAGTATTACGCTACTTTTACAGATTCACAAGAACACATACCAAACCTAACCTAACTTGCATTTAACAGCTCAAAACAGTTTTAAAAAAGTTTTTCCTGCATAATCACTTGTATTTAAGGCTAAATGAACTAGAGAAACAAAAAATATCCCTTTTAGCTTTTGTGTCTTTTTTTGACCTTTTACAATTGGAAGGGCCCTGACATTTTGTAGATCCATCTGTCATGCTTCATTTTTAGGTAGCTATTCCCCAGCACTTTACAAGGCCAGCTAGAATGTGCCAGTAGGTATGTTGATCTATGAGAGGCCTCAGGTCGGTCCCTCCCTCATTGAGACTCAGATAGTGGAATACATATTCAATAGCAGTTTAAAATGTGCCCATTGTAGTGTTGGGCTCCTCCACCTCCATGTGATTCTGCAGCCCTAAATTCAAATGTTCAGAGGTCCTCTGCATCGTCGCGTGATACTGTCGTAAATGGTGGGTTCGCACAAGGACACCGTTGCCATGGTAACCCGGTGTCCTCAGGTGATCTGAGTTATTCTACGCTTACGCGGCTGCTAACTCGCGGCTAATACATTCTGTGTTAAGAGACCGCGGTGAGCCAAGTGCTTAGTTTAGCCTCAGTCTCTGATGAAGCTGAGCTCAGAATGCAACGTGTCAAGCAGAGAAGACATTGCAGAGGACCTGGAAAGTATGTGGATCTGACCTTTTTTCCATTGTTTTTTTCCATTGTTTAGAGATTCTTAATGGCCGGTTCTAATATTGGGCCAACATTGACAATCTCGGTCTTAATAGCAGCTTGCAAATCAAAGTTGGTATTAATCCCTTCTTACTCAGCGAGCCACCCCTACCAGAGCTGCTGGAAGAGCCTGGTAAAGTGGCTGGAAGTGGCACTACGATGAATGCACCATTTTAAGGGCCGGCTGTGAGCCTTGGTTTTCTTCATAGAGGCCCAGAATGCTTGAGCCTTACCACGCTGAGAATCCCAGCCTCCAGATGTCTGGTTTTACATGGCTGGCAATTAAAATCTGTCAGGAGCCCATACATTTTTTTTTTTAATCATTTATTTAAATAATTAAAAAAAAATATTAGGCTTTCCTGTATTTTGTTTTCCAGCCAAGGTAAAGCCAGGCAGCTGGGGATGGCAGCCCATAGCTGTCCGCCTTATTAGCAAAAATACCATGAAACGCTATGTCTTTTTTTAATTTACATATCTTTTTTCACATTACTATGATGTCTGTCAATATGGGAAGGACCCAGCAGCCAATCATATAAAAGAAACAAGGTTGCGCCAAACTGCTAACAATTTGTGAAGTGTGATCGGTTCGCTAACTCCCGTGCTCACCTGGTCTAGTTGTGCTGACTGCCCATATTGAAGCAATAAAACCTAAATGTAATTATCTACAGAGCGGTGTCCTGGCTGTATCTTTAGCGCTGACAAATTATCACCTTTATTTGAACGAGCAGCCAATCATAGACACTGTCACAGAGAATGGGTGTCTGTGACTGGCTGCTGGAGTAACCTGCCCATACATTCTAGCATCTAGAATGTAGGGGCAGATTCCAGGTTATTCCAGTCACCGATGCCCATTTTCTGGCACAGCATGTGTGATTGGCTTTTGGGTCAGTCACACATATTCTAGTGCAAAATTAAAGAAAACATTTTAAAAAATGACGTAGCGCTCCGTGATATTTTTGATTCTCAGCACAGAAAAGGAGACAGCTATGGGCTCCCACCCCCAGCTGCCTGACTTTACCTTGGCTAGCAATCAAAATACAGGGAAGCCCAATATTTTTTTTAATTATTTAAATAAATAATTTTAAAAATGCATGGGCTCCTGCCATATTTTGACCACCAGCCAGGTAAAACCAGACAGTTGGGGGCTGGGACTCTCTGCGTGGTAAAACCCAAGCATTTTAGGCCCCCCACGCTGAAAACTGCAACATGTAGCCGTAGCTGAAAATGTTGCATTTATCATAGCGCCATTTCCAGGTGCTTTACCCAGCTCTTCCAGTAGCCCTGGTGGGGGGGTGGCTTTCTGGGTAATAATAGAGTTAATACCAGCTTTGCATTCTCAGCTGGTACTAAGCCTGAAATTCATGGAGTCTCGCCAAATTAGACATGGCCAACATGAATTTGTAGTAAACATAAAAAAAAACACAACAGAATTTTTTTTATTAGAAATAAAAAAAACACATTTAATGACTCCATCTTTATTATAAAAAAAACCTCAGTCTGATGTAGTCCACAGGCCAAGCAATGTCAGTTCTGCTTCATCGCTCTGAGCAGACAAGCGTCTATTCAAAGCAACAGGTTGGCAGACTGATAGTGACAGTCAAAGTTCAATCGAGTTCATGGCTGAGCCAAGAACTCGAGTGAACCCTGATGTCGCCACGAAACTGCTGAGTTCTCAGCGGTGCAGTGAATATCCCCAGAAGTTAATGAGCGGCACTGGAAGTAGACCCATCCCACAACTGTTAAGTCAAAACTTGGGGTTTGGACACAAGTTTGCGTTACATCCAGCCCCGAAGTCAGACTTTACAAAAAGGCTTGGGCAAACAAGCCGATCCCAAGCATCATGGGGTTCACCCATCACTACTCAACACTAACTAAAAGCTATGTCTTTTGTGGGTGCAGAACTATCACAAAACTGCATGCCTATTTTTGTGCCAGCAAAGTCATAAGAATTCTGAAGTTTTGTGCACATGTTGCTTATTTTTCCTTAGCAGATTTGGTGCAGAAATAAATCTGCAGCATGTACATTCTTTGTGCCTTTTTGGCAGCATATTTTCAATCCAAACACATGGGAAAAATGCATGCCAAAAATCAAGTAAAAAATGCATTGCATTGCGTTTTTGGTGAGTTTTTCTTCCAGGAGACACAGATTTGGTGAAGAAAGTTTTGCAACCAAATACTCAATGTGCGCAGATAGTCTTAGGCCGCCTTCATATAGCGGGTCTCATCCGATCTGAGGCTGTCAGGGTGAACCTGACAGCCCCGGATCGGATCAGCACACAGAACCGGAGGGCTAATATGCCCTTCAGTCCTGTGTGCTGCCGCACGCAGCTGCCGCCACTGATGAATCAGGACCGCGGCTCGCATGGTGCTAGCCGTGGTCCTGAAACAACAGCGGCGTGCAGCCGCAGGTGTCCGGTTCCCGGATCCTCCCGGACGAATCCAGGGCAATCCGGGAGTAGGCAATTAGAGGAGATATTCTCCTCTCGGACACAAAAACGTTGCAAGCAACGTTTTTGTGTCCGTGGGAAAATACAGAATTCTCCCAGATCGTCCCGGACAGATAGAAATCAGATGGCAGAGAGCTGCCATCCGGCTTCAATCCGGCGCCATAGTATACTATGGGGCCAAAATCCAGTCCGGGGCTGTCTGGTTTACACGGACAGCCTCGGATCGGATGAGACCCGCAATGTGAAGGCAGCCTATGTCTCAAAAACTTCAGCCGTGACCGTATGTTTAATACCTCAGTCACACAGCTTCCAACATAGTCTGAAATTGATAAAAAACAAACTTTAAAAAATAGAATAATTATTACCTGCGTATATTGGAAAGCAGACTATACTGGCAATAACTGGAAGATAAACTGACAGTTTGGTAGTAAAAAGAAAGGGAAATGAACAAAACTCTTTTTGAAGTAAAAACGATACTCTGCAATCCTTTCACCTTGCATTAATACATTCAATTTTGCACTTTTAAAAGACAGGGTTAAATATTTGATTTATTTTAACTTTTCAAAATGTCATACAGTGGTCAATATGCCTTAGTTGTCAAAAGTGCAGTGGCAACTTTTGGACAAATCCAATCAAAATGATCTTCTTATGTGTCAAAGATACATGAGAGAAAATGACAATGATGAGCTCAGTAACTTTAGATCAGAATTGATTTCCAGAACGAGTAGGCCTCATAAAGTACTTAAACCACTTTGTCAGTGTTCATAGGTTTGTTGAAAATCTGACATCATGTGCTAAGAAAACTTTCATTTTTTCAGAAGCTATAGGATGATATGTCAGATTTTTAGAAACTAAAATCTATGAGTCGCACCAAAGGGGTTTAAGATCCATGAAAAGCTATTTTATTCTAGATTTATTTGCTTACATCTAACTGTAACATATCAAAAGATCATTTTGATAACATTTCACCTTCAAGTGCTTCCTGATGTGCTGGAACAATGATGATAAACTAATGCAATGAGATATTTTTTTTACTGATGGAAGCTTGCAGTATTCCCTCTTGTACTGTCCACTTTATAGCCTGCCTTGCTTCTCTCATATCTGGTTTTAATCTACTCTAGTGCCATATTTCCTGTTTAAAGCACACACTATGGAAGCTCTTGGATATGCTGTATGCTATACAGATAGGTTCAGAAATATCTGGAGACGGAACAATCCTTTGTGGTTTGGGTTCTGCATTCTGCTATTTTTTTTTAATCTAAAATGAAACAATTGAGCTCCAACTGAAGTGTGGACTTTTAGGTTTAATTAATTGGGTTGAACAAAAATATCCTGTGAAACATCTAACAATTTCAAGTATTTTTCTACAAAGTCTTCTCCTTTCATAGGCTGAAAAATAATTAGACAAATTAACTTTATCCAGAATAAATACTTTGTAGATAATTTTTTTGCAGGCAATGACTTGCCTGAAGTCTGGAAACGAACAACGTTACCAATTGCTGGGACTCCTTCTTTCTGATGCTTTGCCAGTCACTTACTGCAGCTGGCTTTAGTTGTTGGTTTGTGGGTCTTTCTGCCTTAAGTTTTGCCTTGAGAAAGTGAAATGCATGTGTGATGAATTAGCAGTATTGGTAAGAAATATTGCCACATTCCCCAGATTCCATTCCTCCCAGAAAGCAATTTGATAAGACACATCTCACTCATAAAGAGATAAGCCCCTACCCTTGCTAGCCAGAGACCATTCATCTCTGGGAAATGGTCCATGCCAACAGGCCACACAAAAGGGCTCTTCCTCACCTTTGATATGCTAATCAGCTAGGGAGATGTCATTTAGCCAGGTGTATGGATCTTCCTAGGAAATGGAGATTAGATGACACTTTGTACTCAGCCATTATCCAAAGGAAATCCTGCTGGGATTTGCAAAAAGGTGACACATCCAATTTCCCTGTATCACAAGTGGAGGGGAAAATCCTTTCATCCAGCTAGACTGAGAGGAGACGAGTTATAACTTTTAATATCTCATGAGCCGTGCTGTCTATAAACATGGCAAGCATAGATATATGATCGCGACATTCCGACGGTCAACGCACATCGTTTTACATATGTGTGGGATGACCGTAAGCCATCTAAGCGTGATATTGGCTAGTAGACTGCTCTCAGAATAGCCATGTTTCATATCCAGACGAAGATAAAATCATAACTGAAAATATGAAAGCATTATCTGCCGTCTGTGATGCCCACAGACAAGGCTAGGGAAGATTATAGAGTTTGGGTATCTATATCTCCACTCAGTGGGGTGGGAGTTGTGAGACAGCCCAGATGTGCGAAATGGGTGGAGACAGGGGTCAGCCCCATAATGTATAAAAATCAGCTGCCCCATCTCCATATTGTATTTCTTCTGAAGAGGCATTATTCCACCAAAGCCAGAGATTACCCCAGGAACAGATAGGCATCACGCCGCCCTTGTGGTGCCATCAGCATGAAGGTAACTGATCACATGTGTGTGTAATTCTGTGTATTCCATTTATCCTTTTATTGGCATATCTGACTGTACTATTTATAACATCTTAATAATAACTGTAAATATATCTAGTGTACAATTAGCGTGATTAAATATATAAATTTAATCATGAGTTGCTCATTTTATCTTGATCATGATTCCCACGTCCGTGTGCTCATTTAACGCTACCTGGGTTGGTTTCTGACCCAATATAAGCCCGACCACGGACCGGACTTATATTAAACGAGAAGCTGGTGGCAGCATTAGTGCTTGGGGTTATTCAGGGTCTCTATCAGTGACGGGGTAGAGGATATTATATGTGCTTCTGGCTGCAGGCTAGAAGGCATATACCACACTCACTGAGATGTGCCTTAATAAACCAGCACAAACAGGGCAGCTGCGGCCCTTCTTTATCCTCAGGCAGTTCTCTGACTGACCTGGGTTTAACAGGAGGCGCTGTGGAGCTGCCAGGTTCGGTGGCCGATTCACCACAAGTGGTGGCAGCAGTGGGATCAAGATAATAGTGTGTGGGACCCAACTCTCTAACACTAAGGACTGCTGGCAGTAGCTTTTGCTGTCAGAGTCCTAAGATCAACTCAAAACTAGATAGTCAGAGTGCAAATATAAGGTGTGTGGGTGTATCAGGTTGCAGCTGTGTGTCAGTAACCAGGGGTTGCTAAACCGGCCCAGGGTACCATGAGCCAAGCGCTGCAGAGGGCACTTGCTGGGGGTGATATGCAAGAGGTGGTGGAGGACAGTGTTGATCTAGGTGAGGAGGAACCCATGCACAGGTCCTCAAGGAGCCAAACTACAGTGGTCGACTCTGCAGTGGGGCAAATTCCCCCTGTCCTCAGCCCCGCAGTGGGCAGATCACCACCTGCTGGTCCCTCCAGCCAGATGGGCTCAGATGCCCTTTTTTGAGCTGCCTTGGCTCGACTTGAAGCTGGAGACCAGAGCGCCTATGAGACCCTCATGGCAGCTGCAGAACGACGTGAGACTGTGGAGCGCAAAGCTGCAGAGCGACATGAGGCTGCGGAGCGAGAAGCTGCAGAGCGACACGCAGAACGGGGGCATGCGTACCAGATGGAGCTGGCACACATCAGGATCTCGCAGCCATTTCCAGCCACACCAGGAGCCCAAGCCACCGAAGGTCCGAGTTGAGAATTTTGCCCTTCTGGAGGCAGGCGGAGACCTGGATTCTTTTCTGCTGGCCTTTGAGCAGACTTGCAAGCAGTACCACCTGGACTCAGACCAGTGGGCCCAGTACCTGACCCCCCGTCTGAGGGGTGACTCCATAAAAGCCTTGGGGGACTTACCTGCCGGGGAGTTGCAGGATTATGCGAGCATCAAGCGGGCCCTGATCTGGCAGTTCAACCTCACCCCGGAGTCCTACCGCAAGAAGTTCCGGAGCCTGCAGAGGGGGCCAAAGGATACCTGGACCGACCACATGCGGGCCCTCCTGAGAGCAGCTGACCACTAGATCAAAGGTTTGGAGCGCAGTACAGCCCAGGAGATCCAGGAGTTGTACTTGATGGAGCGATTCCTGTGGAACTGTCCTGAGGACCTCCAACAGTTCATCCATGACCGGAAACCGAAGGGGGCCTGTGAGACAGCGGTCCTGGCAGACGAGTACATGAACAACCGAGTACCTGAGACCAGGAGAACCAGCAGCAGCACCTGGAGAGGGGGTAAGACCAACCCTGCACCTGTGACCACGGCCCCCAGAATGCAGAGGGCAGCCCCTCTATTACCCCCTGTTCCCCTCTCCAGATTGGCGGCAGAACCCAGACGGTGTCATCTCTGCAACCAACAAGAACACTTCAAGGCTATGTGTCCCCAGCACCAACAGGCCTCGTCCCCGACCCAGCAAACGGCCACTGTTATGTGTGTGGGTGGGGGTGGTGGTAGGCCCCTGGACAATTTTCAACCCATCACCATAGGCTGCTCGGTGGCCATGGGACTGCGGGACAATGGCGCTGAACGGACTTTGGTGCGACCCGAAATGGTCTCCCCCAGGACTTGATCCCCGGAAGGTCCCTCGCCATCTCCGGAATTGCCTATTGCCAGGGTTTATCTAGACTGGGGTGCGGGGAGGGGAGTGAGGGAGGGAGTCTGCTAATATCCTGGCGAATGTATTGCTTGGGTCAGACTTGGGGCGGCTAGTGTCCAAGTATGTGGCCACTGATCCACCCAGTTCTGATCCACCAGAATGTTTACTGTCCAATATTGAAAGTGTTGATGGGGATGATGTTATTAATGATGATGTTGATGATGTTTGCAGTGACACTCCACACAACACAGCATACACAGATCTGACATTGACAGTCGGGAGGGGGGAGGAAGTTAAAGGGAGTTGTAGAACGGCCTTAGGCCAGCACGCCTTTTATTCTCAGAGGGCAGACAGAGGGGGCTGAGAGCTGCGGGGGAAGCAGACACAGATGGCTGTGACACTGCTCTCTGCTGTAAGCAGCAAGGTATTGTAGCCAGGGAGTCAGCAGTCGAGGATGGAGTACCCACAGGGAATGTGGTGCTTCCAGGTAAGGCCCAAACGCTGAGCTCTGAGGAGCTGCAAGGGGGAGAACATGCCGGGGGGTATGGGGCTGTCACAGGAGAAGTGAAGCCACCAGGTGAGATCCCAGGGCAGGAAACCCCCACCACCGGGATGTCAGGAGGCCAGCATAGTCCACCTGAATCGGCGACTTGGTCAGGAGCGGAGGGGAAGTGACTCACCGTTGCCGGGTTCTGAGGTCTCAGGCGATGCAGCACTTGTCACAGTTCCGCGCCTGAGGCTGTGGGGCCCGGTGGTTAGATCAAAAGGGGATGAACGGATGGGGATAATTCTTGTTGTCATGACGCCACCTGTGGGATTCCGGTGATTGCACCAGCGCTGCTTGGGCCTCCGGGGGATGTACGGCAGCTAGATGGGACGCTCCCCACAGGATGAGCGGGAGTCCCCGGGGCCAGGAGCTGTCCTTGATGGCATATGGCAGCTGGGAAGTCGCTGTGGGTTAGTCCAGGAATAATGCACGGACACATAAAGTCTTTTGGTACCTTTATTGGTGACAACAGGTACACTCGGACCAGGTGATGAGGTTGACACTCCTGGAGTTTCCACAGCAAGCAGTGGTGTAGGCTTCCTTCTATGCTGTTCTAGTGAGGTCTGGTGGATATGGAATCCTGCCGGACCGGGTTGTACGTTCTAGTGGAACGTGATTCACCTGAGTATGCTGCACTGAGGGCACTATCAAAGGGGTCAGGGGAATTCCTCTTTCCCTGGGCTCTCATCTGGTGGTGCTTCAGGCGTACAGGGAGCTAGACTTCCTTATTGGGGTGCTAGTTTCTCTGCAGTCTGCGTTGTAGTTTCTGCAACTCGGTTCCAATAACCAGACTGTTAGGGAGAGTTATGACAACTCTTCTGTCCCTGTGAGGTATTTTCCTCCTGTCCTATGACCCTAGTTGCAAGGGTCTCTCACTTTCCCGGGTGTGCTGGTATGGGCCTAGTGTGGCTCCAATACCAGGTCAGCTCTCCTAGCTGTTCACAGTTCTAAAGCGACTTCACACTCTACTGTTTCTCCCTCCAGGACCCGTATTTATAGGGGGAACTGGCTTAAGGTAACCAGTGGAGCTCCCCCTAGAGGCCTGGGGTGAAAAGGGGTTTAAAAAGGTGTGTTATTTAGTGAGTGCTGCTTGCTGTGTACATTCCATTTGTGCACCAAGAGTTTTGTGGTGCCCCAACCAGGGTGCCAGGGTGCCACAGAAGCAGGCATTGCCCATGGTTACAGCAGCCATTGCCACTGTCACCAGGAGTGGGAGTGCTGGAGCCCAGGGAACCTTGCAGAGGTCCGACAGCTTCTCCCCTTCAGACCAAGTGGCTGCCAAGTCAGACGGAGGCCAGAAGACAGGTCCCGGGGAACTGACGGAGAACGTGGCAGTTTCTTCTTCACTGACCACGTCTCGTCAGGGGTGTCAGGTGGTGTCAGGGGCTGACGACAGCCTGGAAGCTCTCCAAGAGCAGGTGGCACAGCCTCTCTTGGACTCTGACCACGGGCAGGTGGTCCGGAACCAAGAACGGCTGTATCAGGTAACGGTCCAGCAGGGGCCACCGGAGGTGTGGCCTAGGGACCAACCGGTAGTTGTACCCGCTGGCTGCCAGGGGGATGGGGATGTGGCCCCCATAACCTGTCAGGGCAGTGGGAAAGGTTTACACGGAGGCTAGGAGGCCTGTGGAACTGACGGAGGACGTTGCAGTTTCCTCTACTCTGACCACGTCTCGCCAGGGGTGTCAGGTGGCGTCAGGAGCAGACGTCAGCCTGAAAGCTCTCAAGGAGTGGGTGGCACAGCCTCCCTTGGACTCGAGTCTCAAGCAGGTGGTCTGGGACCAAGGACGGCTGTGCAAGGTAACGGTCCAGCAGGGGTCACCAGAGGTGTGGCCCAGGGACAAACTTGCAGCTGTGCTCACTGACTGCCACGGAGATGGGGAGGCGATTCCCATACTATGTTGGGGTAGTGGGGCAGGTGTTCTTACAGCCAGTAAAGGGGATGGGCAGGTCAAGCCCATAACCTGTCTGGATGATAGGACAATGGTACCCCCAACCGGTCAGGACTATGGGAAAGTTGTACCCATACCCTGTCTGGGTGCCATAGGGGTACTCCCGGTCTGTCAGAGTGATGGGACCTCAGTGCCCAACACCTGTCAGAGGGGCGGGGACACGTTTCCAGCGACCTGTCAAGATGAGGGGCAGGGGCTGCCCCTAACTTGTCAGGATGATGGGAAAGCTGTATCCCCGGTCTGTCAGCATGACAGGAAAGAGTTGTCCCAGGCCAGTAGGGCCAAAGGGAAGGTGATGTTATCCCCCGGGGAGACAGCCGTCCAAGTCGCTGTCACCCGTGGACTGAGGAGCAAGAATGCAGGTCGTACATTGCTTTCTGGGCCCTCACTCTGTCGATGGATAACTGAACCCATGTCTGACCCAGAACAGGTCCCAGAGGGTCCCTATGGGAGTGAGGCCTTTGCACCGCTTCTGGCTATGCCTAGCCAGGGGTTTGAGACTGCACTACCAGCGAGTGCCAGTCCTGAGGTGCCGAGCCACCTCGCGGAGACAGCCGTCTCCACCACCAGAGAAGAGATGGTACTGTGGGATCCAGGGAGGGAGGCAGCCTGCTCCACAATGGAAAAGGGAGTTCCGGCAATTGTGTGGGCCCTGCAGCGTCTGCAGCCACACTTGTGCGGATGCCACTCCATCGTGGGGACAGCCCACAACCCCCTCAGCGGTTACACACGGTCCCCGCGACGAATGGAAGGTTGTTACATGGGAGTCTTGCGCTCCAGGAACTCAACTTCATCATTAGCCACAAGAGTGACCATGACCATGGTAAAGCTGACGGGTTACACTGCCGAGGGGAGGTAGCGGACGGGCGTGCGGGGGAACACAGGAATGTGCTACCTCCTAGCGCCCTCTAAAAAGGGGGAGGTGTGATGAATAAGCAGTATTGGTAAGGAATATTGCCATATTCCCCAGATTCCATTCCTCCCAGAAAGCAATTTGATAAGACACATCTCACTCATAAAGAGATAAGCCCCTACCCTTGCTAACCAGAGCCCATTCATCTCTGGGAAATGGTCCATGCCAACAGGCCACACAAAAGGGCTCTTCCTCACCTTTGATATGCTAATCAGCTAGTGTACCATTAGCGTGATTAAATATATAAATCTAATCATAAGTTGCTCTTTTTATCTTGATCACGATTCCTACGTCTGTGTGCTCATTTAACGCTATCTGGGTTGGTTTCTGACCCAATATAAGCCCGACCACGGATCGGACTTATATTAAATGAGAAGCTGGTGGCAGCATTAGTGCTTGGGGTTATTCAGGGTCTCTATCAGTGACGGGGTGAAGGATATTATATGTGCTTCTGGCTGCGGGCTAGAAGGCATATACCACACTCACTGAGAGGTGCCTTAATAAACCAGCACAGACAAGGCAGCTGCGGCCCTTCTTTATCCTCAGGCAGTTCTCTGACTGACCTGGGTTTAACAGGAGGCACTGTGGAGCTGCCAGGTTCGGTTGGCGATTCACCACAGCATGATTAATGAGGTTGCGTATTGGTGATTGACTTGGCCATTGTAGAATATCCCAGTTCTTGCCTTAAAAACTCCTGGGTTACATTCACAGTTTATTTTGGGTCATTGTCTTTTTTTACTATGAAGTGCCATTCAATCAACTATGTTGAATTTAGTTGAATCTGAGCAGAAAGTATCGCCGTGTATACCGTATATACTCGAGTAAAAGCCGACCCGAATATAAGCCGAGGGCACTAATTTTACCCCACAAAACTGGGGAAACTTATTGACTTGAGTATAAGCCTAGGGTGGGAAATGTAGCAGCCCCCAGCCTGGCATTTAACCCCTCATCACTCATCACTGGCATATAAATTCTTATCCTCGTATATAGACCCTCATCACTAGTATATAAACCTCCATCACTGGTATATAGCACCCCATCACTGGTATATAGCACACTCCATCACTGGTATATAGTTCCCACATCACAGTACAGGTTGGGCCTTTTATAGGCTGGGCCATTTATATGGATATACCTAAATAAAATGGGAACAGTTGGTGATATCAACTTCCTGTTTGTGACACATTAATATATGGGAGGGGAAAAACTTTTCCAGAAGGGTTGTGACCATGATGGCTATTTTGAAGTCAGCCATTTTGAATCCAACTTTATTTAGGTGAATCTATATAAATGGCCCACCCTGTATATGCCTCCATCACAGGTATATGTGGAGCCCACTGGGACGGGGTACTCGGTACCTGACCAGGGTACTGCGGGGGATATCACGGCGGTCTTGGTCCGGACCATGTCCCGTGTTCTCACTAGTAAAAGGAGTATTTACAGGGATAGTTTGTCGTGACGCCACCCACGGGTTGTGGTCAGTAGAGGGGACCACCGCTGCAGGGTGCTTCTGTCAGGAGGATGGATGGATGCTGCAGCAAGGAGGATGAGCCCGCCACGGGTCGGGCTGCTCCTGACAGGGTGAAAAGGTGCTAACAGTTCTGTATACCTGGAATTAGACACTGAAGACTGAAGCAGGGTTCACCGGGTTTACTCTCAAGTTCTTCAGTTCCAACAATTCACAACAGTTCACGGTACAGTTCAGTTTTTAACGCACATTACTCCGGACACTTGAACCCTCTGCAGCCAGGCCATCACTCAGACCCCTTACTGTTTCTATTAACCTTTCAGTCTTGTTCTTGCTCTCTGTTCTTCCTAGCGGATTGTATGGCGGCAACTTGGTCCCTTTTGTGTAGCTTCCCCCTATGTGTATGGGCAGTAAGCCGGGTCTTCCTGGCTGATGCTGAGCCTCCAACCCTGTAGAAGGAATCTGGAATCTGTGTTCCTGGTCGGTTTGTCTGAGAAGCCGGTGTGTAACTCCAGTCCCCCTCAGAGCCGACACTCTGGTGTTTGCCTAGCTTGGGTGTCCCTATCTTGCAAGGGATCACCAGCTCTTTCCACCCATGTGGTTATCCAGGTACAATCAGGAAAAACTACCCCGCCGGTAGTCAGTCAGCATTGTCGTACTCCTCGGACCCGGTAATACTGGTCCGGTCTCTGTCCTCACACTCCCTAGGGATGTTGGCTGTGGACGAGCTTTTTCTCCATGGAACGGTGTCTCTGTGGATTATGCGTCTCCAGGGAGCCCAATCTCTCCGGGATGTGTCTCTTTCTGTCACTGGTCTTGGCTTCTTGGCACCCACTGGCCTACTAACTCCTTCCTCCTCTTTCCTTCCTTTTGTACTGGTCTAGCACCTAACCTACCTTCCACCTATTTCTCTCTAAACACCACCACTCCTTGCCCACCTAGAGTCCCGGGCTCCGGGTCGGGTGTTGTGCTCCTGTGGGTGTGTGCGCTGTGAGGGTGTTTGTTGCACAAACCGGCTACCTTCCTGTCTGGCTGCAGTTCACCATGTGGCCTTCTGGTTGCTGGGGCGCCACATATATAGCCCCCATCACTGGTATATACCGCCCCATCACAAGTATATAGCCCCCACCACTGGTAACGCCCCCATCACAGTATATGCCACAATCAATGTATATAACCCTCATCACTAGTATATGGGCTGCATCACTGGTATATGGGCCCCATCACTTTTATATGGTCCCCATCACTTTATATGGGCCCCATCACTGGCAGAAGGTTCTGGGATGTACATATGAATCTCTCAGCTCAAGTTAATCACATTCATTATATGGATAGATTAGCTTCATCTGGTTAGCAGATCAGTTTTAACTAGAATGGTACAAGTTAGTTTTAACTATTTAATGACAGGATTGATAAGGATGGGTCTCATAGAAGCCTGAACATTATCAATCTGGGCTTAATGACAGCTGTCAATATTCTCAGCTGTCATTAACCCCTTCTAACACCCCAATGCTGGCACCAGGGCATCAGGAAGAGCCAGGTAAAGCACCAGAAATTAGCGCTTCTAATGAATGCGTCAATTTCTGGGATGGCTGCGGGCTGATGTTCTGTAACCTAGGTGGGGTCCAATAACTATGGGCATCACCACACTGTAAATACCAGCAATAAGCTGTGTTGTTTATACTTTGGCTGGCAAACAAAAATAGGCTGAGGCCAATATATTTTTTTAATTATTTAGTTAAATAATTTTAAAAGATTGGTTCTTTCAAATTTTTGATTGCCAGACAAGGTAAAGCTAGGTAGCTGGGGACGGCAGCCCAGAGCTGTCTGCTTTATCTGCATTGATAACACAATGTAACACAATTTTTGTTCCTGGCTTCCAAGTGTAATATTTCAACTGCTTATGTGTAAAGACTATGCAAAAACGACTACATGCAGCACAAACTTTGATTTTATGACCACAGCCCTGAAAAATTTCATATTTATTGTGTCAAAAAAGGAAATTATACTATGTAACAAATTTTTTTTTTTTTTTGTTCCTGGGTACAAAGTGTATTTTTCTAACCTGTTATGCCTAAAACAAATAGAAAATAGTTGTTGTTCCACAAAAACTTTGCTTCTGTGATCAGGAAAACGAAATTTTGAAATTTGGCTGTTTTCGGGAAAATTCTCAATTCGTATTCAATACTGAGACAATGTCATTGTCCTGATCACAGAAGCAAAGTTTTTGTGGAACAACAACGATTTTCTATTTGTTTTAGGCATAACGGGTTAGGAAAACACACTTTGTACCCAGGAACAAAAAATTAATAAAAATTTGTTACATGGTGTAATCAAAAATATAGTGAAACCCTACATTAATTTTTTTTAATTATTTATTTTTTCACCCCTATGATGGTAGGTTCATTGCCAATGGCAACCAATCACAGTTGCCGGTACAATGGGTGAGGGGTGCAACAGCTAATCACAGACACTGTCACAGACAGTGGGCGTCTGGGATTGGCTGTTGGAGCCTGAATAATGAGGAAGTTAATGAGCGGCCCGGAGGTACAAGCGTGCAGTCCTCAGTAAGTAATGGTGCTGTTTTATCACTGTTTTGCTTATTTGTACAGCCCCATAGCCACCATTTTATAACTTTAATGTCCAGGTTTGGGCTCAAGTTCAGGTCAAGTCTGGTCCTGAACCCAAACTTTAAAAAAAAGTCTGTACAGATCCGCCGAACCCAAACATTGGCAGGTTCACCCATCTCTACTAAAGTCATAAATTGAAATACATATATAAATATATAAGTTTCAGGTAACTAAAGATTGTGTAAATACATAATCATAAAAAAGGCCTAAAATATAGTCTGTCTGGGTTACAAAGTAGAGATGAGCAAATCTACTAAAATATAAATATAGTAAATCATGTTGATACTGATGTATGTAAAGTGCTATGGAATTAATTGCGCTATATAAATGAATAAATATTAAATTATATTATTATTTTACTCAGTAATTTGATTCATATCAAAGTTATTCTACATGAATTGAATGTTCCTTATAATGCAGTGGGTTCATCTTCTTGTCTTCAGCAACTTTTGTTTTCCCCCTCTCCATCACAAACATTCTCTGTAGCCTTTTTATTCCTGGCCAGGATTGCTGGCATGACTAGGCATCTAATGTTCACCATGATGGCTTGGTAGTCAGGGACTCCAGATTCCTAGTCATGAGGAACATCCTGGCCTGGAATGAAGAGTCCAAAGAGAATGAACTCAACAGAAGTGAAAGAGGCTTAGAGGACTGGACAGACACTGTGGGACAGGTCATGAAGAAGTATCCTCTATCCTCTAGTCACCTTCTGTCCCTGCCTACTTGCATGACTCACCCTAAGCGGCAGTCTACAAATGGGTGATGGTTCCTAAACTCCTAAGTGCAGGGAGCAACAGGAAAAGATAAAGGGATCTAAACTAACTGTGTCAAAACAGACACAAACACTCAATAGAGGAAAGGCACTATACGGGAAGTCAGCAGATCACATGATACCTCCAGAACACCTGATCCAAAGGGTTTGGTGAATGCAAAAGTCAGCACCACTCCCACAAGAACAAGGAAAACCAAATAAGTCTGAAGCCTTACCAAGAGAACTCCTGGAAGGCCACAAAGAACAACATACAGGTTCAAAGAACGCAGGAGTCTTAACACGTAAGATAAACATTATTATTCTTTTTTACTACTTGTTCTCTTTTGTTCAGCAAATCATGACTTACAGTATGATGCTTTGTAGTCACATGGAGCAGATTAAAAAAAATTGTAAATGGGAGAATTTGATGTTAGTATAATTCAAGGAGTATTTAATTTGAATACATTTCATTTACATTATAAAGTAAGGAAAAAAAACTGCTGTAATATTCAGCCCATCCTAATCCCCACTGTGTATATTTCTCAGAAAATACTAAATAATCTGACAATCTATACTAAGTGAAAATGTAAAAATGTAAAACTTCATTTAGGTGCTGAAGTTTTATTACAAGAATTCTAGATATACTTATTGATCATACCACGAGTGATAGGGTAGCTTTACACGTCGCAAGATTGCATGCAAGTTCACTTGCAACTTACTGGTTGCAGTGAAATCATGGACATATTGTTACATTTGTACACGGCAAAAAATAGAACAATGTGTCCATGATTTCACTGCAACCAGTAAGTTGCAAGTGAAATTGCATGCAATGTTGCGACGTGTAAAGCTACCCATAGTATAATGTGGAGCAGGGTGTGCATAGTGTTGCCATGTTTGATGAAAAGAGACTTTCTTGATCGTTTAAACTAAGGGCCACTTTACACACACAGATATCTGTTCAGATATTGGTCACAGATCTCTGGTTGCAGTGAAATCATGGACACATTGTTCCATTTTGTGGCTGTGTACAACATGGAGCAATGTATCCATGATTTCACTGCAACCAGAGATCTGTTCAGAAGTTGGTCACAGAAGTTGGTGTGTGTAAAGCGGCCCTAAGGTAAATTAGATGATTTCACAGACTATTATAACTGTTCACCAGGGGTGTATCTACACCAGGTGCAGAGGTTGTGATCACACCGGGGCCCTGTAGTCTAGGGGGCCCCAAAAGTTTCTTTGACCTATAGAAAAACACTAATGTTATTAAATATTTGCAATAATTGAGGGCCCCGTTAGAGCTTTCACATCGGTGCCATTGAGCTTCAAGTTATCCATTGCTGTTCACCTAACATTTTAAGCTTTTTAGAAAACACATACTGCATGTAAAAAACAGGGCATCTCTTTCCCAAACAGCATGACTTTCATGTAGTGTGTGATATTGTCAGTCTAAAGGCTCTTCCAGGACGTTATGTACCTTTTGACTGATAACAGAGCTGGACTGGAAAAATCCAAACAACTGTCACAAAGGGAGTGGATGTGAGAAGAAAAATAACATGTTTGTTCGCACCGAATGCAGCGGAGAGGTTTTAAGTGAAACATGAGATGTGGGTTTAAATTGTTATCTCCATTTAACAATAGTAAAATTGTGAATTTATAGTCTATGACACAATGGGGCCAACTGGGAACTTCAGCTGAGGTTAGCCCACTTGATATGATTCCCTATTAACTTCTACATAATATTCTTGTACTGTATGTAGTACATTCTGGCTATATTCCAGGAATTTCTTCATTCCAGGGGACTAAAAGCTTTCAGCTTCTATAGAACTAGAAAAACTGTCAGATGGCCAGAAAACATATTATTATTATTAGTCCTACATAAGAACTCCCTCTAGGTTTTCAGTCTGATGAGGAGGCAGCAGCCTCTTATGACTGGTTATTGCCCTACAGATGCTGAAACTGTAGCGATGTTCAACAAGACAATCAACAACTACCGTGAGCCCCACTACTAAAGACAGAATAATGCTGTAAGCCAACCCTTCCTAGACTTGGCTTGCACCTTAAGTAGTTTTATTCTTTGATGCTAAAAAATGTAGATGACTTTGGAAAAAGGCCTTTAAGGAATGACAGCACAAGTCTCTGCCGGAGCAGCTCGTCTTCCTGGTAGACAGTGGCATCATGAAAAGTTCTTGTAACATCAGCGGAGGAATGTTACGTGTTTGCTGTCTACAGCTTTATCATCAAAAAATTATTGTATTCTGAAACTATTATACGAGGTTGCAACAGTGCTGGAAAAAAGAAAAAGTGAAGACATTGAACATTACCATTTCTATGTACAGGGATATGTTTTTAAATATTTGTAAATTATTCATATTATATTTTAGAGGTAAAGCAAAAAAAAAAATCAGATGGGCGTATATATGGAAACAAGAGCTAACAAGCTTGTAATAGAAATGATACACTTTTTTGGATCACATGGGCTCCAACAATTTAACATCTACAGTTGTTCTCTAATTATACCTTACACAATGGGTTTAATGGGCTAAATGTCAAATGAATTTAAAGAAGACCAGCTTTTGGTATTGGGAAACTCGGCAAATTCTTTTTTGGACTAAAAGCTCTGCAATACAGTACAGGGCAATTCAATGAGGAAAGTGAATTGATTCTGGAAAAAAACAGCTTGTCCACACAGTGGTAAATGTATAGAGGATAGAAGAATAGAAAAGTTGAATTCACGTGGATAGAGATAAAGAAATATACAGTCATGGCCAAAAGTTTTGAGAATGACACAAAAATGATATTTTCACATGATCTACTGCCCTCTGGTTTTTATTTGTGATTGTCTGATGTTTATATCACATACAGAAATATAATTGCAATCATATTAAGAGTACCAAAAGGTTATATTGACAGTTAGAATGAGTTAATGCAGCAAGTCAGTATTTGCAGTGTTGACCCTTCTTCTTCAGGACCTCTGCAATTCTCCCTGGCATGCTCTCAATCAACTTCTGGACCAAATCCTGACTGATAGCCGTCCATTCTTGCATAATCAATGCTTGCATTTTGCCAGAATTTGTTGGTTTTTGTTTGTCCACCCGTCTCTTGATGATTGACCACAAGTTCTCAATGGGATTAAGATCTGGGGAGTTTCCAGGCCATGGACCCAAAATCTCTATGTTTTGTTCCCTGAGCCATTTAGTTATCACCTTTGCTTTATGGCAAGGTGCTCCATCATGCTGGAAAAGGCATTGTTGGGCGCCAATAAATTCACGTGGAGGAGATATGGGAAAAAAGCTAGCACAACTGGAAACACTGTGGATACACAAAATAGGATGTATATGACCAGACGGGCTTAACGAGATTCTCAGCTTTGCCTCATTCTTATGAGTTTAGGTATGACATTCTTTATGTTCTTTGGATGTCTTTTAACATTTTATTATTTTTAACTTTTTAGATCCATTCCAGGGATGGTGAAGAAGAGGACAACTTTGGATGGACGGTCCTTTTTAGCTCTTTTATCAATATTTCTCAATGAGAATATTTAATATATACAATTTTTATGAAGAATTTTTATTAAGCACACTTTTTTGGTAATATATTGATTATAATTAATGTATGGTAATGGATTTTTTCTGAACTTTATTTTTCAAACATCATTTATTATGATCATTTTTTCAATTATTATCTTATCATTATTATTTTTTCATAACATTTTTTTTGTTTAATAATTTATTTATTTATTAATTTTTTTTTCATTATTTCTTCTTTTTGCTTATATATTTTTTCTTTCTTATTATTTTATATTATTATTATTATTATTTAATTTGTATTTATTTATTTTTTTATTTTTGTATTATTATCTTTTTTATGATTTTATTACATTATCTTTAAAATCTATAAAAAGTAGTTTTTTGATTTAACTCATTTTTCTAGTGTATTTTTTTTCCTTCATCACCTCTTTATGTATTATTTTTTAATAACAAATTTTTTTATTTATTATTCTTTTTTTTTTTTTAATCCATTAAAATCAATAAATTCCCATGCATTTTTTTAATCTCCTAACACATAATTTACACGATTTTTATCCCAACGCACAGCAAATGAATGGATGGTCCATACACGTACTAAGCTTATATGATCCATATACTTACACATTTATGGATATACATATCCTATTTTTTCAATATTTTATCTTTTCTTTACAACCAATATAACAGACATGGAGTATTCCTACCTATTTTTGTCTCCTTTGCACCCAAAAGTCATTGATGTAAAGCATTATGAGAAAAATTGCTGTATTCTGTGTAAGTGTAAATGAATGCACTTCCCTTCTAACGATGTTTATACAACTGGTGCACGTGCGCTTCTCCGACGGCCTCGGTGACTGGTTGCCATGGAGAGGCATCTACTAAGTGTCGCTTCCCTGCCCGGCCCTACGATGCGTCTGGAGGAGGATACCGGGAAATGACGTCAGACGCCGAACCTGAAAACACAGTCCCTGCGGTGTGGGCTAAGCGCCATCCACCCGCACCTGTACTTCATTAGGACATACCACTATATAAAGGACATATCAGCAGCACCCTCAGGAAGAAGCCCCCAGGCGAAACGCGTCAGGGTGACCCCTGCATCCACACAGGACTGGTAACTATACCTCCAATTGAGGTGCCACATTGCAGGACACTTGTCCAGCCTTAGTGTGCGGTGTAGATGACAACCCATCTTTAATTCACAGTGTGTAGTTGATATACAGTCTTTATATGGGCTGACAGCCCCTTACATCTGTGCACAGGATAATATTATAGTAACCTGTACTAGTGTGCACTATTGGATTCTGGGATCTGGTTGAGCTGTTTTTTGAGGGGTTCCTTATAGTTAAGTACATAGTCTTCTATTGAGAGTGTTTCTTGGTCATAGTCTTTGGTCTCAATTTTTGACACTTTGTGCTAACTTTAACAGGGTGGCTGTTTCCACATTATAATGTTCAATTGTATTTTTTGACATATACATCACCTTGTTTAATTGTTTTTTTCACTTTTGTTCGGATCTGATTTGTACAGAGATAGTGTTTTTTTAGCACTGTATTTTGTTATTGCACATTGAGGTTTCACATAATACGGGGTGTTGGCCCTGTCCTACCCCTGATCTAGGGAAGCACAGCGCACACTTTTTTTTTTCCTTTATTAAAATACCAAACACCTGCACATTGGTAGAAGAGTTTGTTTATGTAAATCCACTAGAGTGTCATTATTATTTATGTGAAATTATTTGAATACACTTGCACACCCTCCAGCACATTGATTCAGTATCACTTTATAATTATTGGTCATACTTGTAATAAAAAGTTTTCACCAGTCTACCTTTATATTTTATTTTGGTGATATAAGTGTTCATAAAAGGACACTTGGTGGGTGTTTGAAATAGCATGCACCAATGTAAGGTAATTTTTGTGCTGTTCCTATTTTTACTATATATATATTTGCGTACATATTTATATTATATATATATATATATATATATATATATATATATATATATATATATATATGTGGCGCCCCTGCGTCCAGGAGGCCACAAAGGGAACTGCAGCAAGGCAAGTAGGACATTGTTGCACACCAACACCCTCACAGCCCACACAACCCACGTATAGTAGGAGTTAACATCCAGCCCTGAGATTAGAACTCTATGAGATTGAGGGGTGGTGGATCAGAGGAGTGGGTTGGGCACACACGAAGTCAGGTGACTTGACAGTATATAGGAAGGGGGAGGAGTGAAGGAAGTTAGTAGGCCGAAGTGAGCCGAGATGCAAAGACCAGAAGCTGAGCTGTAAAGACTGAAAGACTTACACACGTCCTGTGAGTGCAAGGCCTAGGAGCGCAGAATCCGTACTGAGCCAGTGTGAGACAGAGGGGAGAGAAAGCCCGTCCGACGCTGATGCCACCAGGAGTGTGACAGAACTGTGAGAGACGGTGGAACCCGTGCCCTAGACAGCAGCTAAAGCCACTGACTGCAGGCAGAGAAGTCCCTCCTATGATACTGAGAGGAACAAAGAGAAGGAGCCTGGTAGAGCCTCACACCTGAGGACTGCTGGAGGCTGGGCTGAGCAGAGTGTCGGCTCTAAAGGGGACCGTAGTTTACCCGGATCCCCAAACAACACGACGGGGGACCACAGCTCCACGTTAGGGTCCCCAACCCAAAGGACAGGCAGCTCAGTGACAACCAGGAGGGCCCACCAGGGGTCCGAGTCACCGCCATACTGTCCAGCGCACCACACACCACCCGTACAGACAGAGACCGTAGACAGCCTGGAAAGGACACTAAAGACTGTGTGAGGGGTCACAGAGAGAGAGGCCTGGCTGCAGAGCAAAGGGAACCCGGAGAGGGAGAGAGTGCCCGTGTATTGAGAACTGTGCTTGAACTGTAAGAACTGCAACTGACTTGTAAACTGCTTGAAGAATTGAGACTAAAAGACATGGAAAACATTGAATTGGCCTCTCTTGTCAGTCTCTATCTGCAGACCATTCCTCCCATACAGGTTGCAGCAGATTCCCACCTGCAGAACTACAAGCCTGTCAGCACCAGCAAGGAAGAGAGATCCTGCAGCGTCTGTAAAGTAAGTGTCCTGGACAATTCCACAACCTTTAACTCTTACTGCCCTGGGGGATACAGTTCTTCCCACTGGAACTATAACATCTCCGCTGCCACTCCATCACCCCCGGAGGTTCTGCAGCAGCGGCGGCCCCATCACTGGCCGCATCAAGTGGGTGGCGTCACGACTGACATCCCCTGTAAATAATCCCCTTTTATTTGCCGAGCCCGGGACACGGTTCGGACCAAGCCACCCGTGACTTCCCCATCAACATCCGGTCCGGCACCGAGTACCCTCGTCCCGTGGGGCCCGACATATATATATCCTTACTGTTGACATACAGTTGAAACTAGACATTTACATACACTATATAAAAAGTCATACATGCATGTTCTTCTCATTATCTGACATGAAGTCTGAATAAACCTTTCCCATTTTAGGTCAATTAGGGTTACCATGATTATTTATATTTGCCAAATGCCGGAATAATGAGATAGAGAATATTTTTAGGTATTTTTATTACTTTCTGCAAAGTCACAAGTTGACATACATTTCATTGGTATTTGGTACCATTGCCCTTAAACTGTATGACTTGGGTCAAACGTTTGGATGTACTTCCACAAGCTTCTCACAATAGTTGGTAGGAATTTGGGCCCAATGCTTCTGACAGAACTGGTGTAATTGAGCCATGTTTGTAGGTCATCATGACCACAACTGCATATTCAGCTTTGCCTATAAATGTTGCATAAGATTTAGGTTAGGGTTTGTGATGGCCACTCCAAAACATTGACTTTGGTATCCTTAAGCCACTTTGTAACCAATTTGGCAGTATGCTTCGGGTCTTTCTCCATTTGGAAGACCCATTTCCGCCTAAGCTTTAACATCCTGGCTGATATCTTGAGATGTTGCTTCCGTATTTATTGTTACTTGTATTGTTACTTGTCCTAGTCTGCCCTTTTTAACATGTAAAGCGCCATGGAATATAATGGCGCTATTTAAATTAATAATAATAATAATAATAGTATTGATTTTTTTTTCTCTTGATGCTATCTATTTTGTGAAGTTAGCCAGTTCCTCCTGCTGCAAAACAACCCCACAACATGATGCTGCCTCCCCTATGTTTCACAGTTGGGATGGTGGTCTTAGGCTTCCAAGTTTCTCCCTTTTTATCCAAACATAATGAGGATCATTATGGCCAAACAGTTCAATCTTAGTTTCGTCAGACCACAGGAGATGTCTGCAAAAATGTAGGTCTTTGTTCCTGTGTGCATTTGCAAAGATTAATCTATCTTTTTTATATTTCTTTTGGAACAATGGCTTCTTCCTGGCAGAGTGACCTTTCAGTCCATGTTGATACAGTACTTGTTTCACTGTGGATAATGACCAAATCTTATCATTTTCTGCCATCATCTTCACAAGGTATTGTTCTTGGGTTGATATGCACATATCGGACCAAAGCATGTCCATCTCTAAGATACAGAACGCGTCTTCTTCCTGAGTGGTTTGATGGCTGGACATTCCCATCTTGTTTGGACTTGTGTATAATTGTTTGTACAGATGAGCGAGTCACCTTAAAGGTACCTGGAAATTGCACCTGAGGATGAACCAGATTTGCACAAGTCCACAATTCTCTACCAGATATGTAGAAAAAATAGAGAAAATATGTGAAATCCAACAGCGTTGATGTACAAGTAACCATATACCAAGGAAACTGGTGAAAGCAAGTGGCTTTATTCAATGCATTTCATGGTGTATTCCTCACCTCTTCATCATGACAACCACTAATGAAGGGGTGAGGAATACACCTTGAAACATGTTGAATAAAGCCACTTGCATTCACCAATTTCTTTGGTATATGGTTGAATATACAGCAGTGTAGTTGGATATTTTTCTACTATTGCTTCAAACTGTGGATACTGCAGCAGCTGTTTGGAGCCTTATATACTGGTTGTGTGACACAACCTTCTAAGGTGATCAGTTTCCTTTGTGCTTACCTGTCACCATTTTTATCAGATAAGACCCTATTACGCTTTCTATCCCACAGTTATTCACTTCCTGAAATCTTGGCTGATTTCTTTAGACTTACCCATAATGCTACACAAAGAAGAATTGTGTTTCAGGTATGTATTAAAATACATCCACAGGTGTGCCTCTATTTAACTTAGATGTTGTTAAACCTATCGAAAGCTTCCAAACACATGACATCATCATATGGGCGGTCCCAAATTGTTTAAAGGCATAGTAATCTTGGTGTATGAAAACTTTTGACTTTGCAGAAAGTAATAAAAATGCCTTAAAACATTCTCTCAATCTCATTATTCTGGCATTTGTCAAATATAAATGATGATAACAATCCTAATTGACCTAAAATGGGAAGAATTAATTCTGATTTCATGTCAGTTATTGAGAAAAACATGCATATGTGTCTTTTCCTATAGTGTACGTAAACTTTTGGTTGCAACCCTATAACTTTATTTTTATATATATTTACATATTCTTTATACACAGCAGCCTCTTATAAGTACATGTATATATATATATATATATTTCTACATTTCTACTTACATAATCGCCTTGTGGTTTCCACTTTCGTCCAGAGGTCTACCTATCCCACAATCCACCGCGCCGACAGGCAATGCGCCATATTGGAGCACCTAAGTAATGGGTCTTCCAATATGTCAATTGGCGCACTCCCAGCCGACAGCCCAGCTGCACCCATCTCTACAGCCTGATAACCTCCGCCGGCTCCCCACACCCTGCAGCACACCCCTCACAAAACCGATACCGCAGTCCCCCAGCCGCAAACACTGTACAGAGAACTTACAGAACCTGTGGTGATGTCACAATCATGGTGCACTTGACTGCTCACATGACTGTGACATCACCAAAGGTCCTAAGGCACACACCGATTGCAGCCCGATGAACGCGCACCCCTCCGCCCAGTCTTTTGGCCTCCCTCAGCAGTCTGCCCAGTCTCCTGCCCACCACCAGTAGGCGCCCCCTCCGCCCTGTCTTCTGCCCCAGCAGTCCCTCTTCTCCCGCTTTCCCCTCCGCCAGGGTCTTACCGCTGCCTACGGAACAAGGACCTATAAGACGCGGCTTCATGTGACCCCCGCCACAATGATTAATCCAGGCCGCCTGTGCCGTGTCACACAGGTTCTTGCTCCGTGGGCAGCTGTAAGACACTGGAGGAGGGGAGACATGGAGTGTGTGGTATATATATGTATATACATGTGTGTGTGTGCATAAGTGTGTGGGGGTATACATGTATATATATGTGTGTGTGTGTGCATACATCTGTGGGGGTATATACAGTATGTGTATATATGTGTGTATATGCGTACATAAGCAGGTGGGGGTATATATTTGTATGTGGCTCGGTGGTTAGCACTGTATATGGTGACTCAGTGGTTAGCACTGTATATGGTGGCTCAGTGGTTAGCACTGTATGCAGTGGCTCAGTGGTTGGCACTGTATATGGTGGCTCAGTGGTTAGCACGGTATATGGTGGCTCAGTGGTTAGCACTGTATGGTGGCTCAGTGGATAACACTGTATACGGTGGCTCGGTGGTTAGCACTGTATATGGTGGCTCAGTGGTTATCACTGTATATGGTGGCTCAGTGGTTAGCACTGTATATGGTGGCTTAGTGGTTAGCACAGTATATGGTGGCTCATTGGTTAGCACTGTATACGGTGGCTCAATGGTTAGCACTGTATGGTGTACGGTGGCTCAGTGATTAGCACTGTGTGGTGGCTCAGTTGTTACCACTGTGTGGTGGCTCAGTGGTTAGGACTGTATGGTGGCTCAGTGGTGAGTACTGTATGGTGGCTCAGTGGTGAGTACTGTATGGTGGCTCAGTGGTGAGTACTTTATGGCGGTTCAGTGGTTAGCACTGTACAGTGGGTCAGTTCTTAGCACTGTATACAGTGGCTCAGTGGTTAGCACTGTATACAGTGGCTTAGTGGTTAGCACAGTACAGTGGGTCAGTGGTTAGCTGTGCTGGGGGAGAAAATGGCTAGAAGGTTGGAGGAGTGTTTAAACTAGGGATTGGGGGGGAGGGTATTCATTGTATAGGAGGGGAAGATAGTGTAAACAGTAACCTGGGCACAAGTAATAAAATTGGGGGTGGCATGGGGGGTGGGGTTAGAACAGTCAATCTAGTAGGAAGGAATAGAGGTAAAGAGAGATGCATAAAGTGCATGTTCACTAATGCCAGAAGCCTCACCAACAAAATGGAGGAATTAGAATTGATTTTGTTGGAAAATAATTATGACATGGTGGGGATTTCGGAGACTTGGCTGGATGAGAGCCATGACTGGGCTGTTAATTTACAGGGCTATTGTCTGTTCAGAAATGACCGTTCAAATAGGCGAGGAGGAGGTGTATGTTTATACGTAAAATCATCCTTAAAACCCATCCTGCGTGATAATATAGGTGAATCTAATGGAAATGTAGAGTCTCTGTGGGTGGAGATAAGGGGAGGGGGAAAAAATAATAAATTACTGATAGGGGTTTGTTATAAGTCCCCAACAATAATGGAAGTGGAGGAGAATATCCTCATAAAGCAAATAGATGAAGCAGCGACTCAGGGAGAAGTCATTATTATGGGGGACTTCAACTACCCTGAAATACATTGGGGATCAGAAACCTGCAGTTCCAGCAAAGGTAATAAGTTTTTGAAAACTATAAGAGACAATTACCTTTCACAACTGGTTCAGGACCCAACAAGAAGGGGGGCACTGCTGGACCTAATATTAACCAACAGGCCAGACCGCATATCAAATATACGGGTTGGAGGTCACTTGGGTAATAGTGATCATAACTTAATATGCTTTCAAGTATCCTTTACTAAGACGTGTAGTAGAGGGGCCACAAGGACACTAAACTTCAGGAAGGCAAATTTCCAACGGTTGAGAGATGATCTTAGTGCAATAAACTGGGACGATGTCCTGAGACATAAAAGTACACAACACAAATGGGAGATGTTTATTAGCATCCTGAATAGGACCTGTGCACAATATATACCCTATGGGAATAAGCATGCTAGAAATAGGAGGAAACCACTATGGCTAAATAAAGCGGTAAGAAGTGCAATATGTGACAAAAAGAAAGCATTTAGGGAATTAAAGCAAGTAGGTAGTGATGAAGCATTAAATAAATACAGAAAATTAAATAACATTTGTAAAAAGCAAATCAAGGCAGCAAAGATTGAGACAGAGAGACTCATTGCCAGAGAAAGTAAAAAGAATCCCAAAATATTTTTTAACTACATAAATAGTAAGAAACTAAAAAATGATGGTGTTGGCCCCTTTAAAAATAGTCTGGGTGAAATGGTGGATGAGGATGAGGAAAAAGCAAATATGCTAAATGACTTTTTTTCAACAGTATTTACACAAGAAAATTCCATGACAGACAATATGATCAGTGATAACAAAAATTCTCAATTAAACGTCACCTGCTTAACCCAAGAGCAAGTACGGCATCGTCTAAAAATCACTAAAATTGACAAATCCCCGGGCCCAGATGGGATACACCCCAGAGTGCTGCAGGAATTAAGTACTGTCATAGATAGACCATTATTTTTAATATTTAAAGATTCCATAATAACAGGGTCTGTACCACAGGACTGGCGTATAGCAAATGTGGTGCCAATATTCAAAAAGGGGACAAAAACTGAACTTGGAAATTATAGGCCAGTAAGCTTAACCTCTACTGTGGGTAAAATCCTAGAGGGTTTTATAAGAGATGCTATACTGGAGTATCTGAAGAAAAATAACCTCATGACCCATTATCAACATGGTTTTACGAGGGACCGTTCCTGTCAAACTAATCTAATAAGCTTCTATGAAGAAGTAAGTTCTGGACTGGACCAAGGAAATGCAGTGGATGTGGTGTATATGGACTTTTCAAAAGCTTTTGATACGGTGCCACACAAAAGGTTGATACATAAAATGAGGGCAATGAGGATAGGGGAAAATATGTGTAAGTGGGTTAAGAACTGGCTTAGTGATAGAAAACAAAGGGTGGTTATTAATGGAACACACTCAGAATGGGTCACAGTTAACAGTGGGGTACCACAGGGGTCAGTGTTGGGCCCGCTTCTATTTAATATATTTATTAATGACCTTGTAGGGGGCATACAGAGTAGAATCTCAATATTTGCAGATGACACTAAACTCTGCAGGGTAATCAATACAGAGGAGGACAATTTTATATTACAGGAGGATTTATGTAAACTAGAAGCTTGGGCTGCTAAATGGCAAATGCGCTTTAATGGGGATAAATGTAAAGTCATGCACTTGGGCAGAGGAAACAAAAGGTATAATTATGTGCTTAATTGTAAAACACTGGGCAAAACTGTCACTGAAAAAGACCTGGGTGTATGGGTAGATGACAAACTCACATTTAGTGGCCAGTGTCAGGCAGCTGCTGCAAAGGCAAATAAAATAATGGGATGTATTAAAAGAGGCATAGATGCTCATGAGGAGAACATAATTTTACCTCTATACAAGTCACTAGTGCGACCACACTTAGAATACTGTGTACAATTCTGGTCTCCGGTGTATAAGAAAGACATAGCTGAACTAGAGCGGGTCCAGAGAAGAGCGACAAAAGTTATTAGAGGACTAAGGGGTCTGCAATACCAAGACAGGTTATTAAACTTGGGGTTATTTAGCTTGGAAAAACGAAGGCTTAGGGGTGATCTTATAATAATGTATAAATATATGAGGGGGCAGTACAGAGACCTTTCTAATGATCTCTTTACTCTTAGGCCTGAGACTGGGACAAGGGGGCATCCTCTACGTCTGGAGGGAAGAAGGTTTAATCATAATCACAGACGCGGATTCTTTACTGTAAGAGCAGTGAGACTATGGAACTCTCTGCCACATGATGTTGTAATGAGTGAGTCACTACTAACATTTAAGAAGGGCCTGGATGCCTTTCTTGAAAACTATAATATTACCAGTTTATATACTAGATTCTTTGATAGGGCGTTGATCCAGGGAATTAGTCTGATTGCCGTATCTGGAGTCAGGAAGGAATTTTTTCCCCCAATGTGGAGATTAGTGTTGCCACATGGGGTTTTTTTTTGCCTTCCTCTGGATCAACATGTTAGGCTATGGGTTGAACTAGATGGACTTAAAGTCTTCCTTCAACCTTAAAAACTATGTTACTATGTTACTATGTTACTATGTATATGGTGGCTTAGTGGTTAGCACAGTACATGGTGGCTCATTGGTTAGCACTGTATACGGTGGCTCAATGGTTAGCACTGTATGGTGTACGGTGGCTCAGTGATTAGCACTGTGTGGTGGCTCAGTTGTTACCACTGTGTGGTGGCTCAGTGGTTAGGACTGTATGGTGGCTCAGTGGTGAGTACTGTATGGTGGCTCAGTGGTGAGTACTGTATGGTGGCTCAGTGGTGAGTACTTTACGGCGGCTCAGTGGTTAGCACTGTACAGTGGGTCAGTTGTTAGCACTGTATACAGTGGCTCAGTGGTTAGCACTGTATGGTGTACGGTGGCTCAGTGATTAGCACTGTGTGGTGGTTCAGTTGTTACCACTGTGTGGTGGCTCAGTGGTTAGGACTGTATGGTGGCTCAGTGGTTAGCACTATATACAGTGGCTTAGTGGTTAGCACAGTACAATGGCTCAGTGGTTAGCACTGTATACAGTGGCTTAGTGGTTAGCACAGTACAGTGGGTCAGTAGTTAGCACTGTATACAGTGGCTCAGTGGTGAGTACTGTATGGTGGCTCAGTAGTAAGCACTGTACGGAGGGTCAGTTGTTAGCACTGTATACAGTGGCTCAGTCATTAGCACTATACGGTGGCTCAGTGGGTGCCTCTTTTTCTTCATTCTCGTCCTCTGGCCTCTGTTTCTTCAGCCTCCACCTCTGGCCTGTCTTTCTTGAGCCTCCTCCTCTGGTCTCTCTTTCCTCATTCTCCTCTTCTGGACTCTCTTTTCTCGTTCTCCTCCTCTGGCCTCTCTTTCCTCAGCCTCCTCCTCTGGCCTCTCTTTCCTCAGCCTCCTCCTCTGGCTTCTCTTTCCTGAATGTCCTATTCCTCTGGCCTCTCCTCCGTTCGGCAGCTCCCTTAGCCTCTCATCCTCTCTTCCCTGGCCTCCTACTCTCTGGCCTCCCTTTCCTCTCCTCCCTGGCCTCTCCTCCTTCTGTCCTCTCTGGCCTCCATTCTCTCAGCCTCTCTTTCCCCTCCTGTGGCCTCCCCTCTGGCCTCCTCTTCTCCCTGGCCTCCCTTTCCTCTCCTTCTCCTTCTCTGGCATCTACTCACCTTCGGCAGCTCCCTCAGCGTCCCATCTCTCTCTTTCCTGGTCGCCTCCTCTCTGGCCTCCCTTTCTTCTCCTCCATGGCCTCTCGTCCTTCTGTCCTCTCTGGCCTCCATTCCCTCAGCCTCCCTTTAATTTCCTATGGCCTCCTCTCTTCTGTGGCCTCCCTTTCCTCTCCTCCTCCTTCTCTGGCGTCTCCTCACCTTCGGCAGCTCCGTCAGCTTCCCATCCTCTCTTCCCTGGCCTCCTCCTCTCTGGCCTCCCTTTCCTCTCCTCCCTGGCCTCTCCTCCTCCAGTCTTCTGTGGCCTCTTTTCCCTCAGCCTCTCTTTCCTTTCCTGTGGCCTCCTCTCTTCCGTGGCATCCCTTTCCTCTCCTCCTCCTTCTCTGGTGTCTCCTCACCTTCAGCAGCTCTCTCAGCCTCCCATCCTCTCTTCCCTGGCCTCCTCCTCTCTGGCCTCTCGTCCTTCTGTCCTCTCTTTCCTCTCCTGTTGCCTCCACTCTGACCTCCTCTCCTCCCTGGCCTCCCTTTACTCTCCTTCTCTGGCCTCTCCTCACCTGCGGCAGCTCCCTCAGCCTCCCATCCTCTCTTTCCTGGCTGTCTGCTCTCTGGGCTCCCTTTCCTCTCCTCCTCAGGCCTTTCCTCCTCCTGTCTTCTCTGGCCTCAATTCCCTCAGCCTCTCCTTCCTCTCCTGTGGCCTCCTCTCTGGCCTCTTCTCCTCCCTGGGCTCCGTTCTCTCGCCTCCTCCTCCTCAGGCCTCCCCTCACCTTCGGCAGCTGCATCAGCCTCCCATCCTCTCTTCCCTGCCCTCTTCCTCTCTGGCCTGCCTTTCCTCTCCTCCTTCTGTCCTCTCTGGCCTCCATTTCCTCAGCCTCTCTTTCCTCTCCTGTGGGCTCCTCTCCTCCTTGGCCTCCCTTTCCTGTCCTTCCAGGCTTCTTCTCCCTGGCCTCCTCTCCTCCCTGGTATCCATTTCCTTTCCTCCCTGGCCGTTCGTTCCTGGCCTCCTCTCGTCCCTGGCCTCCCTTTCCTGACCACCCTGGCCATTCGTAGCTGGCCTCCTCTCGTCCCTGGCCTCCCTTTCATGACCTCCTCTCCTCTGGCTCTCTCCTCCCTGGGCCTCCTCTCCTCCCTAGGCTCCTCTCTTCCCTGGCCTCCTCTCCTCCCTGGCCTCCTCTCTTCCCTGGCCTCCTCTCCTCCATGGGCCTCCTCTCCTCCCTGGGCCTCCTCTCCTCCCTAGGCTCCTCTCTTCCCTGGCCTCCTCTCCTCCCTGGCCTCCTCTCTTCCCTGGCCTCCTCTCTTCCCTGGCCTCCTCTCCTCCCTGGCCTCCTCTCCCCTAGGCTCCTCTCCTCCCTGGCCTCCCTTTCCTGACCTCCCTGGCCGTTCGTCCCTGGCCTCCTCTCGTCCCTGGCCTCCCTTTCCTGACCTCCTCTCCTCCCTGGGCCTCCTCTTCTCCCTGGCCTTCTCTCCTTCCTGGCCTCCTCTCCTCCCTAGGCTCCTCTCCTCCCTGGCCTCCTCTCCTCCCTGGCTTCCTCTCATCCCTAGGCTCCTCTCCTCCCTGGCCTCCTCTCCTCCCTAGGCTCCTCTCCTCCCTGGCCTCGTATCCTCCCTGGCCTCCTCTCCTCCCTGGTCTCGTGTCCTCCCTAGGCTTCTCTCCTCCATGGACTCTCCTTACCTTGTGCAGCTCCCTGAGCTGGTAAAAGTCCAGGAGCAACTGTGGTCTGGCACGATGTGCAGGGGGCGGTTCCAGCAGGATGGACTGCAGCATAGAGCCCCCGGCCCCTGTCACCGCACACAGGCACCGGAGTGGTGAGGAGAGTGCAGAGAGGACAGAGCGAAGATAATCGGCTGGAGGCGGCAGCAGGGAAGGCGATGGGCCGGTGGTAAGTATGGCAGGCAGAGTGCATGGGGGTATGAATGTGAAGGTGCTGAGCGAGGAGGAGGGCGCAAGGAGAGTGGAAGGGGGGGACGTGTGTGTGTAGACGTGGCAACTGAGGGGGGGGGGTGATGAGACGTGTAGTGTCGAAGGGTGTGTGAGGAGTGGGGCGAGTGACCGGAGTGTATGTGGGGCCGCAGCTTGTACCGATGGCGGGAGTGGGGCTTTGGAAGCCCCGCTCCCGGCAACGGGCGGCCATATTGGAGCACCCAGAGTGAGTGTGCAGGCAACTTCAGCGAGGATGTGACGTAGCATACCGTTACATTGTGACGGAAGTTGCCTTACGGTTTTATTATAATAGATACTTGTGTGCATACATGTGTGGGGGGGTATATATGTGTATATACATGTGTGTAAGCATGCGTGCATATGTCTGTCGGGGGTATATATGTGCATGTATGTGTGTGTGTGTGCATGCATATGTGTGTGGGGGTATATTTGTTTATATACAGTATGTTTGTGTGTGTGCATAAGTGTGTGGAGTATATATGTGAATTTACATGTGCACGCGTGCATACATGTGTGGGGTATATATGTGTATATACGTGTTTATGTATATATATGTGTGTATGTCTATGACGTGATTCACGATGTCATGTAACATGGCGGGTCACATCACACATATACACACATATACACACATATATACACACCCATATATACACATACCGTGTATATATACACACACGTATATACACATATATACCCCACACACACGCGTATGCTCACTCACACACACATATACATGAATACACATGTAATGAGTCATGGGACACGGCAGGAACATAAACACATACACATACATACTCATACACACATATACACACGCGCAGGTTCACGTCATACACATACAGTATATACGCACGTATATATGCACACACATATAAACACATACACATATGCGGTAAGTCATGGGACATGGCAGGGACATACACACATACACACAGACATATATATACCCGGGGTACTCGGGTATCAGGCGGCAAAGGGTTAACTGTGGCACGGGGAGTGGTGGCTGCGCCTGATCCCGTGTCCTGGGGGACTATTCTTTTAAAAAGGGGTATTTACAAGGGATTATGTAGAGTTTGTTGTCGTGATGCCACCTGCAGTTTCTGGTGAAGTAGCACCAGCGCTGTCACAGTCCGCCGGAGGTCTGTGGTATCGCGACTGAGATGGTGTAGTCCTCCGCAGGCAGGACTGGGACCTCCGGGGCAGCAATCCTGTGGAAGAACAAGTTCATAAAAAAGAAGATGCAGCAGAGTCGAGTTCACTTCACTCCGGGTACTTTACTGGAAACTTTAGCAGCAATTGTTATAGTTCTCAGTTCAGTAAGGGCCCTTTCACATCAGCGTTTTTCGTAATTCGCGGCAGATGCGGTGAAAAAACCGCATCTGCCGCGTTTGCCGCATAACGGTTCCACTTGCGGCACGGTTGCGGTTTTTTCCATAGGAAGTATAGGGGGACTTGCGGCAGATGCGGCAAGTGCGGTATTGCACTTGCGGCAGGTGCGGCAGAGAAAAAAACCGCGGCTGACCGCGGTTTTTTTCTCTGCCGCACCTGCCGCAAGTGCAATACCGCACTTGCCGCATCTGCCGCAAGTCCCCCTATACTTCCTATGGAAAAAACCGCAACCGTGCCGCAAGTGGAACCGTTATGCGGCAAACGCGGCAGATGCGGTTTTTTCACCGCATCTGCCGCGAATTACGAAAAACGCAGATGTGAAAGGGCCCTAAGATGTTATAACGACAAGTAGCTAACGGGTGGCTGCAAGGGGATCCCAGGTGGTAGGATGGAACCCTCAGTGTGTGCCTTTTTTCTGTCAATTCTTCCTTGCTTCCCAGTAGTTTGTGTGAAGTCTGACCCCATAAAGCGGATCTGGCCTACTGCTATCTCTCTCTCTCTTCGCTCCCGTCGGGTTACCTTCTACTGGCCACCGTCTGCTCCTTCACCGGGACCTGGTACCCTCTTTTGGTTGCTAAAGAGCCTGGGTGGTATATAAAATACCCCGCAGAATGCCGGATTTTCAGTGGTCCTTGGAGGATCCCACAGGTGCGGGCTCCGGTGCCGGGTAAGCTATTGGGGTTAGACCTTCTCTAGTCCTTTCCTTCCCCAACCCGCTGTCTGCACCTGGGATCTTTCCTTCTCCCTGGTCCCTCAGCCGAGAGACCCTTGCTGCCTCACATTCTCAAAGCTCAGAACTCAGAGGCAAAGACAGACCTCCTTGTTCCCTCAGGCTCACTGCCTGAACTCTACGCCTGCATTCTACTCTTTGGTTCCCCCTGGGAGTGGTTTTATTCCCTCCTGGGTACCTCTCACCATGTGATCTAGTGTGGGGGTGCTTGTGTGTGGGTTCCACTCATCATCCCAAAATCCTCTTGCAGCTGGAGTATCTGCACCTCTTTTACGGGTGCAGTACCCCTCTGTGACGCCTGCATGGCGGGGCGCCACACACGCACCGCAGCAAGTCACCTCATACATATACACATATATACACACACACATATACTCACATGCAGTGAGTCACTTGACGCGGCGGGGACATACACATACAGACACACAGATATATACACACACATATATACACGTACACATATACACATGGCAGGTCATAAAATGCAGTGGGTCCACATAAACACACACATATACACAAACGTGGTAGGCCAACACATATACACAAAAACACATGTATACACCCACGCATATACACAGAGACACACACATGTCGGGTCACGTGATGCAGTGAGGGCACACACACATAATACACGTGGCGGGTCATGTGATGAGGTGGGGACATACAAATATACACACATACATACACACACAGTGGGTCATGTGATGCAGCAGGTCCACATGTACATACACACATATATACACAGGTGGCAGGTCATGTTATGCATACAAACACATACAAACACAGACGCGTCGGGTCATGTGATGTCGCAGGTCGACACATATGCACACGTATACACACACAAGCCGAGTCACGTGACGCAGTGGGGACAAACACACAACACACACACGAGGCTGCCATCTTTGGACATTCGCCCTACTGCAAGATTACAGTAACTACAGGATTACGACGGAGGGGAACTTGGTGGGAGTTAATAAAGTGGATAACGAGGCATCTCTGTCTATTTTGTATGTAATACAGGATTTCTCTCAGCGTTGTGTTTTTTATTTCCTCTTTACTGAAAGTATTACTAATGGCCGGCTGTCATACTGTTGGCTGACATTAGCAATATGGCTTGATGTAAGCTGCCATAAAAAGCTTTGGCATCTCTCATGGAGGCACCAATTCTGGGGCAGCTGTTGGCTGCAATCTTCAGTGCTGGGGACCCAGAATACTTGGGCCTTACCACGCTGAAAATTCCAGCCCTCAACCGCCTGGGTTATCTTAGCTGGCAATAGAAGATACGGCGAAGCCCATGACAATTTTTTTTTAATTTATTTAGTCCAATAATTGGAAAAATAAAGGACTCCCCTGTAATTTTCATTGCCAGCGAAGGCAACACCAGACAGTGGGAGGTTGGCAGCCAATAGCTGCTTGGTTTACCTGCGCTGGCAATAGAAAATACAGTGAATCCCTACACATTTTTAACCAGGAAATGAAACACTTTACTAATAAAAATGAAAACAGAAACAGGTTTTTAAGAAAAAATACATTTATTTACATGCATTACACACAGGGAGGAGCATGCATGGGGAGACAGTTCAATGGAGAGAGCACATGAGTGAGAGGATAGCACAGGGAGGAAAGAGACAGCACACAGGGGGAGAGATGGCCACCACCCTCAGCGCTACTAAGCCTGCCCTCATTATGACATCACTGCTCTCCTGATTCGATAGCATCAGGCCTCCATCTAGTGTAATATATATAAATATATATATATATATATATATAATGTAATTTGAAAAATATTTTCTGCAGCACACAGCTACTACCAATGATGTACAATGCTAATAAGCTATATGTATTTGAGGAAAAAGTTTAAAAACTTACGTTTTTTTCAAAAAACTCAAAAATTCTAATTTTTTATTTCTGAAGTTCTTGGTACACACATCGGCCAATGTCTGCTTGCTCATCAACTGCGGCAAAGTGACTTCAGGTCTGATGAGTCCTATCGCTGACATCCCTGCCTTCCTTGTCCACCCCCCCACTTTTCAGTGGGTAGACACCATCTAGACCCTAGACCACCTGTAGGTGATGAGGGTGCAAATTGCAGCATGGAGCCTTCAACTCCATATGATAAATAACAAGAAAAAAACAGCACAGCACTCACAGACTAGTGTGAACTGGTGCTAGCAGAGACACTGGGTCAAATAATTTGAAAAATATTTTCTGCAGCACACAGCTACTACCAATGATGTACAATGCTAATAAGCTATATGTATTTGAGGAAAAAGTTTAAAAACGTACGTAGTTTTCAAAAAACTCAAAAATTCAAATTTTTTATTTCTGAAGTTCTTGGTACACACATTGGCCAATGTCTGCTTGTTCATCAACTGCGACAAAGTGACTTCAGATCTGATGAGTCCTATCGCTGACATCCCTGCCTTCCTTGTCCACCCCCCACCCCTCTTCACCTACAGGTGGTCTAGGGTCTAGATGGTGTCTGCCCACTGAAAAGTGGGGGGGTGGACAAGGAAGGCAGGGATGTCAGCGATAGGACTCATCAGACCTGTCAGTCTGCTTAATGTATAAATCTGTTGAAAGACCTCCTTTGCAATCCTTTTTCACTAAGGTATCCAAAAAGTTCATTTGATTATTGTCAAAATGCATGGTAAATGACAGGTTGGGTATCACGTTCAGACTTTACTGGTATGTATATAGGGAGATTTAGTCTCATTACAGATAGTATAATGTGGTTCCCTGTATAATTCCCCTTATTTTTCTTCATTTTTAAATGTAGAAATAGATAAAACTTTGGAACAACACTTTTATAGTGTTAATAAGGACACTTTGCCCTTTAGTAAGTGTTGAAACTTTGCTATATATAACGTATGTCACTATTTAATAAGGGTATATAGCAGGTATCCTGGCCATAAAGGCACAGTACATATATCTTTAGCCTTAAAGGCACAGTGCATATATTTCATCATAACGGAATATGAAAGCATATGCCTTTAGAAGTATTAAAATTGGGCTTCATGATTGTATAATAGGGAATTAATACCCAATTGAATACCATTTTGTAATATAGAAATTATTAAAGAGAAAAGTAATGATAAGATTCAAATTTTTGTTCAATGATTAATAAAAGGGATATGATATAATTCCTATAACATTTAGATTAGATAACCCAATGATAGTTTTATATTATAATTTTATTTTATTTTTCCAGCACAGTTTAAATATAAAAATTCCTTCCGCAAAAGGATAATCCTAGTCTTTAACCCTGAATAATTAACAGGTATATTCCTTATTTACTTATATTTTTTGTAATATGGGATCGCAAATATAATAAATCTTTCCCCTTCCCCTTTTATTGTTTCTTACTAATTAGGGATGTGGGTGCACCTTAAGGATAGTCCTTATTTAATATTACGTATGATAACAATATGTATACTCATGGTTGGCAATACTAGATGATATAGAATCGGTTCACATATACACACAGTGGACAAGGTTTTCTGCTTTTTCCTTTTCCTTCACAGGTGGTCACTATACTTCTTAGCATGAAGTTGAATAAATGATAAATGGATCCACTTGAGAAAGACACCTTTAGTGTCGAAACATGTTGTGGCGAGGAGACCCATAACTTCTACTGTTCACAATAAATTTGAAAGGTAATTATCGATAAGAGCCCAGTGCCTGTTTCTGTCCCTAGCGCTCATTTTATCATACCTTTTTACCTCATATCATATTTATGTTTGATAAATGTTTGTATTAATGGTGGTATGTATCATGTTCATTTATATATTCATTAGATCCCTGGGGAAGGCTTGTATGCTGAAACGTTGGATCTAGTAAATCTTGTTCAGTGTGTGATAAGAATAAAGAATAATTTTGGAACAAAAGAAATATATTTTTTCTAGTGTTATTTGTGAAGGTGTGACAGGGTATTCTATAATATAAAATGAACTGTGGCCCATCATTCAGCCCAAATTAGAAATCTAAATCATAGCATGAATGACCAGGAAAACAGAAACTGGAGGAATAACCTCCAAGTCCGAGGACTCCTAGAATCTATCATAGCAGCAGATATTCTGTCTGTTCTAACCTCCATCTTCAAAGACTTGATTGGTCACCCTCCAGGGGCACACATTGAATTAGATAGAGCACACAGAACCTTGCAACCTCTGAATTCTAAAGACCCCCGCCCTAGAGACATAGTCGGCCAAGTCCATTTCTATACACTGAAGGAAAATATTCTTCAAGTGGCACGTCGAAGTCACAATTTAAAATATAATGGTCATACCATCAGGATAATGCCAGATCTCTCCGGCTTCACTTTAATGCAAAGATGTTTAACATCTATTGGAGACCCGTAAGAGAGGGGACTCCCTTTCCGCTGGGGATTCCCTCTTTCACTATCGGTGAGAAAGTATCAGAGAACATACGTACTGAGGGCTCCAGAAGAACACCTAATATTCCTAAACAATCTTAACCTAACCAACCTGGCTCTTCCCAACTGGGTGATGGGGTTATCCGATTTCCCACTTCTAGACAGCCCATGTAGGCAGTCTTTAATTCCCAATTCACCACTATCGTGTGAAAGTCTTCCCCCAAAAGAAACTCGGATAGGGGCAAGGAAGAGCCCCAACTCCTGACCCCACAAGTCAAATGAGTCTCTACCTAATTTGTTCAAATTAAAACCAGATGTGTGTACTATTCATACCAAGATGTTGTTGGGAAAAGGGTGTTAAACGGTTCGCGCTGCCAGGTCAAGACGAAACTCCAAAGAACACACGTGTTGGTGATGTTCAAACAATTCTCCTTTATTCTCTCCGACGCGTTTCAGTGCCCTCCTGGCACCTTCCTCAGGGATCATCTGAGGAAGGTGCCAGGAGGGCACAGAAACGCGTCGTAGAGAATAAAGGAGAACTGTTTGAACATCACCAACACGTGTGTTCTTTGGAGTTTCATCTTGACCTGGCAGCGCGGACCGTTTAACACCCTTTTCCCAACAACATCTTGATGTGTCTCCATGAGTGACTGGTCGGTGGAAGTCCAGCAACAGCCATCAGCATATTATTATATGCCTTCAAACCAGTTGTGGGTCTCACAACTGGCATAGGTGAGTGGAACCCCTGTACACCACCTTGACATTTGTGTCACTAGTAATAGGGCACTATTGCGCCTCTTGTTCCCCCCCCTCTTTTTTATTGATACTATTCATACCAAGGATCTGACCCAATTCAATGGGGATAGACCATAATTGACCCTGGTAGATCTGTACTCATTCAGACCTTGGTTCAACAATGTTTGGTGAGGCTGGCAATGACATATCCTATGCTCTCCAAACCATGTCAGAGTCTTTATCAGTCTTCATCAGATAGGACTGATTACCGGTTCTGTGATACAGGACGTTCCACTTACATAGCAAATTAAATGTTAAACATATTTTAGATGTTGGTACTAATGATCTTCATATTGCTCCTTGGGTTTGGAGACTTTTCTTGCATGTTTGGTCTTATGACTTCCACAATAGGCAAGGAGCCTCTGCCTCATAATAAGGCATGATGCAAACTCCTGTTCACTGAGAATGCTAATGTAGTGTATTACGCAGAACCTATTTTTCTGCATTGTGAAGATGAGTTTTCTTTTTTGTCTTTTTTTACTTTTTTCCTTGCTTAATGTTCTCTCTTTCCCTCATGAGCATGAGAATTCAATACATTTTTACATACTGAACAATCTCCATCACTCCCATGCCTGAGCTAAAGGTTGCTATGCTTTATTTAACACGAAGAGGCTTAAGATACCTGAGAAGCAGGCACAGATCTTGCGTCATTTCCATCTCCATAAGGCACAGATAAATTTTAAATCCTCCAATCCACCAAGAATTGAAAACAAGTATCACTAACAATCCAAATGCTAAATCCAAAGAAGTAGCCTTCACACTCCATAAGTCCTTGATGTACCAGGTTTTAGATTGTACTCTTGATGCTGAAGCTAGATATATTGTCCTCACACTGCAGACAGGTCAACTACTGACAATTACCAACTTGTACACACCTAGCCAGGATCAAACAAACAACATTTTTAAAACAATAGAACAGATTTCTCCCCTGATACAAGGTACATTGATCTAAGGCTGCTTTCACATTACGTTTTTTGAGGATCCGTGGCTGTCCGTCGTAAAACAGACAGCCAGGGATCCAATTTGGCCCCATGTTATCCTATGGGGATCGGATCGGATTTGCCTAATTGCCATCCAATTTTGTCAGATCCGATTTGTGTCTGATTTTTTGCTGTACCCAACATCAGAGATTGCTCCAATTTTGGGCAAAGCCAAAAATCGGACACAAATCAGACCCCAGAAAATCGGATGGCAATTAGACCATATCCGATCAAGATCCTCGGCCTTTAACATGGGGCCTATGGAGCAAGGGTCCGAGGAAACACAGGATCGTTCCTCAGACCCAATGTTAGTGTACTGAGCATGCTCAGTACACTAAAATTGCTCCTTACCATCTAATTCCACTTCCGCAATGTATATACATATTGAAATTCATAACTGAAATTCAGTTAAAGAAAGGGTTAAAAATAAAAAAAACACATGCTCACCTCTCCGAAGGTGTCCCGTGCTGTCTCGCTCGCTCCTGGGACTGAAGGACCTGTGGTTGCCTGGCAACCTGATCAGCTGAGCGGTCATGTGACCCATCAGCTGATCAGGTTGTCACATGACCGCACGGTTTAAATCTCCCGCCCGCCAAAATTGACCGGTGGGTGGGAGATTTAAACCGCACGGTCATGTGACAACCCGATCAGCTGATAGCTCACATGACCGCTCAGCTGATCGGGTTGCCAGGCAACCACAGGTCCTTCAGTTTCTGGAGCGAGCGAGACAGCGTGGGACACCGTCAAAGAGGTGAGCATGGGTCTTTTTGTTTTTAAACCCTTTGTTCACTCCCGCAATGTATATACATATACATTGCGGGAGTGAAAGTGCCCGGCTTGCCTGCGCTATGCAGGCTCGGGCTGTCTGTGTCAGGGTCCGTGACAATCACGGACCCGGACACAGAAATAGCATATGGAGGTCACCTCTGATGCTTTCCTTTCCTGTCCGTGGGATCCTACAAAAAGTAGGATCCCACGGACAGGAAAAAAAATGTGATGTGAAAGCAGCCTTACATGGTGAACTCAATATAACTATGGACCCAATTTTGAATAGTTCAATGGAAAAATCTTATTTGCCCTACTCGGCAATTAAACGCATTTAAGAAATAGTCCTTTTCCTGCAACTGTATGACTCGTGGAGGATGCAACACCGTGCAGATAGGGGCTATAGCTTTTACTCCATCCTCATGACTCGTCGGGTCACTTGGATTACATTTTCATTCAGCATAACGCCATCCCATCTGGATTTGACCAGCATTGTGAATAACCCGTTGTCGGACCATGCACCAATTTTCTGCACCCTTAAAATACCTTTCTTGACCAAAAAAGAATATTCATGGAGGCTCAATGAGTCCTTATTGTTGGACCCAGTGTATATCGTAGAGGTGCAATCATCCATCTCTAATTTTATTCTAGACCATGTTAATTACATCACTGCTCTGATTTTTACGTGGGAGGTTCTTAAAGTGCTTCTTGTGGGGGGTCTTTATTAAGAACAGCTACAGGATAATTAAAGACCGGGCCCAATCAATCAAAACAGCCCTCCAACTAGTCACCAAATTAGAACTGTCCCACAAACAAGCCATCTCGACTGAGACCTTGAGGACCTTACTATAAGCTAGACAAGAAGTTTATCTACTATTAGACACCTCCTTCAAATGCCTCCTTCAAGTGGGACACAGTAAATATAATGAATACTGTAACAAACCAAGCAGCATTTTGGCTAGGGCATTAAAGGCTAGAATCTCCAAAAATCATATACCATCTATTAAGAACATTCGAGACACCATGTTTAATACCACATGAGAAACAATGGACACTTTTAGGTCCTATTACTCCAAATTATAAAATCACACAGTAAAAACATCCAGTGTAAATTGCGGGCACTTCCAAAATTCAGATCAAAGTATCAAGAATTTCCCAAGGTTTGTTTTATCCTTTTGTTACTTAATAAACCTTGGAAAATTCTTGATACTTTGATCTGAATTCCGGAAGCACCCGCGAATTACACTGGATGTTTTTACTGTGTGATTTACTCTGACGGACCCAGTGGCTGGGTGGTTCAGGTATCCGGCACTGATCAGCAAGCCAGACAGTCTACAGCCTGACCAAGTCACCCAGGATTGGGTGGATGTGGAAAGAAAAAAGACAATAAAAAGCTGAAGGAAAAACCCCTTTATAATCCTGTACAGTATTGACATCTGCACTTAGACCTGCGCCCTCCTTTCCTTCTCCTCCCTCTTTGCTGACCATACAGCCCTACGAGGTATATCCTGTAAACTCTAAATTATAAAACATATTCAACACAACAGGTAACCTGATATGAATCCACCTTTTAAAGTTTTGACCCCTGAAGAGATTGACGACCTGGAAATGCCCTTTGATTTGAAAGAATTAGCAAAGACCATCCAAGACTCACCAACAATAAAAACTCTGGACTCGATTGTGTATATCTTTATTTTACAAAACCTTCTACAAACAACTTGCTCCTATCATGCTGCAGACTTTTAACTCCATTTCAGATTTCTCCCCATTCCCTCCACAATCCTCAGTTGCCTACATTAAGGCTATCCCCAAGGCGGGGAAAAAAAAAACATGCTTGCATGAGTTGCCGCTCAATTTCAATTCTAAATGTTGACATAAAACTATATGCTAAAATCTTAGCCAATATCTAAACCCTCTACTTCCTAAATTGATCTCTCCTGATGGAGTAGGTTTCATTGCGGGAAGGGAAGCGACCGAAAAGTGGTCCAATTTTAAAATAAGCATGGAAAAGTAAGAGGCATGCAATGTATCACTTCCTCAACAGTTAGTGGAGAACCTAAGGCCAATTTTCCCTTCAAATGGCACCCAAAAACTCCATAAACTACTTAGGTATTTCTATCACCAGTGACTTATCCAAATTATTTTCCTTCCTTTATTAAAAGATTGAAAGAGAACTTAACCTCATGGAATAGGAAAGAATTTTTGTGGTTTGGTAGGATAAATATTATAAAAATGACAATCCTACTCCGCTTATTTTACTTGCTGCAGACCATCCCAAATAATATACCATCCTATTTCTGGATTAAATTACAACGTTATCTTAACCAAACGACCTAAACTTTGACTTAATATTCTCACCCACCCAAAAACAGCAGGCGGAACCAGTCTACTTGATTGCTGACGGTACTATTAAGCAGCACATACCAGAATTCTACTACGCAACCAAGCTATGGGTGAAAATTGCTCACATGCACGCACGATCGCCAACACAATCATTCAGATCACTGGTAAGCTGTCACACAGGCAGACGCACCAGCAATCAATGGACCAGAGACATCGTGGAAATTATTTAAATATCCACGATGTCTTGCTCCCGCTGCCAGACTGCAGTAAGCGGGAGAAGGCTGGTCTCCAAGGTAAACTGCGGGTATCTAAGCAGCACGCGCTGCCTTGATACCCGATGTATACCTTGGTTACCAGCCTTCTCCGCTCACCGGCTGGTATCCAAGGTACACAGTGGGTAGCTAGGGTCCCCAGTTACCCATTGCGTACCTTGGATACCAGCCAGTGAGCAGAGAAGGCTGGTAACCAAGGTATACATCGGGTATCTAGGCAGCGAGCACTGCCTATTTACCCGCAGTTTACCTTGGAGACCAGCTCCCAGCGCTTGCAGAGAGGCGCTGGGAGCTGGCTTATCGGTCGTCTCCCGGTGTCACACGCAGTGATGCTGCATGTCCACTGGGCGACCAACGATAGATTTGAGGTCCTGTCCTCAAATCAAACGATGAACGATCAGCCAACTGATCGTTCAACGTTTGTAGTGTCACACACAACGATGTCGTTTCGACATCGTTCAAGCATCACAGAACACGTGACTTTTGAACGATATCGGCAATGATATCGTTACATGTGACGTGGCCTTTAGGGCTGGATTTAAAAAGTCCACTTTTTCTTGATTTGGAGTGCTGCCTGTTTATTTTTTTACTTTATGTACTTTTGCGTTGGACACCACATTTTTTCAGGAAGTATTGCACCCTTTTTTCTGCTTAAGTTTGTGCTGTTTCCTGTTGTTTTTTTTACATCTTTATATCAAGCTATCTTTTCCATTTATATCTTAAATTTAATTTCAGGTTTCCTTTATTTCAAAAGTACAACTATTAATTGAACCCTAGTTTTTTCCGAGGTGATAGGCAATGCAGCACAAAGAACATCTTAAGTTGCCCGTACAACCTAGATATCTGTCGGATGAATTCTAGCTTGGCTTACAGGTAACGCTCTTGACTCCTTCATACACGTTAAGGCTTGGCTGAACACTTTTGTGTTGTCAATGGGGAAAGGGGAGAAAGACTCTGCCAGATACTTTGGAAGTGGATGAAATATCCTGGGAGCATAAGGTGTTTAAATTTAAACCGACCAGTCATTGAGTCACTTGATATCATCTATCATTGAGAAGCGAGTGGCTTTCATGCATATCAGAATGTTGGCTGGTGTTTCCACCAATACCATCGGATCAGGTCGTTTATAACATATTTGGGATGATGATTAGCTGAAAGATGAAGACTTAACCGTATCTAAATTTAAAGAGTGCTGCGTTTAGAATTTTTTAAAGAGACCATCTAACTGTATCATATTTAATTTCATGTAAAAAAGGAAGCGTGGCACTTTCAGAAGATGGAATGTATATGAACAATGTTTCTTTAACTGTGCTTTATATATTTATGGTCCTATAGGACAGCATAGACACCTAAAAATGGGACAGGAAAACAACTGCAAATAGTATCAATTGTGGCCAGAAGGGCATATCAATTTTTGTAGGGGTTCTCTTGGTATCTATGAAGAAAAAGGAAAACTGTTTGATTGATGATAGATTGAAAAAAAGAAGAAACCTTTTAATTGCCAACAGACACCAGTTTTCCTTTTAATTCATGGATTCATTCATTTAACCCACCTGGCACCTGGCTACTGACTCTGATGTAGGATCTGCAGATATCATTGGGGTAAGCCTTGACTCAATCAAGTCAAGGAACTTGATGACTGCTCTGTATTCCAGTGGGTCCATTATCACACCTCACACCACTTCAGCACCTGTAAAAGAAAGACCATTACCAGTTCAGAGTTGTAAATTGGCAGGTAACCTATCGAGACTTATATCATTACACATGTGCAGTTTCAGCATCCTTTGATGAATAGAAGTGCATCAGGGGAAATCTTTAATGAATTCCCCTCATATATACAGTTACAATAACTATAAAAGAAAAAAAAGAAGTTTAAAATGATTAAAAAGCAAGAAGTTATATCAATGGGCAAAAATGATATTTGTTAGCTTTTAATTTATCAGGTATTTTATTGCTATCTCTCACTTTTCCCAAAGCATCTAAGTCTGAAAAATCTTTTTCATATTCTTGCTTGTTTGTCCTTCCTTGTATAAGATGTGTTTATGTTAGTTATTACATTTCTAAATCCTACTATATTACAGTATTATTGAAGAACTTTCCTTCTTACTTGTGAGTGTAACAATGCATTAACTTGATCAGTTCAATTTTAAGAGCAAAACCCTAGTTTCAAAATAATAATTTTACAGATATATATAACTAGCCAAAGGTTGACTTGGCCAACGGTAGAGAACAGGTCTATTAATAGTTAATTGGAACATCAGAAGTATCCTCTGGAAGTTGTAAATCCTATAAAAAAACAGTGAAGTCAACAGTAATGTTCATCCTTAAAATTAAGATTTTTCAAACATATGACCACATTAGCAATAAAATAAAGAAAGATTACAATTTCAGTTAATTTGTCATTTAAGAATTATTGATAACCCAGAGGTGGATGGTTGCAAGGATTGTTGCAGATATCAATTCCTGGGATACATCCACACGCTCTACATGGCGTACAGATGCAAAATACCTATTATTTTCTGTAGTTTTTTTCAGTTAGCATTTTTATAATGCCATGTACAACATTTTTCTAATCTACTGTATCTGGCTTTGTGCCTCACACCTTCATTTCTAGTCTATATTTTTTTCTCGCCTGGCGATTTTTCAGACTTGTATAATGAAGTCACTTCATTACCATACTCTCTGTGAAACATTTGCATATTTCGCACAATTTTTGTCCACACTTAGGGCTTCTTGTACAGAAAGATTCCAATGGGAACCCAACTATTTTAGCTCATGAATACATTTGGATGTGTCTTTATCTTACCTGTCAGTGCATTTGCCCTTCACTCCAATATGTAGCAATTTTATAGTTTCCTATGGGAATTCCATCATCTTCCTTGTTATTCTTATGTTTAATATAATTTATGGAATGTTTATTTAGTGAATACTCATATATATAGTTAAAAGTGCCTAATGTTGCTATGTATTTTGTGTGGCTATTGCTTTACGCTCAACTGTGAGTAGAAATTTGTCTGGGATATTGTGCTTAATTTTGGTTGTAGGTTACAACACTGCACTGCATTTATTAAGATTCTGGTAACAACACATATAAGTTATTCAGTATACTTGTTCCATCCCTCAATCTTACTTTTACCCACAGACTGAAAGAGTTAAGCAATGAAACAGACAGAGCATATTGAACCCATAGGCCTATTAAGATGGCTCTCCTGGGGGAACATTGCAGACAATGTCTTTGTGTAGTGGCAGATACTAGAGAGAGAGAGTTACATTGAGAAGCAGCCGCGCTAATCCTCAAACACTCTGATCTTAGTCGCTCCGTCCTATATTGATCCGCCGGGTTTTATGGACAATGCGGCGTGTGGTGAAAATATTACAGATGATTAAAGAGTGCTGACATGTAAACAATTCAACCCTTTCCATTCTGCAGGCCAGGGCAAGACCAAGACCAGCAATTTCTCACTTATGCACAACCTACAAGCCTGTTAGAAATTGTGTACATATTCCTAGCTATCTGTTAAGTGAGAAGTGAAGCAAAATTGATTAAAAGAGATTGAAAACCAATTATATTGTGCCATCTTACGGTCAGGTAGCATGACGCCCTCCTGAGAGACACAACCTGTCTCAACTACTTGAATCTCTTGTTCAGCAGGAGTCATATATGTGAAATAGCAGTTACAGTTATTTATTAGTTTGTTACACATATATATATATATATATATACAGGGTGGGCGATGTATATGGATTCATCTAAATAAAATGGGAGTGGTTGGTGATATCAACTACCTGTATGTGGCAGTTTAGTATATGGGAGGGGGAAAACTTTTCCAGATGGGTGGTCACTGTGGCGGCCATTTAGAAGTCAGTCAACTTTCTTTTTTTCAATGGGAAGAGGGTCATGTGACACATCAGACTGATTGAGAATAGCATACACAATTGCCTTCCGATCAGTGATGAGGCAAACTTTTTTGTGAATGGTGAAGTTAACAAACAAAACCACCGCTGTTGGTCTGACACTAACCCACAGTGGATACATCCCTCCAACACTGTTGGAACACAAAAATTGATGGTATGGTGTGGTATATGGGGTACAAAGATAGTGGGTCCATTTTTCATTAATGGAAACCTCAATGCAACTGGATATCTGAATCATGTAGCAATTTCAGATATCCAGTGGCATTGAGGTTTCCATTGATAAAGAATGGCCCCACTATCTTTGTACCCCATATACCACTCCATACCATCAATTCTTGTGTTCCAACAGTCTTGGAGGGATCTATCCACTGTGGGTTGGTGTCAGACCAATAGAGCTGGTTGTGTTTTTTAACTTCACCATTCACAAAAAAGTTTGCCTCATCACTCATCTGAATGTAATTGTCTATGCTGTGAAGGTACGAGATGTGCAGCATCTGAAACAGCGGATACTGGAAGCCTGTGCTAGCATTTCTTCTGCGGTGTTGCTATCAGTGTGTCAAGACTGGGAGAAGAGGGTTGCATTGACAATCCAAGAAAATGGGCAGCACTTTGGACACATTTTATAAGTGGTCATAAACTTGTAAATAACACATGAAAGAATAAAGTTACATAGTAACATAGTTTTTAAGGTTGAAGGAAGACTTTAAGTCCATCTAGTTCAACCCATAGCCTAACATGTTGGTCCAGAGGAAGGCGAAAAAAAGCCATGTGGCAACCCTAAGCACCACATTGGGGAAAAAATTCCTTCCTGACTCCAGATATGGCAATCAGACTAGTTCCCTGGATCAACGCCCTATCAAAGAATCTAGTATATATAACTGGTAATATTATAGTTTTCAAGAAAGGCATCCAGGCCCTTCTTAAATGTTAGTAGTGAGTCACTCATTACAACATCATGTGGCAGAGAGTTCCATAGTCTCACTGCTCTTACAGTAAAGAATCCACGTCTGTGATTCTGATTAAACCTTCTTTCCCCCAGACGTAGAGGATGCCCCCTTGTCCCAGTCTCAGATCTAAGAGTAAAAAGATCATTAAAAAGGTCTCTGTACTGTCCCCCCATATATTTATACATTATTATAAGGTCACCCCTAAACCTTTGCTTTTCCAAACTAAATAACCCCAAGTTTAATAACCTGTCTTGGTATTGCAGACCCCTCAGTCCTCTAATAACTTGGTTGCTTTTCTCTGCACCTGCTCTAGTTCAGCTATGTCTTTCTTATACACCGGAGACCAGAATTGTACACAGTATTCTAAGTGTGGTTGCACTAGTGACTTATATAGCAGTATAATTATGTTCTCCTCATGAGCATCTATGCCTCTTTTAATACATCCCATTATTTTATTTGCCTTTGCAGCAGCTGCTGCTTGAAATCAAGCGCACCATTGTTTTTCTTATGAAATTCTCAATAGGTTTGATGTGTCACATGAGCCTCTTCCCATTGAAAAAAATAAAGTTGGATCCAAAACGACCAACGTCAAAATGGCCACCATGGTCACCACCAATCGGGAAATGTTTTTCCCCCTCCCATAAACTAATGTACCACAAACAGGAAGTTGATCTCACCAACCATTCCCATTTTATTTAGGTGCATCCATATAAATGGCCCACCCTGTATATATATTATTGAATACATAAGGCATAGGATATAGTCATACATTTTGCTCCTGAAACATATTAGCTAAAGTCTGTAATTCAACCACAGAAAGGACTTATGAGAAATCCCACTATTAATAGTTAAATTATTGAAAATATTCACATAAGTAAATAAATATAAAATCTTGAATTCAATAAAATAGTCATGAGATCGTTCACTAAAGAATGATCATTTTGTTACTTGGCAGCCTATGAATGATTCCCATCTACGATGTAAATATGTTATTAGAAGACATTTCATAAGACATTGTCCCAGTAAGGCAACACCTTTAATTCAAAAAATGTAAACGTCAATTATGGCATTTTTCATTTTTTTTTTCCAAATTTCAATTTTCATAGAATTTTATCACGAAATGATTCTTCAAGCAATCAATGAAATTTGTAAAATACTATGCTACATGCTTGCTACATCTTGGGTAGATAAATACACCCTTAATAAATCTACTATAAAGGAACAATTAACATTAATATCATACAAAAAGCAAGGAAGGAAAGGAGAAAAGGGGGATAGAGAAGAAAAAGCATTGGCGTAGACAATCGGGTCAAAGCATGAGGACCTTTGAATCTATATATTAGTTAGGTTGTTAAGTAGTATGTAGCCTAGCACACAATGCGAAGGGTTCTTTTAGTTTCAGTAGCTATTTTAGAATGTTTCTATACTGCGGGGAAGTTAAGAAGGACTCCCAGTGGAACCATCTGGAGGCTGTGGAGACCTTATCTTGTTGGGATCGAGTTATCAAAGTTTCCATGCAATGGATTACAGTTACCTCACAGAACCACTCCTCAAGGGACGTGGAGGGGTCCGTTGACAACCAGTGCCATGGAATAAATATTTTTGTTGCTTGCAGGAGGTGACATATCAGGGATTTCTTATACACAGAATTAGACATGGGAAATATGTATAGTAGTAAGGCCTCTGGCATATGCGGCACTGTTACACTGGTTACCAGAAGGCTCTCAGGATTGGGCACTTGCACCAGATATGTGTCATTGTGCTGTCTTCTATTCCACATCGCCAGCACATGCTAGACACCTCTGGGTACCACTTATGCAAGGTTGAGGGGATACAGTACCGCATAGAGACTATCTTGTAGCTGGTCTCCTATCCATTAGTCATGATGATTGTGAGACAACAAAAAGCACCTGTTTCAAAGATTGACATAATTTGTTTACCCAGGCTTTACAAGAGGAGGGAAGCGGAGTCCCCAGGTCCAACTTCAAAAGTTGTTTGTATATGCTTGCAATGGCAATTGGGGTACTCGTGGGAGTGGTGCACATTCTCTCATAGGCCAATAATGGGCAAGAGAGATGCATATCAACAGAGTGAGGACATGTAGTTTTGCTATTGACAGTTTTCGTATTTGTGTCTGGGCAGTACTGGCCTGTCTTTCAAAATAACAGGGAGAGGTTGCAACTTTCCATTTGTAAGTATTTGATGACAACATATAGGTGACTTTTTGGAACCATACAAGAAAGTTTGTGCAGAAGAACCTGCCAAAACGTAGGCACAGCATGTCTAGGCATTAAAGCAGATTTCACCAAAAAGACCCCTGTAAAATGAAACTGACAATTATAGATCATATAACTGATAAAGGCCAAGTTCAGTTGAGTATCCTGATAAAAAGAGAATGCTTTGGGATTTACAAGCTAGGCACACACTATCCAGAAGGGCATAATCTTATGATTCAAACTGTGTCCAATCATTAATTCTTTTTCTTCAGGTGATCTTATTATTATAAGAAGTATTACCGTATATGGAAAAATGTTTCAACATTTTTATTCTATATTTTTTATTGAATATTTTTTATTGAATATATTTGATTTTAACCTTGATACTTTTATATGCTTTTATCATTCTTGGAAAAATAGTTTTAATTTTTGTAATCATATTGAATTCATGATTTCATTTTTATAGTGTTGTTTAGGGTTCTATTGTAGTTTTAATGGCTATTATAAGGTTATTATTATTATTATTATTATTATTTATTTATATAGCGCCATTAGGTTCCATGGCGCTTTACATGAAGATAAGGGAGACAAGAACAACTACACTAAATCTAGGCGATCAGGACGTACAGGTACAGGAGGGGCAGGCACCCTGTCCACGAGGGCTCACAGTCTATGAGGGGTGGGTTAGGATACAGTAGGATGGGGGAATGTCAGGTATGGGGCGTTCACCTGGGTCTCATGGCAGGTTGTAGGCTTGACGGAACAAGTGAGTCTTCAGGTGACACTTGAAGCTACTCAGGGTAGGAGAGTGTCTGACGTGTTCGGGTAGGGAGTTCCAGAGTAAGGCAGATGCCCGGGAGAAGTCATGGACTCGGTTGTGCGAAGAGGTGATGAGGGGGGAGCAGAGGAGGAGTTCTTGGGAGGAGCGGAGGTTGCGTGAGGGTAGGTATCGGGAGACCAGGTCGGAGATGTATGGTGGAGCCAGGTTGTGTATGGCTTTGTACGCCATGGTTAGTGTTTTGAATTGGGATCTCTTGGAGACGGGGAGCCAGTGAAGGGCTTGGCAGAGGGGGGAGACAGGGGAGTAGCGGGAGGACATATAGATGAGTCGGGCAGCGGAGTTGAGGATAGACTGGAGAGGTGTGAGGGAGTTAGCCGGGAGGCCATTGAGAAGGAGGTTGCAGTAGTCAATGCGGGAGATGATAAGAGCATGGATGAGTGTTTTAGCGGTATCGTGGGTGAGGAAGGTTAATTTGTTTTCAGAACAAGTGGTCCAATCACAGTTAGTTCCACCCCTATAAATGTCTTTTCCAATATGTTGTCCTCCATACACCTGATGAAGACAGTTTGCTCTGTTGAAATGAAATGTGCCCTGGGGGTGACATGCTGAGGGGGTGGGTATGGTAAGAAGGCGGTGACATGCTGCTGGTGGGTATGATAAGGGGGTGACATGCTGAGGGTAGGTATGATAAGAAGGAGGTGATATGCTGAGGGTGGGTATGATAAGAAGGGGGTTTAAAAGCTGGGTGGTAAAATCTTAAATCCAATTTACATCCTTTAGCCGACATAATGAACCACAGGAATTATATTTCTTGCACAGAGAAGGTAAATTTTTACAATTTGGAGAACAAAGAATACTCTCTAATCCTTTGTAAAACCAAACGGACATGTTCATAATGTGAATCCAGGTCGTTCGAAACAAAATTAGAATATCATCCAGATAAAACACGATAAACTTTCAATATAATTGGAAAAAATATTATTCATAAAGTTCTGAAAGACTGCGGGTGCATTGGTTAATCCAAAATGCATGACAAAATTTTCAAATAGACCTTTAGACGTTAAAAATGCCGTCTTCCTCTTATCACCCTCCCAGATATGCATCAAATTATAAACTCCTCTACAATCAAGTTTGGAAAATCATTTCGCCCCAGTAACCTGTTGATATAAATTGGGGATAAGTGGAAGCGGATGGGCATTTTTAATCGAGGCAGGGAGACCCACTACTTTTTAACTAAAAAAATCCAGCAGCTACAGGCGAGGAGAAAGGACGAATATGCTTCTGTAAACTTTACTTTCATGGCCATTCGCTCAGGGTCAGATAAATTGCACTGGCGACCTTTAGATAATTTTGCATTAGAGATAAGATTGATAGCACAGTCATAAGAAAGATGGGGAACTAAAATCTACACCTTTCTTTCAAAGGAAACATCTCCAAAGTCCTTCATGTACCCCAGCAGACCCTCCAGACTAACAGAAAAAACCTGTCCAGAATTATACATTTATACATTTTTTATGATAATAAGGAGCCCATTTGATAATGTTCCCCTGACACCAATTAATGACAGAATTATGAACACACAATCATGGGATACCCAGCACCAACCCTGCTGGTAAGTTATCCAATACATACCAGTAGCTTAACTCACCATAAAGAGTTCCCACTCTGAGTGTGATGGTCAGAGTGAATTCAACCACTACTAGCTAGACAAGGTTCTAAAGTAATGGCGTCTTGTCAATAGCAACAATTTAAATACATCCTTAGGGCATAACCATCCCTAATCCTAATTTCATAACCATTCCAGAATTAAATTAGCTGCAGACACACAGACAATGAAAGCATATGTTGATAATTGAGTCTGAAAAAGTAGTTCCACAGTCAACAATACTTTATCTGAGGAGTTAAAGAGTACCTGAAAGTCTGGGTGACCTCCTCAATAATCACCCAGATTTAGGGATTTCCCAATGGCTTGTTTGCTTGGGATTGTGCCAAGCAATCATTCAGAAAATGTCCAACACGACCACAATAAAGGCAGAGTCCAAGATTAAGATGACATCTCCTCTCAATGTCGCTTGAGCTGGCTGCTTCAACTTCCATAGGTTCCGTCTTTGGTAAGTAGCAGAATCGGGAAGAATGAACAAAACCTCCTGTCAAACATCACATCTCTCCTGAATTCTATGGTCCATGAGGATAGCCTGAGGATTGCCTGAGTCATGGCCCTCCCTATTGAGTAAGGTCTGGTATGCAGAGTCAGAGAATCCTGTAGAGTATCCGAAAACCTCTGTGTTCCACAGGACTTCAGAAGACCATTGTAGAAACTCAGGAATATAATCTTCAGCTGTGCGTCCCTCTTGTGTCAGGTTCATAATCCTTGCCTCTGTCACCAGCACCCTGTCAGGTTCCTCATGGATTAACCCTAAATCAGGCAACAGTCCAGGATCAAATAACAATGATCAGAACTAAACAGACACATGATTGCAGGCCAACAGCACCACTCAAATAGAATGTATGACTGGCAGGGTTCTGGGACAGGTTTCCAGGTGAAGTAGCACAGCAATCACAGGGAAGCTGGAACACCTGAATCATCCAGCACCTCCTAGATCAAGAATGGAAGCTTATGCTGTCAATCAACTACTGACAGCTCTGCACACTAGATACCGAATACAGCGATTTCTCTTGTTGCATCTTAGAATTGTAAACATTTTTCTCAGTTAGGGCATTGTTCTTGGCCTCTTTTATGCCGACTATGACAAAGTCACTGTTGCTGAATCTGAGATCTGCAAGCTGGCTTAGGGAGACCATAAGGTGGAGGACTACTGCTCTCAGTGTAGATGTTGGGTAGTACAGTCCTCCTGGAACTACTATGTTCCTCAGAGTTACTTCTGTCAGAGACTTTCAGGTCTGATGAGGGACATGAGATCTTGGCTTGTCATTGAGAAAACATGAATCTGTGCATTCCTGCCACTGATGGCATTTTGCTGAAGACCTTTGGATGTCAGGGTGCCGATGTCCACCCATGGCACCAATTTGCTTATAACTCCCTGTGAGATGAATGTGTGTAAATGCCATTATTGCTGCATTTGGTGCTAGTGTGAAATTTAAAAAAGAGGTTTACATAAAAGCAGATGGGTAGAGCTGAAGACCGTACCTGAGACCCGCCCAGATGCACGAAAAGGATATTGCACCAAAACTTCTATAATGAATTAAAAAAGAACCAGGCTGCAGATTTCTGCACAACAGGTATCTTTTGAATCAGTATAAAAGGCCTATGGCCATAACTTTAACATAATAAATCGTAATGACAGGCTCTCTTTACTTTTCCACCTTTGTGTTGATTACTTTACAGAGATTAGTAAATTCTGCAAACATTGAAATTGTACTATAAATATAATACACTAGATGGTGGCCCGATTCTAGCGCATCAGGTATTCTAGAGTATGTATGTAGTTTATTTATGAAGATTTAAGAATAATGAAAAGCGAAGCTGGGTTTAAATCCTGCAGTAATATCGCTGATTGCTGGCAACCAATCAGTGAAGCGTGGTTGAAATCTCGCGCCAATTTGCGGGCGGACTGTCCCTGTTGCTGATTGGTCATGGGCGGCTGACCTGACCAATCACCAACGCAGGATTTGCGTTACAGACAAACAGACAGAAGTAGACAACTATATAGTAGATTTTCTTGTAATCTATGATTCAAGAATCAACACCAAAAAGCAATGAACATTACTGATCATTTGCTTGGAGAGAGTAGCCATTTATAATTCTCATCCGATGATGTACCTACCGTGGCGCATGGAGTTAATCCATGCTAAATTGAGAAGGAGAGATACTTGATCATTTTGTCCCAGCTATTCGGAAACTTGTGTGACCAACTAGCCGAACAATATTCTTATACGCGACACCCACATTTTTCCACTCTGCGGCATGCAAGCAATGCACATTGGATCACAGGCAGGTACCAAACATCTCTTATTTCAGCCATCACTTTTGTCTTCCCCTACTGCAGTAGACAGAAGCACTGAAGTGTGTCTCTCTAAACACTGAGTATCCTCACAGGATGACAGCCCCAGTCCTGCCAGACAGACTGACAGTTACTATAAGATGTGGTCTGTATACCCTGAATTATACGGCATGCAATGGAAGTGCACATCATTATCTAAAGGTTACTGTGTTTTATACAACAGAATAAAGGTATCAGTATTTACATATGATTAACAATTTGGACTAAACTAAGACTTTTTCTCAAATATACGGTACTGGTAATTTGTAAAGAGACAAAGTTATTTTTATATTATTCTAAATAAAATTCAAAATTATTTTAGAATTCCCTATTTAACCCCTTCCCTCAAATGGATGAACTACAGGGTTGGCCATTTATATGGAAGCACCTAAATAAAATAGGAATGGTTGGTGATATCCACTTCCTCTATGTGGCACATTAGTATATAGGAGGGGAAAACCTTTCCAGATGGGTGGTGACCATGGCGGCCATATTGAAGTTGGCCATTTTGGATCCAACTTTATTTTTTGCAATGGGAATAGGGTCATGTGACACATCAAACTGATTGAGAATTTAAAAAGATAAACAATGGTGTGTTTGGTTTTAACATAACTTTAATCTTTCATAGTTTATTTACAAGTTTACGACCACTTATAAAATGTGTTCAAAGTGCTGCCCATTGTGTTGGATTGTCAATGCAGCCCTCTTCTCCCACTCTTGACACACTGATAGCAACACCGCAGAAGAAATGCTAGCACAGGCTTCCAGTATCCATTGTTTCAGATGCTGCACATCTCGTATCTTCACAGCATAGACAATTGCCTTCAGATGACCCTAAGGATAAAAGTCTAAGGTCATGGGTCATCCTAGTTGTGATGCTGCAGCAGCTGGATTTTGTAAGGGTGCCATTTGTGAGTAGCTAATATCCGCCGAAGGGATGTTCTACTGATGCCACTCTCCAGTGACATGCGGCGAGTGCTACACTGTGGGCTCTTGCTGAATGAAGCTAGGACAGCCACTGATGTTTCTTCATTAGAGACAGTTTTCTTGCGTTCACATTTTGGCAAATCCAAGACTGAGCCTGTTTCACGAAATTTGGCAAGCAGTTTGCTAACTGTAGCAAGGGAGATAGGTGGTCTCATAGGGTGTTTTTGCATTGAAATCTGCTGCAATGACCCAGGTACTGCATTCACTAGACATCAACACAATTTCTATCTGCTCCTCATGTGCCAACCTCTGCAACATGTCAATGGCTGTAAACAAAGAGAAACTTGTAAATAACTCATGAAAGAATAAAGTTACATTAAAACCGATTTATCCCTCATGCATGCCTATGAGCACGGATGGGCACAGATTGTTGCTTAATAGCCATCTGTATGTGTAGGGATCCAATTGTGTCCGCTGTTTTCACGTCCCCGAAATCGGAGACTGCTCCGATTTTGGGCAGAGCGGACACAATCGAACAGCATCAGGTCCGACGCTGCCTGATTCAAATAACATGGGGGCCTATGGAGCTCGGATCTGGGAAAAAACAGGATCATTTTCCGGACCTGATTTTAGTGTTCTGAGCCTTCTGAGTACACTAAAACTGCTCTGCTCAGTGTAATTTCACTTTAGTAGTGTATTTATATACACTGCTAAAGTGAAATTAAATAAAGCAATGTGTTAAAAATTAAAAAAATAATTACTCACCTCTCTGCCGGTTGAACGGGCTTCCGAGATGAAGATGGCCGGATACTGCCAGGACCTTAAGTGGTATGTCACATCACATATCACATAATTGCTACCAGCCAATCACATTTTAAGGTCCTGGTAGTGGTGATCGGATGTCTTCTCGCGTCCCAGACAGCAGGCAGAGAGGTAAGTATTTTTTTATTTTTAATGCATGTTTTCTCATTTATTTTGCTTTCACAGAGTATGTAGATACACTGGGAAAGCAAAACCTCAGCCCTGACATGTCTCCCCCCATATAACATAACAGGCTCGGCTCCCCTCAACTCTTTCTGTGTCCGGATCCATCAAAATCACGGATCCAGACACAAAAATGGCATCCGGAGTTCACATCCGGGATGTCCATTCCTGTCCGTGGGGTCCTGCAAAAAACAGGATCCCCACGGACAGGAAAAAATTGTGATGTGAAGAGGGCCTAAGTGGGGAAGAATGGCCTACAGGAATTGTAACAACAGAAAGCTATCACAGGTTAGGCTGCTTTCACACTGCGTTATTTGGGATCTGTGTCTATCTGTTTTAAAACTGATAGCCACGAATCAGTTTTGGCCTCCCATGTATCCCTATGGGCACGGATTGGTCCTATATGGCCATCCATGTTTGTCAGTTTTTTCACAAATTTGTTTATGTCAATTTTTGTTCATGTATCCAGAAACGGAGATTGTTGAGATTTTTGGCTGCCTTGAAAAAAGCGTACACAAACAGACAGACACAGATCTGTAGTTGTCTGTGTCGAATAATATAGGGGTCTATTGAGACGGATCCATACAGATCTGTGAAAAAAACGGATCCATTTTGCTGTACTGAGCATGCTCAGAAGCAAGCAAATTATGCAATTAACATAAATTACCGTATATACTCGCGTATAAGCCGAGTATTTCAGCCCAAAAATTGGGCTGAAAAGTACCCCCTCGGCTTATACGCGAGTCAGTGACGGCAGCCCTAGCAGCCCCAGCATCCCCAGTAATGCAGGGCCCCCCCAGCCTGACTCCGGTCACCTGTAAAGCAAATTATACTTATCACTGTCCCGCTGTCCGCGCCCGCCGCTGCTGACATCCGCGATCCTCCATCTTCATGCGTCTTCTTCCTGTTTCCTGTGTTCGTCGCAGCCAATGATGTCATTGCCGGCGCCGAACACAGGAAACAGGAAGAAGACGCATGAAGATGGAGGATCGCGGATGTCAGCAGCGGCGGGCGCGACAGCGGGACAGTGATAAGTATAATTTGCTTTACAGGTGACCGGAGTCAGGCTGGGGGGGCCCTGCATTACTGGGGCTGCCTGTATACTACCACTGGGGCTGTATATACTACTGGGGCTGCCTGTAAACTACCACTGGGGCTGTATATAATACTGGGGCTGCCTGTAAACTACCACTAAGGCTGTATATAATACTGGGGCTGCCTGTAAACTACCACTGGGGCTGTATATAATACTGGGGCTGCCTGTATACTACCACTGGGGCTGTATATACTACTGGGGCTGCCTGTATACTACCACTGGGGCTGTATATAAAGCAAATAGATGAAGCAGCGACTCAGGGAGAAGTCATTATTATGGGGACTTCAACTACCCTGAAATACATTGGGGATCAGAAACCTGCAGTTCTAGCAAAGGTAATAAGTTTTTGAAAACTATAAGAGACAATTACCTTTCACAACTGGTTCAGGACCCAACAAGAAGGGGGGCACTGCTGGACCTAATATTAACCAACAGGCCAGACCGCATATCAAATATACGGGTTGGAGGTCACTTGGGTAATAGTGATCATAACTTAATAAGCTTTCAAGTATCCTTTACTAAGACGTGTAGTAGAGGGGCCACAAGGACACTAAACTTCAGGAAGGCAAATTTCCAACGGTTGAGAGATGATCTTAGTGCAATAAACTGGGACGATGTCCTGAGACATAAAAGTACACAACACAAATGGGAGATGTTTATTAGCATCCTGAATAGGACCTGTGCACAATATATACCCTATGGGAATAAGCATGCTAGAAATAGGAGGAAACCACTATGGCTAAATAAAGCGGTAAGAAGTGCAATATGTGACAAAAAGAAAGCATTTAGGGAATTAAAGCAAGTAGGTAGTGATGAAGCATTAAATAAATACAGAAAATTAAATAACATTTGTAAAAAGCAAATCAAGGCAGCAAAGATTGAGACAGAGAGACTCATTGCCAGAGAAAGTAAAAAGAATCCCAAAATATTTTTTAACTACATAAATAGTAAGAAACTAAAAAATGATGGTGTTGGCCCCTTTAAAAATAGTCTGGGTGAAATGGTGGATGAGGATGAGGAAAAAGCAAATATGCTAAATGACTTTTTTTCAACAGTATTTACACAAGAAAATCCCATGACAGACAATATGATCAGTGATAACAAAAATTCTCAATTAAACGTCACCTGCTTAACCCAAGAGGAAGTACGGTATCGTCTAAAAATCACTAAAATTGACAAATCCCCGGGCCCAGATGGGATACACCCCAGAGTGCTGCAGGAATTAAGTACTGTCATAGATAGACCATTATTTTTAATATTTAAAGATTCCATAATATCAGGGTCTGTACCACAGGACTGGCGTATAGCAAATGTGGTGCCAATATTCAAAAAGGGGACAAAAACTGAACTTGGAAATTATAGGCCAGTAAGCTTAACCTCTACTGTGGGTAAAATCCTAGAGGGTTTTCTAAGAGATGCTATACTGGAGTATCTGAACAAAAATAACCTCATGACCCATTATCAACATGGTTTTACGAGGGACCGTTCCTGTCAAACTAATCTAATAAGCTTCTATGAAGAAGTAAGTTCTGGACTGGACCAAGGAAATGCAGTGGATGTGGTGTATATGGACTTTTCAAAAGCTTTTGATACGGTGCCACACAAAAGGTTGATACATAAAATGAGGGCAATGGGGATAGGGGAAAATATGTGTAAGTGGGTTAAGAACTGGCTTAGTGATAGGAAACAAAGGGTGGTTATTAATGGAACACACTCAGAATGGGTCACAGTTAACAGTGGGGTACCACAGGGGTCAGTGTTGGGCCCGCTCCTATTTAATATATTTATTAATGACCTTGTAGGGGGCATACAGAGTAGAATCTCAATATTTGCAGATGACACTAAACTCTGCAGGGTAATCAATACAGAGGAGGACAATTTTATATTACAGGAGGATTTATGTAAACTAGAAGCTTGGGCTGCTAAATGGCAAATGCGCTTTAATGGGGATAAATGTAAAGTCATGCACTTGGGCAGAGGAAACAAAGGGTATAATTATGTGCTTAATTATAAAACACTGGGCAAAACTACCACTGAAAAAGACCTGGGTGTATGGGTAGATGACAAACTCACATTTAGTGGCCAGTGTCAGGCAGCTGCTGTAAAGGCAAATAAAATAATGGGATGTATTAAAAGAGGCATAGATGCTCATGAGGAGAACATAATTTTACCTCTATACAAGTCACTAGTGCGACCACACTTAGAATACTGTGTACAATTCTGGTCTCCGGTGTATAAGAAAGACATAGCTGAACTAGAGCGGGTCCAGAGAAGAGCGACAAAAGTTATTAGAGGACTAAGGGGTCTGCAATACCAAGACAGGTTATTAAACTTGGGGTTATTTAGCTTGGAAAAACGAAGGCTTAGGGGTGATCTTATAATAATGTACAAATATATGAGGGGGCAGTACAGAGACCTTTCTAATGATCTCTTTACTCTTAGGCCTGAGACTGGGACAAGGGGGCATCCTCTACGTCTGGAGGGAAGAAGGTTTAATCATAATCACAGACGTGGATTCTTTACTGTAAGAGCAGTGAGACTATGGAACTCTCTGCCACATGATGTTGTAATGAGTGAGTCACTACTAACATTTAAGAAGGGCCTGGATGCCTTTCTTGAAAACTATAATATTACCGGTTATATATACTAGATTCTTTGATAGGGCGTTGATCCAGGGAATTAGTCTGATTGCCGTATCTGGAGTCAGGAAGGAATTTTTTCCCCCAATGTGGAGATTAGTGTTGCCACATGGGGTTTTTTTTTGCCTTCCTCTGGATCAACATGTTAGGCTATGGGTTGAACTAGATGGACTTAAAGTCTTCCTTCAACCTTAAAAACTATGTTACTATGTTACTATGTTATATAATACTGGGGCTGCCTGTATACTACCACTGGGGCTTTATATACTACTGGGGCTGCCTGTATACTACCACTGGGGCTGTATATACTACTGGGGCTGCCTGTATACTACCACTGGGGCTGTATATACTACTGGGGCTGCCTGTATACTACCACTGGGGCTGTATATACTACTGGGGCTGCCTGTATACTACCACTGGGGCTGTATATACTACTGGGGCTGTATATACTACTGGGGCTGCCTGTATACTACCACTGGGGCTGTATATACTACTGGGGCTGTATATACTACTGGGGCTGCGTGTATACTACCACTGGGGCTGTATATACTACTGGAGCTGCCTGTATACTACCACTGGGGCTGTATATACTACTGGGGCTGCCTGTATACTACCACTGGGGCTGTATATACTACTGGGGCTGCCTGTATACTACCACTGGGGCTGTATATACTACTGGGGCTGCCTGTATACTACCACTGGGGCTGTATATACTGCTGGGGCTGTATATACTACTGGGGCTACGTGTATACTACCACTGGGGCTGTATATACTACTAGGGCTGTATATACTACTGGGGCTGCGTGTATACTACCACTGGGGCTGTATATACCACTGGGGCTTCTGCTGTATATACCACTGGGGCTGCTGCTGTATACTACCACTGGGGCTGCTGTATACCACACTGCTGGGGGCTGTATACCTGTGCTGGGGTCCACCCTCGGCTTATACACGAGTCAATAGATTTTCCCAGGTTTTGGGGGTAAAAGTAGGGGGGTCGGCTTATACACGGGTCGGCTTATACACGAGTATATACGGTAGGTCAAATTAACAAATGATAAAACTGCATTATTTTTTAGCAGGTACCTACAGACTGTGAGTCCTCGAGGACAGGATCCTCTGCCCTACTGTACCTGTATGATTTAATTGTCGTTATTTTACGTTCTTGTTCTTGTCTGCCCTTATACATGTAAAGAGCCATGGCACTAATGGCGTTATATAAATAAATAATATCACAAAAAAAGAAAACAGACCAGCGGCATTCACCATAGTTGAATCTTCTGTTTATTTAACAATTCCAACAAAGTTACATGAAAAAATCGTGCTGTAGGGGAGGAAGGTGCAGGGACGTCTGCCCTGCAGTCCGAGGGTACAGAAGTGTCAACCCGTACTATCCGTCGGCATCTGAATGAAAGGGGACTGTGTGGTAGGATACCCAGGAAGACCCCACTTCTTACCCCGAGACATAAAAAAGCCAGGCTGGAGTTTGCCAAAACTTACCTGAGAAAGCCTAAAACGTTTTGGAAGAATGTTCTCTGGTCAGATGAGACAAAAGTAGAGCTTTTTGGGCAAAGGCATCAATATAGAGTTTACAGGAGAAAAAAAGAGGCATTCAAAGAAAAGAACACGGTCCCTACAGTCAAACATAGTGGAGGTTCCCTGATGTTTTGGGGTTGCTTTGCTGCCTCTGGCACTGGACTGCTTGACCGTAATGGACAATGACCCAAAACACACTTCAAAAAGCACTAGAAAATGGTTTGAGAGAAAGCGCTGGAGACTTCTAAGGTGGCCAGCAATGAGTCCAGACCTGAATCCCATAGAACACTTGTGGAGAGATCTAAAAATGGCAGTTTGGAGAAGGCACCCTTCAAATATCAGGGACCTCGAGCAGTTTGCCAAAGAAGAATGGTCTAAAATTCCAGCAGAGCATTGTAAGAAACTCATTGATGGTTACCGGAAGCGGTTGATCGCAGTTATTTTGGCTAAAGGATGTGCAACCAAGTATTAGGCTGAGGGTGCCAATACTTTTGTCCGGCCCATTTTTGGAGTTTTGTGCGAAATGATCAATGTTTTTGTAAGGTTTTCAGTCTTTTTTGCTATATCTGTTGTTATGTTTGCATTTAGTGTATTTTGTCGGCCATCTTGTTTCCTGTCATGTGCATTGACTTTTGCCCTCAACCAATATGGAGTTCTCAGCTTGTCGTTGGCCATCTTGTTTCCTGTCATTTGCATTGACTTTTGCCCTCAAACAAGATGGAGTCCTCAGCTTTGATGTCCCTGCCCTGTTCCTTGCCAATTGCCCTTTTAATCAGTTTCAGATGATTTACCTGTGCTCCTGAATCAGGTCTGAAACCAGTTTGTGTCTTGCTCTCTGAAGCCTGGATTCACTCTGCCTGGAATCATTTATGGACACAGAAGCTTTCTATTTGCCAGCAACATCTGACAGGAAAGTAATAGACTGAATGACTTGTACTATGCTTTAATGCTCTGATGTCCTTGGTTGTTTGCCTTCTGCAACTTGCATTTACTTTATCCTGCTGATGCACTAACTTGTATGAAGCAATACAAGAGCTGCTTAAGAAGCGTATGTCTCATGTGTCTCATTATACCCATGCATTAGACTCTATATAGACTGTATCATATATGACAGTTTTGCTTTTTGCTTCATTCTCTTTTGTGTTTTTTTCGTTGAAGACAAATTAAATGAAGATAATAATACCAAAAAATTTGTGATTGCAATCATTTTCAGGAAGAAACTAAGTATTATCTAACAGAATTGAAGGGGTGTCAATACTTTTGGCCATGACTGTATATATATATATATATAGATATAGATATATATATAGATATAGATATAGATATATGAGTGATTAAAAAATAAAAATAACTAAAAGTCTAATATAAATATAAATACCGTATATACTCGTGTATAAGCCGACCCGTGTATAAGCCGACCCCCCTACTTTTGCCCCAAAAATCTGGAAAAACCTATTGACTCGTGTATAAGCCGAGGGTGGACCCCAGCACAGGTATACAGCCCCCAGCAGTGTGGTATACAGGCCCCCCCCAGTGGTATACAGGCCTCCCCAGTGGTAGTATACAGCAGCCCCAGTGGTAGTATACAGCACCACCAGTGGTAGTATATAGCATCCCCAGCAGCCCCAGTGGTACTATATAGCATCCCCAGTGGTAGTATATAGCATCCCCAGCAGCCCCAGTGGTAGTATATAGCATCCCCAGCAGCCCCAGTGGTAGTATACAGCAGCCCCAGTGGTAGTATATAGCATCCCCAGCAGCCCCAGTGGTAGTATACAGCAGCCCCAGTGGTAGTATATAGCATCCCCAGCAGCCCCAGTGGTAGTATATAGCATCCCCAGCAGCCCCAGTGGTAGTATATAGCAGCCCCAGCAGCCCCAGTGGTAGTATATAGCAACCCCAGCAGCCCCAGTGGTAGTATATAGCATCCCCAGCAGCCCCAGTGGTAGTATATAGCAGCCCCAGCAGCCCCAGTGGTAGTATACAGCAGCCCCAGTGGTAGTATATAGCATCCCCAGCAGCCCCAGTGGTAGTATACAGCAGCCCCAGTGGTAGTATATAGCATCCCCAGCAGCCCCAGTGGTAGTATATAGCATCCCCAGCAGCCCCAGTGGTAGTATATAGCAGCCCCAGCAGCCCCAGTGGTAGTATATAGCATCCCCAGCAGCCCCAGTGGTAGTATATAGCAGCCCCAGCGGTAGTATACAGCAGCCCCAGTGGTAGTATATAGCATCCCCAGCAGCCCCAGTGGTAGTATACAGCAGCCCCAGTGGTAGTATATAGCATCCCCAGCAGCCCCAGTGGTAGTATATAGCATCCCCAGCAGCCCCAGTGGTAGTATATAGCAGCCCCAGCAGCCCCAGTGGTAGTATACAGCAGCCCCAGTGGTAGTATATAGCATCCCCAGCAGCCCCAGTGGTAGTATACAGCAGCCCCAGTGGTAGTATATAGCATCCCCAGCAGCCCCAGTGGTAGTATATAGCAGCCCCAGCAGCCCCAGTGGTAGTATACAGCAGCCCCAGTGGTAGTATATAGCATCCCCAGCAGCCCCAGTGGTAGTATACAGCAGCCCCAGTGGTAGTATATAGGAGCCCCAGCAGCCCCAGTGGTAGTATACAGCAGCCCCAGTGGTAGTATATAGCAGCCCCAGTGGTAGTATATAGGAGCCCCAGCAGCCCCAGTGGTAGTATACAGGAGCCCAAGCAGCCCCAGTGGTAGTATACATCAGCCCCAGAGGTATATACAGCCCCAGTGGTAGTATACAGCCCCAGTGGTAGTATACATCAGCCCCAGAGGTATATGCAGCCCCAGTGGTAGTATACAGCCCCAGTGGTAGTATCCAGCAGCCCCAGAGGTATATACAGCCCCAGTGGTAGTATACAGCCCCAGAGGTAGTATACATCAGCCCCAGAGGTATATGCAGCCCCAGTGGTAGTATACAGCCCCAGTGGTAGTATACAGGCCCCCCAGAGGTATATACAGCCCCAGTGGTAGTATACAGCCCCAGTGGTAGTATACAGCCCCAGTGGTAGTATACAGGCCCCCCAGAGGTATATACAGCCCCAGTGGTAGTATACAGCCCCAGTGGTAGTAAACAGCCCCCCCCCTGCTTAATATGGGTCCCCCAGTATTAATAAACAGCCCCCCCCCTCCTTATCATGTCCCCCCAGGCTGCGGCAGCTGTCAAAATAACAAACAGTTTATACATCACCTTCCGGCGCAGCTCTCCGCTCCTCCCGTACTCCGCTCCTCCGCTCGCCGGTTTCTTCTTCTTCTTGTGCCGACTTCTGTGACTGCGCGCAGGAAATTACGTCATCTCCTGCGCCCGGTCACATGACACCGGCACAAGAAGAAGAAGAAGCCGGCGTGCGGAGGAGTGGAGGACGGGAGGAGCGGAGAGCTGCGCCGGAAGGTGATGTATAAACTGTTTGTTATTTTGACAGCTGCCGCAGCCTGGGGGGACATGATAAGGAGGGGGGGGGCTGTTTATTAATACTGGGGGACCCATATTAAGGAGGGGGGCTGTGTATTGCAATATGCACGGCATCCCCCCGCCGTTGATGGACGGGGGGATGCCGTGCATATTCATTGCACTAATGAGGCGGCCCCACGTGACCGCCTGCGGTCACCGCGGCCCCCTCCTGCCTCCTCCAGCTCCCGGTCACAGCCCCCCCCCCCCAAAGCATACCGTATGACCCGTGTATAAGCCGAGGGGGGGACTTTTCAGCCCAATTTTTGGGCTGAAAAACTCGGCTTATACACGAGTATATACGGTAATTAAATATATACCAAATATAAAAATGTGCTGTTGCAGGTGGTTCTTGGTGGCAATTGATGGTGGGATATTGGAGTTGTTGACATCTAAGCATTTACTGTAAGGGAATGTCACTGGTGGCCTGCCCGGACCCGTAACTCTGGGGTCACTTGTTAAAAGGGAAAAATAATAAAAAGAAAGTCTTGTGACGCCACCTGTGGTATCTGGTGAAGGCGCCAGCGCTGCTGTAGACCTCGGGGGATGATGGACGAGCAGCTTGGGTAGTACAGCAACCCACAGGTGGAGCGGGGTCCCCGGGGCAGTGATGGGATGACGGGGATTTGTACAGGGAGGTGGTTAGGCAGCTGGCCTGCTGCAACAGTCTCACACACACTGGGAATCGTTTCTGTACCTTTACTGGTGTTATGGCAGGCACTGTCCAGGGTACGCTCCAGGTGGTCGGGAAGGCACTTCTGGATTTCAACAGTGAGTGTTGAATAAGGCCTCCTTGTCTCTTTCTCCTTGGTGAAGTCCCCTGACCTGTGTGTCCCTCACCCGTGTCGTTGTGTCAAGAACCTTTCTGTGGGCTACCGCTATAACTTCTCCTTTGGTCCCTGGCTCCCCTGTTGGTTGCGCGCCAGTGTTTTCTGTTGGGCTTGATGGTCTCCTGCAGACTTGGGCTCCGGTGTCTGGGTTGCTTCCTGGGGTGAGCCGGTATGGCTCCTCTGCTCCCAGTCTGCTCTTTTACTTTGTCTTCCTCACGCCTTGCCTTCGACCTCACTCTCAGGCCCTCACACTGGCTAGGCTAGTCTACTGGCTCGGGGCTAGCATGGCTCCAACACACCAGTACGTCTTCACAGTACTGCTTCGTACTGCACGGACTAACTAACTCCTCCAGCACCGGTATTTATAGGGGATCTTGCTTAAGAACTGCAAGTGGAGCTCCCTCTACAGGTGTGGGGTGGAAGGTGTTGTATGTGTAATGACAGGGCTCCACAGTGGCATCTAGGGGTTTCTGGCTGGTTGGTAACATGAATACAAGTGGTGTAATTAGAGCAGAGACAGCAAGTTAACTTACACCTACTGCCCCTGCTCCAATCAGTGACAGTGCACGTCTGTCACCCTCCCTACCTGATAATACAGGACTGCGGAGTGGAAATACCTCAGCTCACACACCACAAGACTTTGACACCAGAGAGATCATGCCCTCTCTGTGAGCACAGCATAGTCCCTGGGTGTAGTTTTTGTAGGCAGTCACTGAGGATAGATAAAGCAGGATCAGCAGCCAGGCTCACTATAAGTACTGCTACTGTATATGCAGAGCAGGGCTGCAGCTTCATCATGCATTGGTATTCTCATCCTGTACATGTATGGGAGATCTACAGGATTTGTATAGTAGGTGTGGATCCCAACAATCGGGCCACGACCTGTGCTGCCCTCAGCCAAGAGATAGCAAAACTCACATCCATGTGTACAGGAATGTATACCATCTCTCCACAAAAAGCAGCAGTGAATCATTCTCCAGATATATGTGGGTCCCAGTGGTGAGATCCGCTTATCTTCTCCATTATGTTCAAGATCAGAATACCCCTGTAAACGTGAGTTCACACATGGTGGAATAGATGTGAATTTAAGGTGCAGATTCTTCATCCCAAATTTGGAGATGTTTATTGTACAATATATGTGAAGAAATCAATGTCCTCTCCATGTTTGTGTCCTGGGACACTGCATAAAAATCAGTAGGGTGGGGGCACCATAGGGCAGTTTTGCACAGGGCACTGAATCGGTCGACAGGGTAGGGTGTACTCGGATACCGGGACAGGTGGTTACTTCGGTGGTGATCACGACTTGTCGGTTCCCGTTCTGTGCCCTGGACCCTCAATGGTGGGTGGGGGTGATGATGATGGGGGATTTTGTAACGTGATGCCACCTGTGGTACCTGGTAATAGAGTTACCGTAGCAGCGGCCGGCCGCTGAGGTGATGGAAATGCAGCTTTGGTAGTACAGCCCCCCACAGGTGGAGCTTTACCTCAGAGCAGCGATGTGGATGAGGGGAGTAGTAGTAGCAGTTCTGCCATGACCGCTGCAGGTGGCGGCAGTGAAGCAGGTACACACACACAATAGTCTCTGTTTTGGTACCTTTTTACTGATGTTCGGTAACAGGCACGGTCCAGGAGGGTAACCAGGTTATCAGTGCAGTTTGGGACATCCATCTTGGAGAGTTGCGAGATCTCCTCTATTAGTATGTGCGGTAATTGGGGTAAGTTCTGCCTGGAGCTGAACCTGCCGCTCTTTCTCCTCCTCTCTCAGGATGCTACTTCACAACTGACAATGAGGACCTTTCTTTGAGGAATCCCTATCTTCTGCTTGGGTCCCTGCTCCTATGCTTGCTCAGGCTTGGGGTATAGGTTTTCCTGAGCTCCTGAGGGACTAAATCCTTCTGATCTGTTCGGGCTTTCTATACTACCATTGAATTAATAGCAGCTTCGGACTTCGGTGTCCGGGTGAGCTAAAGGGATCACAACTAAGTCCCATTCTTCTGTTCTCCTAGTTCTCCCACTGGCCTCCATCCCTCTCTCTAGGGTGCTGCACAGCTGGGTTAGGCTTCCTGGTTTTGGGCCTGGCTTGGTCCCAGCAACCAGCTGCTTCTCGTACCTTCTTCTTTGCTGTCTCTCTGGAACTAACTGACTCCTCCCCTCAGGTCTGGGTCTTTGTAGGGGATCTGGCTTAAGGGAAGCCAGTGGAGCCCCCCCTTCAGGCCTGGGGTGGAAGGTGTTGTGTGCCAAGGTGTACATCCCTCCCTGCAACAGTGGGTCCTGTAGCAATTCCCAGCAGGGGTTCCACAGCACCATTTAAGCTAAGGCCGGTCCTGTTGATATTCAACATCATCTATCAGATAACAGTTGGGAGGCAACATGCAGATCAGATCCGAATTTTCAGACAACTTTAATCTATAATGTATGGGGCCTTTATAACTAAAATTTGCCTAAATCTCAAGGGATTAAAAAAACTCCATGTAATTTGTAATCCCCTTGACTACGATTTAACAAATAAAGAGTCTCAGTGTAGCTCTAGCCGAAGAGTTCAATTTTAGACTTGATTCTGTTGTATTGTAACAAACATACCTACAAACAGATTAAATGACAATATGTGAAAACATATTGATTAAAGGGGCTTTACTGTGTAATATTGTCCTGACAGATAGTATGACATATGAAATGAAAAAAGACATTTGTCCATCACAGTCAGTCAGGACTGACAAAGCGACTTATAAGAAGTAAAAAAAGGAAATCCTTTTAACCCTGGTTTTCTCTAGAAGAGGCAAATTATTATTATATTTGTGACAGAATTGAAAAAAGTGATCAGGCATTTCTCAAATCTATCACCTTATGTACAATGACAATTCTCTAAAAAATTGCACCATAGACCAGAATGTTTATTTATGATTATTTGACAATTGTATTCAGTTCAGCGGTGCATCTAGGGGGTAGGGAGGCAGGGTATTTGCCTTGGGCGCAGTTGGCATGGTGCCCTGTCAGGCCGCATGATGTGGCAGTATGAGGTGTCTACAAAAGCTGCTGTATTTTGCTGCCCCCAGGGCTGGGAGTCGGCTGTTCTCTGAGACAGCTGTCAAGCTGAGAGTTGGCTCAGAGAAAGTGGAGAACACCGGCTTCCAGTGATCAATTGTACTTGTGTCTTTCAAGTGCGATACAAATGAAGCTATGACCACTGGCTCTTCTGGGTCAAGGCAACATCAGCAGTGTGATCATGTCAGCTGATCACACTGCTGATGTCATTTCTTGGTGCTACATAGGTGAAATAAATTTGGTGGTGTGGTAAGCACTCTAGAGCAGCTAAAGATACCAAATATTTACAGAAATTATGGGAAGGGAGAAGAAATTTGAGAACACAGCATGGGGCGAGAGGAGTGTATGTGGAAACAGCATGGGTAACAAATGGGGGGAAGAAATTGGAAAACACACTATGGGTAGTGAGGGGGAAAATATGTTGATCCATTATGAGAAGTGTGCGAGGCATAGGTGCAGAGGTAATGAGACAATATGTGGAGTGAGGGGGGAATTTGAGAACAATATGTGAGGCGAGGAGGGAGAGATTTGAGGACACATTATGGGGAACGAGAGGGTAAATTTGAGGACACAGTATGGGAACAAAGAAGAGAATGTATGCGGACTGGCATGCCTCAGTACTTGATCCATTGATCTTGTGGTCGATTTCCTTCTACATTGAGCCAGGCTTGTCAGATGCCTTTTGCACTACCTCATCAAGTGAAAGGGTTATGGTTCGGAAGATAACTCCCAAGTTATTATGGAAGATCTTCATGTAGTTTGCCTAGCGAGAGAGTTCTGTCAGTGATGTCAGAGAATAGGAATATCTGTGGGTCCAGTGGCCTCTTTTTGAAGGGCTGGTTCTGTCATGCCTGGGGATTTGATCTGGTGACCTTGTGCTATGTGTTTGTTTTACTTCTAGACTGAGCCACAGCCTGGTCAAGCCCATTCAAAGGGCTGATTGCATTTCACCTTTGCTTCTATTCCTTTGGTTTGCGGTCATCAGGTGTTTTCATTTGTTAATTTGCTCTACCCTATCACATTTTGATTGTAGCAATTAATACCTTCCTTATGCTGGTCTTCTCTGCCAGCTTTATTTCTATGTTGATCCTTCTAAGGAGTTACATCCCCACTGCCAAGGATCTTGGCCTATCAGACAGAGACCAGGTTAGTATTTGCTTTTTGCTATCTCACTTGTCCACCACTTGTCTACCAATTCTTTCCTCAAGTTTAAAAGTTAGGTTGTAGGAGGATATTCTTTCTTAAAGTTTCCTTTTTCCACTTGTGCATGAGTTTTATGTTTTCACACCTTGGGTCCTTGCTTTTCTTTGCACTCTTCTCCTATTATGGGTTACTAGATGGCAGCCCGATTCTGAAGAATCGGGTAGTCTAGAATATATATATATAGTTTATTTAGTAATAGTTAGGGGAGTGCGGTGAAATTAATTGTGTGTGTACAGGTGGCTCAGGGGTCAGCAGTGAGTGCGGTGGCTCAGGGGTCAGCAGTGAGGGCGGTGGCTCAGGGGTCAGCAGTGAGTGCGGTGGCTCAGGGGTCAGCAGTGAGTGCGGTGGCTCAGGGGTCAGCAGTGAGTGCGGTGGCTCAGGGGTCAGCAGTGAGGGCGGTGGCTCAGGGGTCAGCAGTGAGTGCGGTGGCTCAGGGGTCAGCAGTGAGTGCGGTGGCTCAGGGGTCAGCAGTGAGTGCGGTGGCTCAGGGGTCAGCAGTGAGTGCGGTGGCTCAGGGGTCAGCAGTGAGGGCGGTGGCTCAGGGGTCAGCAGTGAGTGCGGTGGCTCAGGGGTCAGCAGTGAGGGCGCAGGCTCAGGGGTCAGCAGTGAGGGCGGTGGCTCAGGGGTCAGCAGTGAGGGCGGTGGCTCAGGGGTCAGCAGTGAGGGCGGTGGCTCAGGGGTCAGCAGTGAGGGCGGTGGCTCAGGGGTCAGCAGTGAGGGCGGTGGCTCAGGGGTCAGCAGTGAGGGCGGTGGCTCAGGGGTCAGCAGTGAGGGCGGTGGCTCAGGGGTCAGCAGTGAGGGCGGTGGCTCAGGGTCAGCAGTGAGGGCGGTGGCTCAGGGGTCAGCAGTGAGGGCGGTGGCTCAGGGGTCAGCAGTGAGGGCGGTGGCTCAGGGGTCAGCAGTGAGGGCGGTGGCTCAGGGGTCAGCAGTGAGGGCGGTGGCTCAGGGGTCAGCAGTGAGGGCGGTGGCTCAGGGGTCAGCAGTGGGGCGGTGGCTCAGGGGTCAGCAGTGAGGGCGGTGGCTCAGGGGTCAGCAGTGAGGGCGGTGGCTCAGGGGTCAGCAGTGAGGGCGGTGGCTCAGGGGTCAGCAGTGAGGGCGGTGGCTCAGGGGTCAGCAGTGAGGGCGCAGCCTCAGGGGTCAGCAGTGAGGGCGGTGGCTCAGGGGTCAGCAGTGAGGGCGCAGCCTCAGGGGTCAGCAGTGAGGGCGGTGGCTCAGGGGTCAGCAGTGAGGGCGCAGCCTCAGGGGTCAGCAGTGAGGGCGCAGCCTCAGGGGTCAGCAGTGAGGGCGCAGCCTCAGGGGTCAGCAGTGAGGGCGCAGCCTCAGGGGTCAGCAGTGAGGGCGCAGCCTCAGGGGTCAGCAGTGAGGGCGCAGCCTCAGGGGTCAGCAGTGAGGGGGCAGCCTCAGGGGTCAGCAGTGAGGGGGCAGGCTCAGGGGTCAGCAGTGAGGGGGCAGGCTCAGGGGTCAGCAGTGAGGGGGGCAGGCTCAGGGGTCAGCAGTGAGGGCGCAGGCTCAGGGGTCAGCAGTGAGGGCGCAGGCTCAGGGGTCAGCAGTGAGGGCGCAGGCTCAGGGGTCAGCAGTGAGGGCGCAGGCTCAGGGGTCAGCAGTGAGGGCGCAGGCTCAGGGGTCAGCAGTGAGGGCGCAGGGGTCAGCAGTGAGGGCGCAGGGGTCAGCAGTGAGGGCGCAGGGGTCAGCAGTGAGGGCGCAGGGGTCAGCAGTGAGGGCGCAGGGGTCAGCAGTGAGGGCTCAGGGGTCAGCAGTGAGGGCTCAGGGGTCAGCAGTGAGGGCGCAGGCTCAGGGGTCAGCAGTGAGGGCGCAGGGGTCAGCAGTGAGGGCGCAGGGGTCAGCAGTGAGGGCGCAGGGGGGTCAGCAGTGAGGGCGCAGGGGTCAGCAGTGAGGGCGCAGGGGTCAGCAGTGAGGGCGCAGGCTCAGGGGTCAGCAGTGAGGGCGCAGGCTCAGGGGTCAGCAGTGAGGGCGCAGGCTCAGGGGTCAGCAGTGAGGGCGCAGGCTCAGGGGTCAGCAGTGAGGGCGCAGGGGTCAGCAGTGAGGGCGCAGGGGTCAGCAGTGAGGGCGCAGGGGTCAGCAGTGAGGGCGCAGGGGTCAGCAGTGAGGGCGCAGGGGTCAGCAGTGAGGGCTCAGGGGTCAGCAGTGAGGGCGCAGGCTCAGGGGTCAGCAGTGAGGGCGCAGGGGTCAGCAGTGAGGGCGCAGGGGTCAGCAGTGAGGGCGCAGGGGTCAGCAGTGAGGGCGCAGGGGTCAGCAGTGAGGGCGCAGGGGTCAGCAGTGAGGGCGCAGGGGTCAGCAGTGAGGGCGCAGGGGTCAGCAGTGAGGGCGCAGGGGTCAGCAGTGAGGGCGCAGGGGTCAGCAGTGAGGGCGCAGGGGTCAGCAGTGAGGGCGCAGGGGTCAGCAGTGAGGGCGCAGGGGTCAGCAGTGAGGGCGCAGGGGTCAGCAGTGAGGGCGCAGCCTGAGGGGTCAGCAGTGAGGGCGCAGCCTGAGGGGTCAGCAGTGAGGGCGCAGCCTGAGGGGTCAGCAGTGAGGGCGGTGGCTCAGGGGTCAGCAGTGAGGGCGGTGGCTCAGGGGTCAGCAGTGAGGGCGGTGGCTCAGGGGTCAGCAGTGAGGGCGGTGGCTCAGGGGTCAGCAGTGAGGGCGGTGGCTCAGGGGTCAGCAGTGAGGGCGGTGGCTCAGGGGTCAGCAGTGAGGGCGGTGGCTCAGGGGTCAGCAGTGAGGGCGGTGGCTCAGGGGTCAGCAGTGAGGGCTCAGGGGTCAGCAGTGAGGGCGCAGGGGTCAGCAGTGAGGGCGCAGGGGTCAGCAGTGAGGGCGCAGGGGTCAGCAGTGAGGGCGCAGGGGTCAGCAGTGAGGGCGCAGGGGTCAGCAGTGAGGGCGCAGGGGACAGCAGTGAGGGCGCAGGGGTCAGCAGTGAGGGCGCAGGGGTCAGCAGTGAGGGCGCAGGGGTCAGCAGTGAGGGCGCAGGGGTCAGCAGTGAGGGCGCAGGGGTCAGCAGTGAGGGCGCAGGGGTCAGCAGTGAGGGCGCAGCCTGAGGGGTCAGCAGTGAGGGCGCAGGGGTCAGCAGTGAGGGCGCAGGGGTCAGCAGTGAGGGCGCAGGGGTCAGCAGTGAGGGCGCAGCCTGAGGGGTCAGCAGTGAGGGCGCAGCCTGAGGGGTCAGCAGTGAGGGCGGTGGCTCAGGGGTCAGCAGTGAGGGCGGTGGCTCAGGGGTCAGCAGTGAGGGCGGTGGCTCAGGGGTCAGCAGTGAGGGCGGTGGCTCAGGGGTCAGCAGTGAGGGCGGTGGCTCAGGGGTCAGCAGTGAGGGCTCAGGGGTCAGCAGTGAGGGCTCAGGGGTCAGCAGTGAGGGCGCAGGGGTCAGCAGTGAGGGCGCAGGGGTCAGCAGTACGCAGGGCGCAGGGAGGGTCAGCAGTGAGGGCGCAGGGTCAGCAGTGAGGGCGCAGGGGTCAGCAGTGAGGGCGCAGGGGTCAGCAGTGAGGGCGCAGGGGTCAGCAGTGAGGGCGCAGGGGTCAGCAGTGAGGGCGCAGGGGTCAGCAGTGAGGGCGCAGGGGTCAGCAGTGAGGGCGCAGGGGTCAGCAGTGAGGGCGCAGGGGTCAGCAGTGAGGGCGCAGGGGTCAGCAGTGAGGGCGCAGGGGTCAGCAGTGAGGGCGCAGGGGTCAGCAGTGAGGGCGCAGGGGTCAGCAGTGAGGGCGCAGGGGTCAGCAGTGAGGGCGCAGGGGTCAGCAGTGAGGGCGCAGGGGTCAGCAGTGAGGGCGCAGGGGTCAGCAGTGAGGGCGCAGGGGTCAGCAGTGAGGGCGCAGGGGTCAGCAGTGAGGGCGCAGGGGTCAGCAGTGAGGGCGCAGGGGTCAGCAGTGAGGGCGCAGGGGTCAGCAGTGAGGGCGCAGGGGTCAGCAGTGAGGGCGCAGGGGTCAGCAGTGAGGGCGCAGGGGTCAGCAGTGAGGGCGCAGGGGTCAGCAGTGAGGGCGCAGGGGTCAGCAGTGAGGGCTCAGTGGTCAGCAGTGAGGGCGCAGGCTCAGTGGTCAGCAGTGAGGGCGCAGCCTCAGGGGTCAGCAGTGAGGGCTCAGGGGTCAGCAGTGAGGGCTGAGGGGTCAGCAGTGAGGGCTCAGGGGTCAGCAGTGAGGGCTCAGGGGTCAGCAGTGAGGGCTCAGGGGTCAGCAGTGAGGGCTCAGGGGTCAGCAGTGAGGGCTCAGGGGTCAGCAGTGAGGGGTCAGCAGTGAGGGCTCAGGGGTCAGCAGTGAGGGCTCAGGGGTCAGCAGTGAGGGCTCAGTGGTCAGCAGTGAGGGCGCAGGCTCAGTGGTCAGCAGTGAGGGCGCAGCCTCAGGGGTCAGCAGTGAGGGCTCAGGGGTCAGCAGTGAGGGCTCAGGGGTCAGCAGTGAGGGCTCAGGGGTCAGCAGTGAGGGCTCAGCAGTGAGGGCTCAGGGGTCAGCAGTGAGGGCGCAGGGGTCAGCAGTGAGGGCGCAGGGGTCAGCAGTGAGGGCGCAGGGGTCAGCAGTGAGGGCGCAGGGGTCAGCAGTGAGGGCTCAGGGGTCAGCAGTGAGGGCGCAGGGGTCAGCAGTGAGGGCGCAGGGGTCAGCAGTGAGGGCGCAGGGGTCAGCAGTGAGGGCGCAGGGGTCAGCAGTGAGGGCGCAGGGGTCAGCAGTGAGGGCGCAGGGGTCAGCAGTGAGGGCGCAGGGGTCAGCAGTGAGGGCGCAGGGGTCAGCAGTGAGGGCGCAGGGGTCAGCAGTGAGGGCGCAGGGGTCAGCAGTGAGGGCGCAGGGGTCAGCAGTGAGGGCGCAGGGGTCAGCAGTGAGGGCGCAGGGGTCAGCAGTGAGGGCGCAGGGGTCAGCAGTGAGGGCTCAGGGGTCAGCAGTGAGGGCGCAGGGGTCAGCAGTGAGGGCGCAGGGGTCAGCAGTGAGGGCTCAGGGGTCAGCAGTGAGGGCTCAGTGGTCAGCAGTGAGGGCGCAGGCTCAGTGGTCAGCAGTGAGGGCGCAGCCTCAGGGGTCAGCAGTGAGGGCTCAGGGGTCAGCAGTGAGGGCTCAGGGGTCAGCAGTGAGGGCTCAGGGGTCAGCAGTGAGGGCTCAGGGGTCAGCAGTGAGGGCTCAGGGGTCAGCAGTGAGGGCTCAGGGGTCAGCAGTGAGGGCTCAGGGGTCAGCAGTGAGGGCTCAGGGGTCAGCAGTGAGGGCTCAGGGGTCAGCAGTGAGGGCTCAGGGGTCAGCAGTGAGGGCTCAGGGGTCAGCAGTGAGGGCTCAGCAGTGAGGGCTCAGGGGTCAGCAGTGAGGGCGCAGGGGTCAGCAGTGAGGGCGCAGGGGTCAGCAGTGAGGGCTCAGGGGTCAGCAGTGAGGGCTCAGGGGTCAGCAGTGAGGGCTCAGGGGTCAGCAGTGAGGGCTCAGGGGTCAGCAGTGAGGGCTCAGCAGTGAGGGCTCAGGGGTCAGCAGTGAGGGCTCAGGGGTCAGCAGTGAGGGCTCAGGGGTCAGCAGTGAGGGCTCAGGGGTCAGCAGTGAGGGCTCAGGGGTCAGCAGTGAGGGCTCAGCAGTGAGGGCTCAGGGGTCAGCAGTGAGGGCGCAGGGGTCAGCAGTGAGGGCGCAGGGGTCAGCAGTGAGGGCGCAGGGGTCAGCAGTGAGGGCGCAGGGGTCAGCAGTGAGGGCGCAGGGGTCAGCAGTGAGGGCTCAGGGGTCAGCAGTGAGGGCTCAGGGGTCAGCAGTGAGGGCTCAGGGGTCAGCAGTGAGGGCTCAGGGGTCAGCAGTGAGGGCTCAGGGGTCAGCAGTGAGGGCGCAGGGGTCAGCAGTGAGGGCGCAGGGGTCAGCAGTGAGGGCTCAGGGGTCAGCAGTGAGGGCTCAGGGGTCAGCAGTGAGGGCTGAGGGGTCAGCAGTGAGGGCTCAGGGGTCAGCAGTGAGGGCTGGAGGGTGCAGAGCAGGGCTGGAGGGTGCAGAGCAGGGCTGGAGGGTGCAGAGCAGGGCTGGAGGGTGCAGAGCAGGGCTGGAGGGTGCAGAGCAGGGCTGGAGGGTGCAGAGCAGGGCTGGAGGGGCAGAGCAGGGCTGGAGGGGGCAGAGGAGGGCTGGAGGTGGCAGAGGAGAGCGGAGGCAGGGTGGCGGAAGACTTACTGGGCTGTTGGCGGGCGGCGGGCAGCGGCAGTGCTGTTGGCGGTTCCGGAGGCCGGGGGCGGAGTGTGGGCGGGGCTAGCTGGGTGATGGAGGAGCGTCAGCCGGTCTGTGGAGAGAGCGGCAGGACTGGGAGCTGTGCCGGCGGAGGCCCCACACTCGTTCCGGGCCGGTTGGCGGATGTTGGTGGGCGGTGAGCTGCAGGGCTGTGGGCGGGATGTGGGCGGCCGCAGACGGGGCTCTGTGCAGGGCCGGTGGCGCCGCTCGTGGGTCTGGTGCTTCCGGTTCCGGAGTTGGACACAGGAGGGAGGCCATCACGGAAGCGGAAGCGGATTTTGGGCGGAAGTGGCCTTCGGGTTTTATATAATAGATAATACACTGCAATCTTTCTCTGGTTCCTAAGTAGGTATGGGGAACAATTTGATGGCCTTTCAGGTAGCCAGGTCCAAGTTGTAGTCTCCTAGTGTTTCAGCTATGGTTATAACAGCCTGTGCAGGTGCCACCAGGGATTTTGCAGCTTGGAATATTAGTCTGTAAAGAAACCAATTGGGCTAGGTGCAGTTGATGAGAGGTAATGAAATTTGTGGAGGAAAGCTCAGATGTGTAATTCACTGGAGACCACAGCTGTTGTGTAAGAGTGCTTTGAATTCAGGTTGTTCACTCGGAGACTGAAGAACATGATAGAAAAATAAATATGGCACATCCAAGGATAAAAACTTTTCTTTTCTCCTTTCTTTATTTAAAACAATAGGAATAAGCCTTTCTGATGCACTTCGGACGCGCGTGTCCTTAGTCATAGCACATGGCACAATGAATACAATGAACACATAAATACAAACCCACAACCAATCACATCGTGAATTACATTTGAGGCCAGAGAACTAATTAGTCTTAATTACAATCAGATAAACCTTGAAAATTCTGCAGAAAAAGGAATATAAAACATATACACTTTGCAAAAGACTTTGGAAATTATATACAGTATTGATTAAAACCTTGTTCAGAAGAGCAAAATTAAAAAGCATCGATAAAAGCATGCAAAAACAGGGAACACAAAACATATGCAGATATATATACAATGACGGAAAAAAAGGAATTCTTTAGAAAAAATATAGCCATATGAAAAAAATCCTCACAAAGCTGTTGTCAAAGCAAAATTTTTCACTCTCTGAATCTAAACTATTTCTTTAGTCTATTTATTGCATAAAAAGAATAACATTTGCATTTGTCATGCCATGTACAATTGTTCGTGGCACAAACCCTTTAAGCCAATTGATCAATGGTACTATGGCTTTGTGTGCAATTTACCAATTGTATACTCAAGCCAAAGTTAATAAACTTTATTATGGCTATTTCATGACCTCAAGAACACCAAAGAAAGAGTCCCTATTTCATATGTTTGTTTGGGCTTTGGGGTCTCTCTTTACGCAGAGCATAATAAATGTAATGTGTAAAACGTATACTCCTCAATTACCTGTTTAACCCCTTGATTGCTCACTGAACCACCATCCGGTTCTCAGAGCCATTTTTTCTTTCCCCGTTTGCCAGTCACATCTGAAGACCTGTTTAGTCTAGGCCAGGACTTTAGGTTACGACCAGGCCTCTTAGGCTATTGTGTGTTGTAAATTGTGATGTCACTGATGTATGACATCCAGTGACTTCTTGGTCCTGGGCGTGTCCTGAAATCCTGGCCTAGAGTATATAGGCCAGAGTTGCGATAGCTTAAAGAAAAGGCCCCTGAGGACACCTAGACTAACAAACCACAACCCCTAGTCGGTTCAGTTCACACTGAGACTTTTGGGCGTGACCAGGCCTTCGAGGTTACTGCATGTGGCAGATTCATGACATTTTATTGTGCATCACACAGTGCCCTCAGATGTCAAGGTCAGAAGTCTCAGCCAAGAGATAACAGCCCGAGAGATGCTATTTGTGAGAGGAAAAAGAAAATGCAGCCCTTAGGATCGGTCAACAGGAACAGGGGCTGGCATGTCAGATGACTAGAAGTTTTTGTTTGCTTCTCTGTTTTTTAACAAAGTGAAAAAATATGTATTATCAAATACTCGAATATACGAAATAAACTGAATATTATTCATTTGCTCTCAAATATATTCTCTTGTCTCTACTAAGGTACAAAAAGGTATAGTATCACTATAGTCCTTCGGCCCAGACCGCTCTCATAGCAGAACTAATTTACACCTTATTGACCTTTTCTAAAAATACATTTATTAGGTGCACATTTTACGCAATGACATTGAAAATTAAATATGACTAAAACAATTGTATTAATTAAAAAATATAAAATCTGCAAAAATAAATATTAAAAAATGGAAAGAAAATTAGAGTTTGAAGAAAGATAATCTTTTATTTCCCTAGCACAGTATACTAGTATAGCCAACAATGAAAATATCCAGGTTATTAGGCCAGGTTGCAACCTGAGGATTTTCCAGTCTCTTGCTCTATAGCAAAGCTGTATGAGCATGCATTGTTTTATAATGCATTGATTTATAAAAATCAATGGATAATAAAGCCCCTCCCCATTACAAGAAAGAAAATGTACAGAACAAGTCATACCAAAGCAAAGACATGATCTTCATTAAATTTTTTAGCATAATAGGATAAGTTGACCCTTTAGCTAGTGACTACAAAAAGGGATATGGTGTAATAGAAGGTGCACTGTGGCTGCTCTGCTGTCTGAAACAACTAGTGTGTAACTCAATATGCGCATGCTGATTACCGATAAGAAATGCAGGAACACTTCTCTGATCTGAGGGCTATGTCACTGCAAAGTCACAGTCATTCAATGCGGCATGCAGAAAAAAGACAGTGACAGATAAGAGTGACCACCTCACATAAAGAAAGTAGACGAGGAAAAGAGAATTCTATCAGGCAAACCTGACAAGAAGGAAGATGGAGTGTCTATTGTGTGTTGTGTTATAATAGCATGGGCTTTATTGCCTTTCTATTTTACATGACGTTTTACTAGAGAGGTACATAGAGTATGCCGGCACTATAGCAAAGATAAATTCAAGTACTGTGTTACCGAATTAAACTCTTACCCATCCAGGACAGTGTCTCTTATTGTCCTATTCCATTTTTCAAGCTTTAAAGGCTGGGTTTCCCTAATGTAAAAGTGGAAATGTTTTTTTTATTTCACTTCAGCTTGATATTGAGCCATGGTGACATATTGGATGAATGCTCTATAGCAAGATCAATCTTGTGCGAGCCTAGAGAGGTCCACCAAGGTCTTCTCTACGGTTATCTTGATTGTTTCAAGCCATTACGGTAGTTTGATGTTCTTCCTATTCACCTTTTTCCTTACATTCTTTCTGACGCGCCCCGTGGGGGCCCGTGGGATACTCAGAGCCGGATCTGACGAGGTCATCGAGGCAATGGGATGTCACGGTGGCACGACCTGGTCCGTCACCCCGAGCGGTCAATAAAAAGGAGGACTGAGTTCATGCACTAGGGGGAATGTATAAGGATTCAGGGGTGGTTGTCGTGACGCCACCTGTGGTGTTCGGCTATTAATGGCCAACGCTGCGGTGCGGGACCTCTGGGGATGATGGGATGGCAGCAGCGATGGTTTCACTCCCCACGGGGGGAGCGGTTCCCCGGGGCATCCAGTGTAGAGGTGTTGGTGGAGGAGGGCAAGCGGGGCTGATCTGGCTGGAGGGAGGGATCAGAGCGTCTCACAGGCAGGTCCCTATGGCCTGCGCAGCTTGGCAGTCTACTGCTCCACAGGCGGGAAATGAAAAGTCTCACGCACAGATCTGAGTTCCAAACCCGGTTTACTTAGCTCTCACTCTGCTAGCACCATAGGTACAGTTCTGGTTCAGTCAAGGCCTGGATAGTCCTCAACAACTGGGATAGCTTATCCAAGACACCCCCTTTGTGTTCCTTCCTTCTCGGGTTGTTCTCTCAGCGCGGCCTATGCGCCTCTTCCTTGCTTGCGCCTCCGCACACAGTGCCCCAATCCAGTAGGACCGGGTCCTGTTGGGCGACCGACCATGCCCCCTGACCCTAGTTATGGCTACCTTCTCAGCGGATGTGTTGGGAGTTGGCCTCTGGTTCTGTGGTTGGAGCTTAGAGTCTCCTCACCACCTTCAACCACCTTCAGGGCCGGTCCCCTGGTTCTCAACCTGCCCTTCCGCTTCACTTCAGATTCATGTGCATGGGTGAATTACTCACTGCCCGTGCCCCTAGGTTTCCCTCTGCCTCTGCAGTCTGCTGTTCCAGGACCCAGGACGAGCCTCATCTCCATTCATGTCCTCTGGGTTCTTCTCCTTTCACTGCTCCCACTTTCTGCCTCCTTACTTCCTATTGTTTTTTCTCTCTAACTCCTCTCCTACTTCCTGACTGCTCCCCTTCTAACTTCCCACCCTCCACCTTTCTCCCCACCGTCCCACTGACTAAATGGGCCCTTCCTCTACCGGGTCCACCCACTGCCCCTGGGACTGGGTGTGTTGGGTGCTTTTGTGGGTGTCAGGACTTACCATCCAGTTTACTGAGATCAGTACCCCTCTGTGGCAACCAGACCGCAGGGGCGCCACATTCCCACCATTTTGTCCTTCTCCAGTGATTTCTTTCGTTGTATGATGTGTCCAAAGTAGGCAAGTTGAAGCTTGGTGATCCTTGCTTTGAGTGACATGTCTGACTTAAATTTTTTCCAAAATTGACTTGTTTGTTTATCTTGCCATCCATGGTATTGATAACATCCTTTTCCAGCCCCACATTTCGATTATGTTGATTCTTCTGTCTTGTTCTTTTGTCGTTCAGGTTTCTCATTCATATTACTACAGAAAAGAGCCATGTCTTCATCACCAGTGAAATGTTCCTCAATTTGAAGACCTTGTTAATTGGCCCATAGCCATTCTCTTATTGACTTCTGGTGTCATCGCTGCATCTTAAGTGATCATTGTTCTAAGTGGGTTTAAATCCTTTGCAACTTCCAGTTCGTCACGATCCATTTCAAATGTGTTCTGATCATACCTGGCAATAGGCAATATTTTTGCCTTCTTTGGATTGAGTAGGAGTCCCATGTTCGAGCTTTCTATCTTGGAAATGTGGTAAAAGTGGTAAAAACTATGCCCACATTTAGTGGACAATGGCTTCACACGTTTTACTTAAAATATCATTCATCCAATGGCCACCATATTTGACTACAATCTTGGCAATTTACAACTGCCACAACATGATAACCTGGTCTAAATATTGTTTTGATTTTACTACTATTGCAGCACCTGAGGTCTGCCAACCATCCAGAAATTCCAGGACAGTCCGTAAATTAGGGTACTTTTTTGCCCTGTACGAGAAACAAACTGTTAAGGTGTCTGTGATCTTTTTGACGCTGAAGAAATTTATACAGATTATTTCGACATAATTATCATGTGTTTACAGTTTACAGTGAACACAGTTGATGTTTAACATCACAATTATGGCCTGTAGAGTTGGATAGCCTATAGTCATAATGATTTATCATGGTTTTACAATGTGTCCATAAAAAATATTGTTTCTCCATTGTGTTTTAATAAGCTGTCCAGAAAAGAAAATTAAAGTTGGCAACCATTTCTTGACCGAGCAGTGCATCTGGGACACTGTTGTAATTATGCTGTTACTGGTACCTGGGATTCCTCAGCTGTCAGCATGCTAATCTTCAGAGCAGTCTTCCATTCTGGTTCTGGGAAGCGGTGGGTTGTTCCAGTGATTACTTTATTACTTAGCTGAGCAGCCTCTCCCAGAATGCTACCTGTCATACATCCAGTCTGAAGTGCTCTGTGGCCTGCATTCCTGTGTCTGTTCTGATTTCTGTTATCTGACCCTGACTCTTGCTTGATTAGTCTTTTGCCTATTCCCTGTACTTGGTATTATGTCTCTAGGTATTTTGACCCTTGGACTTGAATCTTCCTCGTGATCTCCTGGAAAACATGACCCTGGACCGTTAAATGACTACGTCTTCATCTACTTCTTGAATACTAACTCTTCTGAAACCGACCCCTGATTTCCTGACTTCCCTGTTGTCTCCATTCTTATAAGTAGTGATTGATGTCACAAACTAGTTTAAGTAGTGACTAGCTTCACATTCTGTGTCACAACTTAGCTTTGTAGTAACTAATATCACATCGATTTTGCACTTTACATCTGCAATATTTAGATGTATTTCTATTTTCATTAGTGTTCAAGAAGATGATCAATGATAAAATGACGAGATAGAGGAGGTTGACTAATAGAGATGTATTTTAGAAAATAAAGTTTTTTCAACTTTACAAGTATTTGGATTTTTTAACATTGTAAGGGAAATTGCTATAAAGGCTAATGTCACAAAACTCAACATGTTGTCAAATGCTTAACTGTATATTAAACCTATCACCTGTTTGTATGAGCTAAAAGTCAACCAGGATTATGTAATACATGTGAAACAATATTATCTTGATTGATTTAGGTATCTAAAAGAAAAATTGCTAATAATTATCTGATCCCTTACTAATTTTGTAAGTTGATATACTTGAGCAAAAAAAGAAAAAAAGATGGCACTCACCGGTTTACAGTTGTCCTGTTTTAATTTCTTTTCAGGTTACATCAAAGGTGCGGCAGGGAGTGATGGGGCAGACGACGGCACCGTTTCGCAGTGAATGCCGCTTCCACGGGCCACGGGTCTGGAAGCTGAATTCACCGCGAAACGGTGCCGTCGTCTGCACCATCACTCCCTCCCCGCACCTTTGATGTAACCTGAAAAGGAATAAAAACAGGACAACTGTAAACCGGTGAGTGCCGTCTTTTTTTCTTTTTTGCACAAGTATATCAATAAATCTAAATGACTGTGCAACAACGGTGGTCAGGTGGCACCCTTAGCTGTTTTAGGTAGGACCGAACTGGTCCGTGAAACAGGTAGAGGTCACGCAATAGTGCCGATCAATCTCTTTCTCCAAGTTTACATAATTTTGTAAGTTTGTCCACCGACAAAGACATGATTGGTCTATAATTTTAAAGTTAAGTTTAACAGTGAGAGTTAGAAAATGAAAAATAAAATCAAGAAAATCACATTGTCTAAATTATATAAATGTATTTGCATTTTGAAGAGAGAAACAAATATTTGATCCCTCTGGCAAACGAGACTTAATACTTGGTGGCAAAACCCTTGTTGGCAAGCACAGCAGTCAGACAATTCTTGTAGTTGATGATCAAGTTTGCACATATGTCAGGATGAATTTTGGTCCACTCCACTTTGCAGTTCATCTCTAAATCATTTAGCTTTTGAGGCTTTCGCTTGGCAACTCGAAGCTTCAGTTCCCTCCATAAATTTTCTATGGGTTTAAGGTCTGGAGACTGGCTAGGCCACTCCATGACCTTAATGTGCTTTATTTTGAGCCACTCCTTTGTTGCCTTTGCTGTATGTTTTGGGTCATTGTTGTGCTGGAAGACCCAGCCACAACCTATTTGTAATGTCCTGGCAGAGGGAAGGAGGTTGTCACTCAGGATTTTACAGTACATGGCTCCACCCAGTGTCCCAATTATGTGGTAATGTAGTCCTGTGTCCAGAGAAACACCCCAAAACATAGTGTTTCCACCGCCATACTCGACCGTGAGGACATTGTTCTTTGGGTCATAGGCAGCATTTCTCTTCCTCCAAACACAGCGAGTTGCGTTAATGCCAAAGAGCTCAATTTTTGTCTCATCTGACCACAGCACCGTCTCCCAATCACTCTCAGAATCACCAAGGTGTTCATTGGCAAACTTCAGGCGTGCCTACACATGTGCCTTCTTGAGCAGTGGTACTTTGCGGACACTGCAGGATTTTAATCCATTATGGCATAATATGTTACCAATGGTTTTCATGGTGACATTTGGATCCAGCTGCCTTGAGATTATTAATAAGTTCCCCCTGTGTAGTTTCTCTGACATCCTTAGTAAGCTCTTTGGTCTTGCCCATTTTGTAAAGGTTAGAGTCTGACTGATTTATTGAGTATGTGGATAGGAATCTTCTATACAGGTGACAATTTAAGATAGCTGTCTTTAATGCAGGTAACGAGTTGAGTAGGAGTGTCTAACTGGTCTGAGAGAGCCGGAACTCCTAATGGTTGGTAGGGGATCAAATACTTATTACTCTCTTCAAAATGCAAATACATTTATGTAATTTAGACAATGTGATTTTCTGGATTTTATTTTTGATATTTTATCTCTCATTGTTAAAATTAACCTACCCTTAAAATTATAGAAATTATAGCCCAACACGAGAGGGTACAATCTGTCTTGCTTGATGCGCCACGTGCTTGACTGGGTGAAAGACACCAATAGATACTCGATTCACAGCTGGAATCTGAGTACTGCAAACCATGGGAGAGGGTCTCAGTTTTGCATTCATCTTTAGCCACCATGCCATAAAAAACTCTTTAGTGTTTCGGGACACAATCATGGCCTGGAAGGCAGTTCGAAAAAAATTCAAACTCTCGTGGAAAGTATCGAAATACCTTAATCAGTAGAGACATACTGACTTTAGACTAGGCAGAGAAAACATATTATTTGGTGAATGGAGGAGACAAGGGATACATAAAATGGGAGACCTAATGAATATACCGGAGGGAAGATGGATGTCAGAGAGGCAAGTGCTGGATGTGGTGCCCCTATGGCTTGGCGCCACAGGGAGGTACTGCACCCCAAACAGAAGGTATAGTGCCTCCGTAGCTATGGATTTGAGGTTTCCTTATAGAGTCTGTCCTAAGCACCCATACACTAGCCCCCCTTAGCATAGGGACAGTATATTCAGTAGGTCCAGGGGGTGGAGCTTAGAGTAGAGCGGGAGACTTGAGTGACACTTGAGCTAATTTTAGTCAGACAGTGCTGGGATGGCAGCCAGAGAGGACGTCAGAGAGGACGTGCCTGACAGCGTTCCTGACAGGAGGGCGCCTCTTAGAGAGAGGTGACCCAGGAACCAGAGGGGACGAACCAGGCCTGCTTGGAGCCAGCTGGGGAAGTCCGGGGTCGACACTGGCATACCGGAACCGAGGCAATCAGTAGTCTATCCCCAGTTGCAAACCGACAAGCTGTGGGACCGACAGAAGGGAGCCATAGCACCACAGACTGTACCTTTACCTCAGTCCTATATTGGGTCCAGGACACTTTAAGGAAAAGAACCGAATTTTGGTGGTGGGAGGATTAGTGTGTTGTCGCTCCCATCCATACCAGTAAGGAACCGAACGTACTTAACTGTAACAGACCAGTGGGCTGGTGTAGGAGCTCTGCAGAGTGGTTAAAGAGGGTAAAGAGGAACACAAACCCCAAAAGCCATTAAAAGGGACCATCAACAGACTCTACAGCAGGGGTCTCAAACACACAGCATGCGGGCCGCATGCGGCCCCCGGGGTTTTTCAGTGTGGCCCCCGACACCGTGGACAGTGAATCATGCCAGTGGCAGACTGGATTATACTGCAGGGGAGGTGATAGGGTTCTGGAGCCTGTCCGGGGGCTGGGGGAGGCTGCAGGAGGCAGCGGGAGATCTCCTGCTCCCGCTCATATAATATGCACTGCCGCTGTCCATCACCATGGTGATGAAACCGCACTGCGGTGATGGGCTTGGGGAGCAGCGCATATTATATGTGCCTGCGCCCCCTCCCCAGGTATGGCCCATGCCCCCCTTTGTTCCATATGGCCCCTGATGCTGCTGCCCAGAGTAAAATAAAAAAGCTTTACTCGCCTTCCTGCAGCGTTGATCTCCCGCTGTCACCCCACTCTCCCTGCTGCCACTGTGATCGGGCACGCACAGATAATGTCTCTTTGCTGTGCTGATCACATGACCGGCACTGAGAAGCAGGAAGTGGAGGAGCGCAGCGGCAGGAGAGGGACCCGGATGAGGGTGAGGAAAGAGCATGGGGGCCATAGCCTTGGCAGGGGACATGTGCCAGCCATGGGGGACATGTGCATGCCACAGGGGATGTGTGCCAGCCATGGGTGATGTGTGGCAGCCATGGGGGATGTGTGGCAGCCATGGGGGATATGTGCCAGCCACGGGGGATGTGTGCCAGCCATGGAAGACATGTACAAGCCACAGGGCACGTGTGCCAGCCATAGAGGATGAGTGCTAGCCACAGGGGACATGTGCCAGCCACAGGGGATGTGTGCCAGTCACAGTTGACGTGTGCCAGCCACAGGGGAAATGTGCCAGCCACAGGGGACATGTGCCAGCCATGGGGGACATGTGCAAGCCACAGTGGACGTGTGTCAGCCACAGGGGACATATGCCAGCCATGGGGAACGTGTGCCAGCCATGGGGAACGTGTGCCAGCCATGGGGAACGTGTACCAGCCATGGGGAACATGTGCAAGCCACAGGGGACGTGTGCCAGCAACGGGGGACATGTGCAAGCCATAGGGGATGTGTGCCAGCCACAGGGGGTGTGTGCCAGCCATGGGGGACATGTGCCAGCCATGGGGGACGTGTGCCAGCCATGGGGGATGTGTGCCAGCCATAGGGGACGTGTGCCAGCTATGGGGGACGAGTGCCAGCCACGGGGGATGTGTGCCAGCCACGGGGGACGTGTGCCAGCCACGGGGGACGTGTGCCAGCCACAGGGGATGTGTGCCAGCCACAGGGGACGTGTTCCAGCCATGGGGAAATGTGCCAGCCACAGGGGACGTGTGCAAGCCACAGGGAACGTGTGCCAGCCACAGGGGACGTGTACCAGCAAAACTGGACATGTGCCAACCATAGGGGACATGTGCCAGTCATAGGGGACGTGTGCCAGCCATAGAGAACATGTTCCAGCCACAGGAGATGTGTGCCAGCCATGGGGGACATGTGCCAGCCATGGGGGACATGTGCCAGCCACAGGTGACGTGTGCCAGCCACAGGGAAAGTGTGCCAGCCATGGGGGATGAGTGCCATCAATAGGAGATGTGTGCCAGCACAGGAGGAAGTGTGACAGCCATGGGGGATGAGTACCATCAATAGGGGATGTGTGCCAACACAGGAGGAAGTGTGCCAGCCATGGGGACGGTGCAGCCAGGGATGTGCCAGCCATGGGGGACGTGTGCCAGCAATAGGGGACATATGTGTAAGTGTCAGAGTGTGTGTGAGTGTCAGAGAGCGTGAGTGTCAGAGAGCGTGAGTGTCAGAGAGCGTGAGTGTCAGAGAGCGTGAGTGTCAGAGAGCGTGAGTGTCAGAGAGCGTGAGTGTCAGAGAGTGTGAGCGTCAGAGAGCGTGAATGTGTGTCAGAGCGTGTGTGTGTGTCTGAGAGCGTGTGTGTGTGTCTGAGAGCATGTGTGTGTGTGTCTGAGAGCATGTCTGTGTGTGTAAAAAGAAGTTAGACCAGGTTGGGGACATCAGTACAAAAGGGGTCCAGCATGGGGGACATTACTACACTATGGGGGCCAGGATGTGGACATCACTACAAAAGGGGATCAGCATGGGGATGTCCACATCCTGGCCCCCATAGTGTAGTAATGTCCCCCACATTACTACACTATGGGGGCCAGGAATGTGGACATCCCCATGCTGATCCCCTTTTGTAGTGGACATTACTACACTATGGGGGCCAGGAATGTGGACATCCCCATTGCTGATCCCCTTTTGTAGTGGACATTACTGCACGATGGGGCCAGGATGTGGACATCACTACGAAAGGGGATCAGCATGGGAGACATTACTACACTATGAGGGCCAGTATGGGGACATTACTGCAAAAGGGGATCATGATGTGGACATCCCTACAGAATGGGATCAGGATGAGGATATTAGTACAAGAGGGGGACCAGGATGGGGACATTACAACAAGAAAGGGACTAAGATGGGGACATTACTACAAGAAGAGGATAAGGATTTGGACAGTACTACATTGAGCAAAAAATTCTGGTATTACTAAAAATGTCACTTAATCCTACAAGCAATGTGGCCCCCCGATAAAAAAAATTTTCTATGTGCGGCCCACCAACCCAGCCGAGTTTGAGACCCCTGCTCTACAGGATCTATTGTGTAAATTGTAGACTCAGCGCTACCCCCCTTTTTATTTCATGGTTAATTACTATCCTTTTCCTTAAAATACACTTAGTATCCTATTCTAAGTGTATTTTAAGAAAAAGGATAGTAATTAGCCATGGAATAAAAAGGGGGTAGCGCTGAGTCTACAATTTACACAATAGTTACACATTTGTATCTATAGATCCGTCTATAGATTCTAAATAATTGGGTAGGGCTACACACGGTGCCCCCCAGACCTACAGCAGCAAACCCACCAACACACAGAATAGTTTGCTCCGGTATATAAATATTCTCAATATTTGCAGTAATTTAAATAGACTCTACAGGATCACCTTACAATCTGTGGCTACTTCCTCGTTCAAGCAGACTGTGGCTGTGTACTGTATTATCTCCCCGGTACCAGTAAAGTGAAGTTTGAGTTGAATCAGTGTCTGTGATCTTTTCCTCCGGCGCCTGGAGGGCCTCAGCATCATCAGAGGGGTAAGAACTACGACTCCCCTCATCCATACCCGCTGCCCTGAGGTAAAGCTCCACCTGTGGGTAGCTGTAATACTCTGAGCTGCACCTCCATCACCTCAGCAGCCGGCCGCAGCGCTGGTATCCAAATTACCAGGTACCACAGATGGCGTCACGATACCATCCCACTCTCCCCCATAATCATCACCCCCATCCCCTACCACTGAGGGTCCAGGGCACGGAACAGGGAACTGACCAGCCGTGATTCCCCCATCGAAGCAACCACCTATCCCGGTATCCGAGTACCCCCTACCTGGTCGACCGGATCACTGGACATATTCCATTTAAGTCAGGTACACGGGCTGCAATATAGGCAGATCCGGTATCATTATTTTTAAATGTAGACTAAGTGCTACCCTTTTTGCTTCATGACTTATAAAAATGAGAACACTACACAGTCTTAGTAACCCTGTTTCGGGTGATTATTCTAAAATCACAAACAATTATTTACATCTGTATTTTATAAAAAATCATTAAAAACTTTTAAAATTCATAAATTTACAGATATCAGTTCTATTACATATAGTAGTTTCTATTACATTATTTTGGCCGCTTGTGTATGTCCCCCTTCAATGGATAGAGGAGTGTTGATGGTGATTTTAACCTCCATGCTGTTAAATTCTTCTTATTATGAAGGAATAGGTTCCTGGGACATTCAGCTGTTACATCATGGTCTGCAAATACAAATTGATTTTTTACAATATACTGTATGCTTCCCAAACTTTATGTGTAATATGTGCGGTTACTAAAGATCCTTTAGTAACTGCACATACTACACAAAGTTTGGGAAGCATATATTGTAAAAAGTCAATTTATATTTGCAGAACATGATGTAACAGCTGAATGTCCCAGGAACCTATTCCTTAATAATAAGAAGAATTTAACAGCAGGAGGATAAAATCACCATCAACACTCCTCTAACCATTAGAGGGATATACACAAGCGGCCAAAATAATGTATTAGAAACTACTATATGTAATAGAACTGATATCCGTAAATTTATGAACTTTAAAAGTTTTTTAATGATTTCTTATAAAATACAGATGTAAATAATTTTTTGTGATTTTAGAATAAAGACCCGAAACAGGGTTACTAAGACTGTGTAGTGTTCTCATTTTTATAAGTCATGAAGCAAAAAGGGTAGCACTGAATCTACATTTAAAAATAGTTAGACATATGTATCTGTCTATAGATCACATAGGATTAGGGTAGGGCTACACACGGTGCCCCCCAGACCTACAGCAGCAAACCCACCAACTACACTTAAAAGTTTGCTCTGGTGTATAAGCATTTTTTAATGTATGCAATAGATCCGGTATCATGTGGCGCCCCACTACATAGGTGCCACAAAAAGAGTACTGCACCCAGAAAAGCGGTGTAGTACTCCACTGCAATTGGGACAATGGTCACAAGATGGAGCCCTAGAGCTGCACTCACACACTAGCGATAGTGGTGGGATTAACCCAGTGAGGGTCTTAGCGACCTCTAGAGGGGACCGGAGAGCTCAGTCAGTTGGTAGTTGGACGGTCAACGAGTGAGAAGGAGGTGGAAGAAGCAGGCAGTCAGCCTGCAGGGAACCAAGAGGGCCATCTCGGCTGAGGGACCCTGAAAGAGCACAGATCCCAAACAAGAGAAAAGAAAGCAAGGAAACTCAGGATTGCAGAGTTAACTTGAGTGGGGAAGTGAGTAACGGATAGAGTTTGCCCCATAGGAAGAAACTCGGGTACCAGAACCCGCACCTGTAAATACTCCAAGTCTCACAGAAAATCCGCTAAACAGGGATATTATAAATACGGCCCTGACTCCCAAGGATCTCACAAGAGGGAAGCCAGAAGCGCAGTGGCAGCTGCGGCATTCACTAGAAGGTTAACCCGACGGGTACAAAAGGGAGAGGACACAGAAGCTAGAAGCAGCAGGAGGCCAGATCATCTGCAAGAGATTAGGCTTCACACTGGGAACAGAATAGAAGTAAAAGTAAGGAACAAAGGAGGGTTCCGTCTCAAGCCAGAATCCCAATTGCAGCCTCAAAGCATTCGCCATTATAACATCTAATGAACTGTTGAACTGTAACCTGAAAGAAAGAGTTCAAGTAAAGTTACCCGGTGAAGTGAAGCTTTGACTGCTGCATCCTTTCAAATATAAACTGTTTTATTACAGCATTCCTGCCCCGGTGGTCCCGTCCTGCCTACGGGGATGATTCCATCTAAGCCGCCATACCACCGACCACCGTAGGACTGGAGCGGCACTGGTGGGCATCACCAGACTCAGCAGGTGGTGTCACGACAAGACAACTTGTAAATAGTCCCCTGTAAATATTCCCTCCATTTTCAGTTGACCCCCAGGGCCACGGCCTCGGGATGGCCACCCGTGACTTCCCGGACTGAGAGAGAGAGAGAATCCCGAGAGCCGAGTACCCCACAGCCCTGGGTGAGGGCGTGTCAATCATATAATGTCAAAACTCCAGGACATATCCAAAGAAGTAGGGTGTAGTACACACTGGGATGCTTTAATATCTAGAGATATGGGTGACCTGAATATATCATTAATTTACAGTATGATAAGAGACACACTAATACCCTCTGGACAGGGAACTCTCTTTGCAAAACAGGTAAAATATTTACATACGGAAGACACTACAGATGATATTCTGGCAGGATGGACTGCAGTCAGAAAAAAGATAATCAATGAACAGTGGAGGGATAGTTTCTTCCGAATAATTCATGGAACGATGTGCGGTTTCAACATTCCTCCCTCAAATAAGCACCCAGACAGATAATAAGCGCCTGGAATGTCCCAAGTGCAAAGAGACGAAGACAGATATGATACATGGTATTTGGGGCTGCACATATTCACAGAGACTATGGAAATCAATGCAACAGCTGATGTTTGACATAAGTGGGCACCTGATAGATTTGAGCCCAAGGGTGTGGGTGCTACACTGCATTCGGGATAAACAGGGGGGATTTATAAATATCTAGATAGTTAACCTATGATATTGTTTAATGTAACATACTATGATTTATGAATATGGCTGTTTTGTAACATGTCACGGTTAAAGAGTTTGTGAAGAGAAATGAAATGCCAATAAAAAATGATTGTATAAAAAAAATTATAGAAATTATAGACTGTTCATGTCTGTCGGTGGGCAAAGTTACAAAATCAGCAAGGGATCAAATAATTATTTCCTTTACTGTAGGTTGAACTCAATGGACTTACAGTATGTCTATATTGAACCTTAAAACCATGATCCCGGGCATACCTAGGCATGTCTCCCCATAATGCTTTGCAGCTAATTCATTACATGGTATAGCACTGTCAATCAGAATGAACTATGATAGCCTGTATAAATGCAGAGGCAGGAAATGCCACTGTCACTATGAGATGAATCTAGATAGTGAAAAGACATCACAGTTTAGCAATGGAGATAAGGAGAGAAAACCATAGAGAAGTGTACAAACTCTACAGATAGTTCAAGTTATACATAAAGGAGTAGTGAAGAATATTAGTGAAATCTGTCAAGAAGAGAAAATACGCAGATTCTAATTGATAGGGAGAGGGAGATAGTTGAGTTGGCAGCACTGACTGATCTCAACAATCATTATAATACAGAGAAGACTACAATATTGCTGGAATTAAAATTAAAATCTGTGTCTGAGTAAAAAGATGGACTTGTGATATACCTTCCCCCTTGAAGACACCAATTGTGTTATGGTTGTATAAGGGTAAAGTGTAATGTGTATTATGTCCTGCATTATTGTTATTGTTATGATATATAATCTGAATTCTGATGGTAATGTGTAAAGTGAACTGTATTGGTTACTTGTATAATATTTCACATTGTACTGTGAAGAAGATGTGCTGTGCCCAGCTACAGACAGTAGGAAAGGTTAAGGTAAAGTTAATGTTTGGGACAAGCCCACAGTGGGAGGAGCTAGTGTAGAGACAGTGTGGAGTATTCTGTTAGAACATCAGATAGGGCCCACAGTGTAAGGCTGCTTTCACATAACGATTTTATTAGTTCCGATGCTGTCCGATGAAAATCCAACCCTACAAGGTCTCCTGCAGAGTAGTGTCCTTTTTTTATATCTCCACATCCTATGTCACACAAGATGGCCACTTTGACCTAAGACGTGCACAGTGATTTGCCTGTGTGCCATTATCCTGGTATCACACTGCACACTGTGAGGCTGTCTGCACCCCTATGGTTCAGTTGCCACAGGAACACCTGAATCATGGAGGGATTTCCACATCAGGTAAACTCACATGCAACACCTTCCACCCCAGACCTGAAGGGGGAGCTATACTTGCTGACTTCAGGGAAGGTCTCCTATAAATTCAGGTTTGGAGGCAGAGTTAGGCAGTGCAGTTCCAGAGAGAGGACTGTGAAGACACCTGGTGAACAGAGACGCGCTAGGCCCATACCAGAGGGAAGCCTAGCCAGTGTGAGGGACCCAAGAGTGAGGGTCAGAGGCAAGGCACACCAGAGAGTGGAAGAGGGACCAGTCGGGTTCATCACAAAGGAGAGAAAGAGGCAACCCGGATGCCGGAGTCTGAGTCTGCACGCATCCAGTCAGCACAGCAGAGAAGACCAGAGGGCCAAGGAGACTTCAGTCTCTTGGCGCAGCACTTGTAGCACAGCCACCAGCAGAGCCAGGGACCTCAGTGGAGATAAGGGTGCCCAGCAGCAGGGCTCTCATCGCCTGCTATACAAGTGAAGGACACAGGAGAGGTCAGGGCCAGGTTTCAGACAGCCCAGGACTACAGCACATATACAGTATCAAGGTGGCCTCATAAGTCATCGGGTGTGGAAATCCTGAACTACACCAAGACTACCCGGACGGTACCCTGGACATAACCTTATACTATAACATGAGTAAAGGAATGGAAACAACAACCCTGTGTGTGTGTGTGTGTGTGCCTGTTATTGCAGCCCCTCATCCTGCTTTCATCATAGACTGGCCTGTAATATCTCCACCTGATGAGCCGCCTTCCCCTGTATCACAATTGATAAGGCTGTGTGGAGAGCTGGCATCCCGATTACCTAATAACTGCCCCGGGGACCCCGCTCCACCTAAGGAGAGGATTACCAACTAGCTGCATCATCATCATCCCGGAGGTCTGCAAGAAGCGCTGGTTTATTACCGGGAACCATAGGTGGCGTCACAAACACTTTTTATTTTTATTTTTCCCTCTTTTTCAGTGACCACCAGGGCCACAGGCCCTGTGATATCCCCGTGAGCTATAGCCCGGGGCCGGGTACCCACGGCCCTGGGGCGAGTCAGCTTTTGGCGTCACGATGTCACGAACTGGATCCCGTGCACCATGTGTACCATGTATTGACTTTATTGAACTGTTAAACTGGGCCGCCATAACTGTGTCACACAGAGAATGGGAAGAGAGGGGGCATAACGGCTGAAAGGGCCCGAAGACCGCCCTGCGCTCTGCCGAAAGCTGACGTAGAGCAGCGGTCCGATCCAGAAATACCCAAAGCGCTCAACTCCCCGCCGAGGAGCCGCCGACTGCCTTTCTTTTGGGAGAGACTGGTTAAAGTTAACTAGGGGGGAGCAAGGATGGATGCGCAAGAGGACACCGATGCAACAGTTCCTAACCCAAATCTATTGTGAGGCATGCCGGCGCTATAGCACGTGGCTGGTATGACTCTAGTAGATCTAGTAGTACATACAGGGTTGAGAGTGAGTTAGCTCTGTAGTGGTACGCAAGGGGTTAACTTCAGCTAGGTCTGTGGCTGAGTGTGGTGCTGATTGCTCACTGGGTACCAGGTGTGGTGTGGCAGGCAGCATATAACCTGTTTCAGTGTGAGCAGGGGTCAGTCAGTCTGTGAGAAACATCCAGCCAGTGAGGATGTGAGTCAGGGGCTTTCCGTCCCTTTGGGACGCGGAGGGAAGCTTGCCCTTCTCCATGCGGGAGGCACCTGTCCCTCTGACATGAGTGTGTGAGCATGTGGCCAGACGCAGGGGTTAAGATGGCTGCTGGAGTTGGGGAACCTTGGCTCAAACTGGAGGGTGCTCGACTCAGATGTGTGGTGTAGCCATGGACCTGGAGACCTGCCTGGTATAGAGGATTGGTGGGGGCTGGCGACCTGGAAACACATGGTGAGGAAACTGTGGAGACACCTGGTTTACCCGGTAGCTAAAGTTTGCTAAATCCTGGTCTGTGCCTGAAAAAGGCTGCAGTCAATGGATGTAGTATGATGGACTGTGTGTGTATGGAGACCGAGGATGGCTCAAGGGCCAGCTGGTCATAGCCGCCATTGGGACTGACTATTGGGTCATGATGGTCCCGTTGACCTCGTATGGATGCTATGTGTGTGTGTGGAGACCAATGACGGCTCAAGGGCCAGGCGGTCAGAGCCGCCATGGGGATTGACTATTGGGTCATCTTGGTCCCATTGACCTCATGTGAATGCGTGAAGGCTGTGTGCAGTATAGCAGCCTGTATGAAACTGGGTGACCTGTGTGAACAGGGCTATACTAACTGTGCCCGGATTCGGTTGGGTCTGTGTGTCTCGGGTGTTCCTTAAGGTGGGTACACATACCAGGCACTGAAACTACAAATGTCTCTTATGGGGGTTCTGTACATGAGGAGCTTTGTAACTATGGTGGGCTCTGTTTTATGTTAAGTCTTGTATAGACTGATCTGTGTAAATAGTGCTGGGTGGGTGTTACAGCCCTTGGGATTGACTGTAATGTACTAAAGGTCCCATTAATAAACATGATGTAAATATTATGTACAAAGTGGGGATAAGGCAAGGCGGCCATAATCGCCATAGAGACCCATAATTGGTGCTCCTGGTGTTTGATGGAGCTGTAATCAGGGCTCCTGTGTATATAAGCCTTTTAAATGGCTATATGTGAACTGTAATGTGCTGTTATGTGAGATGTAATGTCATAATGATTAGTGTTACTATGTGAGTGTCTTATGTATTATATGTGATGTGAGCAGTTAGTGAGTAGGAGTTTAATAAACTGCTACATAATGGGTTTGGTGTCATTTCTGTTGCAAAGTGAGTACCCCTTGGCGAGCGCTACCTCACACTATCCCGAAATGAAATAACAGCCGGGACCTCACCCGCAGCACTTGAAGCTGTGGCACCAATCACGCCGCTCTCCTTGCCGTATGTCCTGGGAGCGGCATGGTTACTGCAATATGATGGCCAACCAGATAGCCTGGCTAGATTTAGGAAAAAGATACGCAATGCGCTGGACATGTATGCAATGACTGGCAAGCAAAGAGCTTCTGTTGTGCTAAGATAATTATCAGGTGTAGCAGAGCGTGAGGTTGAGTCCTGGCCAGATAAAAAAAGGACTCAGAGACCCAAATATTTGAGAACTTACAAAATGTGTTTGAAACCTGCACTGAGGCTGAATTAAGAATGAGATTTTACAATTCCAGATAAAGGCCGCAGGATAGTATACAGGACTACGCTTTAAGCTTCCAGGAGGCGCTGCGGGCCTTAAAGCAGGTAGACCCTGCCAGTGTGCGGGAAGCAGGGGCGGACTGGCCCAGGTGGCAGGGAGCCATTTGCCCCCCAGGCCGGTGGTTTGGTGACAGTTCAGGGCCGCCTGGCACTGCCGGCAGCCACCCTGAAAGAGAAATGATGATGCAGCGCTCAGAAGAGCGGCCACCTGCTGGCGCGGTGCGGCCGCACTCAACTTACTGACAGCGGGACCTGGACGCAGCAGGCGGGCCGTGGGCATCAGCGGCTGACAGGACTCGGGACTGGAGGCATTGCAGCAGTGTTGTTATGGCTACGTCAGCACGCCCTGCCTGAACCTTGTCTGAGCCCTCCAGAGCGGAGCGCAGACAGTGAAGACAGGGCCGGCCAGGCGCAGGCCGCGGTGCCATACTGTCTGACGTGTTGGAACCTGCTTCAGTTCTATGCCTGCTGGAGGGAGACTCATAGCGGTCTGGAAGAGGGGGGATGCAGCGGCGGAGGGAAAAATGGTGAGCACTGCAGCTGATCGCTGCGATGAGGAGCTGGGAGCTCCTGTACTGTCATTTAATGGTGGATCATGTTACTTAGTCAAGAATGGCAGGCGGCAGCCACACATTAGGAATCAGAGGAAAGTGGCACAACATTGTAAGTGTGTGTATCAGTGTGAATGTGTGTGTATGAGTGTGAGTGTGTATGTGTTATTCAGACAGGCAGTGTAGAGGGAGGACATTATAGAGACTGGTGACATTATAGAGATGAGGGATAACATGTGGAGGACATTATAAAGAGGGACAGCATGTGAGGGACACTATGGAAAGGGACAGTATGTGGGGGATATTATAGAGGCTAGGGACAGTATGTGGGGACATTATAGAGAGGGACAGCATGTGAGGGACAGTATGTGGGGGACATTACTGAGAAGGACAAGTATGTGGGGACATTATAGAGAGGGACAGCATGTGAGGGACAGTATGTGGGGGACATTACTGAGAAGGACAGTATGTGGGGGACATTATAGATACTAGGAACAGTATGTGGAGGACATTAAGCAGATTAGGGACTGTATGTGGGGGACATTATAGAGGCTAGGGACAGTATGTGGGGACATTATAGAGAGGGACAGCCTGTGAGGGACAGTATGTGGGGGACATTACTGAGAAGAACACTATGTGGGGGACATTATAGATACTAGGGACAGTATGTGGAGGACATTAAGGAGATTAGGGACAGTATGTGGGGGACATTATAGAGGCTAGGGACAGTATGTGGGGACATTATAGAGAGGGACAGCCTGTGAGGGACAGTATGTGGGGGACATTACTGAGAAGAACAGTATGTGGGGGACATTATAGAGACTAGGGACAGTATGTGGAGGACATTAAGGAGATTAGGGACAGTATGTGGGGGACATTATGGAGAGGGACTATATGAGAGACATTATCGAGAGGGACAGTATATGGGGGGACATTATTGAAAGAAACAGTAAGTGGAGGACATTATGGAGACAGACATTATGAAGAACATTATGGAGAGAGACGGTGTGGGCAGCATATTATGGAAAAGGAGTATATTATGGGGATGGGTGGTGTGGGTTAGCAGTATGTTATGGGGAGAGGTGGTGTATGGGGTATATTATGGGGAGGGTCAGTGAAAGGGGTATATTATGGTGTGGGAGTTATATTATGAGAAAGGGTTGCTGTGTGGGGGGTGTATTATGGGGAGGGACATATATTACGGAGAGGGCCGATTTTGGGGGTATATTATGGTGAGGGGTGGTGTTGGGGGTATATTATGGGCAGAGGCAGTGAAGAAAGTATATTATGGGGAGGTGTGGTGTAATGTGTATATTAAGGAGAAGGGTGATGTGGGAGGGATATTATGGAGAGAGCCTGAGGGGGATTTTTTGTGTGCAGGAAACACAGTGGGCAATTATTTAGTCAGTGGTGCAGCGTGGTAGATATTAATACCTCAGGAGCAGTGCACTGATATTTTCTATTTTTAAGGGCACCGTGTCCAGATGTGCTGCTCAAGATGTAGAAGAGGGAAGTCTGCAGACACTAGCTGTGGGCATGAAGCCTCATCATGGCACCTGTACTACATGAAATCAAAAGGGACGGGAATTACTCCAATCAGGTACGATGTCATCTATTTGTTACCAGGATGTACATGCTTGTGATGCTGACTACATCTTTTCAGTACTGTGGTTCCTGTATGGACCGAAGTCTAATGAAGATGGTAACAACATCTCCCAGCAGCTCCTTACCATAGTTAGGAACATACTGGGAGGTATAGGTTCATGTCATACAAGTGTATCATGGGGCTGATCTGACACTGAAATGGATCACTGTGCTAAGCTTGGTGCTGCATTCATCTACTGACGGTAGTTCTAATGTTGTACTCATTTACTGACTGTGGTTCTGACACTGCAGTGATCTACTGACAGTGGCTCTGTCGCTGCAATTATCTAGTGACGGTGGTTTTGTTGCTGGATTCATCTAATGACGGTGGTTCTGTTGCTGAAATCACCTAGTGATGGTGGTTCTGTTGCTGTATTCATCTAGTAACGGTGGTTCTGTTGTTGGATTCACCTAGTGATGGTGGTTCTGTTGCTGGATTCATCTAGTGATGGTGGTTCTGTTGCTGGATTCATCTACTGATGGGTGGTTCTGTTGCTGGATTCATCTACTGACGATGGTTCTGTCACTTCATTCTGCTACTGGTTCTGGATCATGTACATATGTAGCAAACCATAAGGTGCTTCATGGCTATGTTAAAACTGAAAATTATATGGTTGAATATATGATATCTGAGGTAATGTAGGAAAGTCCAGGTGTGACCAGTTTAGAGTATTGTAAAAATATAAATAAATTCATAGGTAATGATGAGAAGCATCACATGCTTTGCTTTACTACATATAATAATAATAATATTTATTCATTTATATAGTGCTTTTAATTCCATAGCACTTTACATACATATCTGAAAATGTATATCCCGTTTAAAAATAGTAATGCATGAGCATAATATGTGATTTGTCTGAGCAATAGAAACGCTCATCTGAGCTGATCCCGAGTGCTGCCAGTTTTTACAATGATCAACATTAACATAGGCAATAATGTAGTGTAAATATAGCCTTTGAAGCAGCTTGAGGTAAATATGTTAAAGGGGTTGTGCATTTTTAAGCAACAAGTCACTCTGTGACTGCAGACTTGTGAATTCTCACAGGGCTGTTATGATTCGGCGGGCAGGTGGCTGTAAGTGTATGATTTGCATATATGTGGTCACATGCCGACTAAACTTGCTTGGCCTCACTTAATGCACCTGTATTGAGCAAGACCAGAAACAGTGTAGTTGTAATGTGGCTGGGAGTATATATATATATATATACAATACACATACTTGAGATCACATAACTGCTCGGTCCCACCGCCGGCACCAGAGACACCTCATAGCGTACAGTGTGCACAATGTAAGGATTCACATATAGTGACGGTACACTTGTAGCTTAAGATTGGACAACCTCTTTAACAATGGGCCACTGCTCATGGGCCACTGCTGTGTGCTTGCCCCCCAGGTTAAAATTTGCCAGCCAGCCCCTGGCGGGAAGAGAATAAAATGCTGACTGAACAGTTCATTAAGGGGTTGCAATCTCCCACCGATCGTACGCAGTTGCGCCTGTGGATCCTAGAACATCCAGATGCAAACTTTGCAATCTTGAAGGACCGGACCATTAAAGCACTGCAAAGCCCTGTAGTCCCAAACTCCCCACCTCAGTGGCAGTGGGCCAATACCCCTCACCTGAAGGTGGCGCCCTCTTCCTTAACCACAGCAGAGACTAATGAACAGACTGTGACACCTGGTGCTTCTGATGACTTACGCTTCCTGGTGCAGCAGCTAAGTAAGAATGTGGCCATGATCTTAAAGGCCAAGCTGAACCAAGTCGTCAGAAAAGATCCAGCTGGCCGACAGCCCTTAGGACATCCCGTGGATGCGAGGAAGGAAGACCCCATCATACAGAGGAAGGACCAAGGACTGCTACAAATCATCAGGACAACCCATCTGCCACCGCTGCAACAATGTGGGCCACTTTGCCAGGTCATGTAATTTAAACCAGCAACCCCTAGGGCCCCAGGAATAAGATGACCAGGCCCGTCTGATTGGCGTGAGGTATGTGGGAGGATGACCAATTTTATCTATCACGGTGGATGGTATTCCCACATCTGCGCTATTGGATACTGGCTCGTAGGTGACGACGATACCACATATCCTTTACAAAAGATTTTGGGCCGAATCTGAGCTCACCCGCTCAGACCCGGACCTTACTATATATGCTGTTAATGAACTACCAGTAAATCAAGTAGGGCTCAGGGAGGTAACAATAAAAGTGGGGATGGTGGAGTTAAAGGGCCAAGGACTCATTGTGGTTCAAACTGATCCTAATGAGAGAAATCCACAAGTAATACTAGGCACTAATGTGATTGAAAATTGTCTAGGTGAAGAGCTGTTTTTACTCCAACAGATCGCTGAAACTGCTGGCATTGGGCAGCAGAGGGTCCTACAGAAGGAGATCAGGATCAGAGCCCTGATGCAAAGACAACAGGTAAACCTGTCCGGTGAAGAAATTAGCAGTGTATGGGTGACAGACCCGATCCCCATTGTGTTATCGCCAAAGAGTGAAATGATGATATGGTGTCGGGCAGCAATAGGTCTCAGAGGGCAGGATTACCAGGCAATGATCGAGCCCGTGTACTCAGAGAGTAGGCCCACAATCCTGACAGCTAGGGGGGTGGTTGATGTACGGAAGGGAAGGATGCCTGTACAAGTGCTAAATTGTGGAGAGGAGGAAGTCAAACTGCTTCGATATGCTACCGCTGCCAAGCTGTTCACTGTCAGCAATAACTTAATCCAGGCAGTGGAACCCTTGACCCCATCAAACCAGGCAGAGGACAACAGCTCCAAGGGACAGCTGGAGGAGTGGTGTCAGCAGCTGCATGTAGGTACTGATTCCACTCCTCACCAAAAACAGAGTCTATCGGGTAGTACAGGAGTATGAATGGGTCTTTTGTAAGCATCCACTAGATTTTGGGTGGATAGAAGAGGTACACCATCACATACCCACGGGAAACCATCCACCCATAAAAGAGAGGTATAGGCCTGTACCACCAGCTCACTATCAGCATGCCAAGGAGATGTTACAGGACATGAAGGAGGCTGGGGTTATTAGAGATATTTGTAGCCCCTGGGCAGCTCCACTAGCTCTAGTTAGAAAGAAATATGGCACAATGAGAATGTGTGTTGACAAATAAACCGTATAACACATAAAGATTCTTACTCGTTACCCCGCATAAAGGAGTCATTTGCTGCACTGAAAGCTGCTAATTACTTTTCCACCTTAGATCTTACTAGTGGGTATTGGCAGGTCTCCGTGGGATTGGGAGCTGTATTGTCACAGGTGCAGAAGGGCAAAGAACGTGTGATTGCCTATGCAAGCAGGAAGCTCCGTCCTACCAAAAGGAACCCAGCAAACTACAGTTCGTTCAAGCTGGAGTTCCTAGCCTTGGTCTGGGCTATCACCGAACGGTTCAGGCACTACCTGGAGGCTGCAAAGTTCATTGTCTTCATGGATAATAATCCACTTACCCACTTAGATTCCGCGAAGCTGGGAGCACTACAGCAACGCTGGATGGCCCGGTTGTCAAACTATGACTTCACCATCAAATACCGGGCAGGCCGTAAAAACGCCAATGCAGATGCACTGTCAAGGATGCCCCACCTAACAGAAGCAGTAGAAGACGTGGATGAGCTGGAAGAGATAGAGTTGCCAGTCTTTCACCGCCACAGTGCATCCCGGTGTCAGCAAACTTGTAACAAATGTCAAGAAACCACACTGAACCTGTTACATCACCGTGGGTGGAAGGAGATGGAAGACAGTGATCTGGCTGTTAGCTTAGTTAAAGAGCTGATAACCCAACTAGATTTCCCGTCTTAGCCCAGATGCTCCACAAGAGGCGCAACACCTGTTGAAAGAAAGAAGCAGGTTGTTTATCTATCAGGGTAAGCTGTGTCTACGTTTCATCAATCCTAGAACCCACGAGACGGTGTGGCAGATAGTGGTACCGAAGAGAGATGTCCAGATGGTGTTGGAAGCATACCACAATGGAGCAGGACAGTTCAGATAGAAGAAGTTTGAGGTGCTGTTACGCGAGAGATTCTATTGGGTTGGCATGAGAACCACCATAGAGAATTGGTGTAGAAACTGTGGCCCATGCCACTTAAGAAGGAGAGACCATGACAGCCAAAGAGCACCATAGCCAATTGTCACCAAACAGCCATTAGAACTTGTAGCCCTGGATCATGTGAAGTTGACACCCAGCAGATCAGGCTATACGTATGCCCTCACGATGGTCAATCAGTATTCCAGATTCCTAGTGGTAGCGCCAGTAAAAGACTTAACAACGAAAACTGCAGCGAGAACCTTTCAAGCTTACTTCTGTAGACCACAGGGGTATCCAGAGCAGGTGTTTACAGACTAAGGTCCTGTGTTTGAAGCTGAAGTGTTCCAGGAGTTTTGCAACTTGTATGGGTGCAAGAAAATCCGTACCACACTGTATCATCCACAAACCAATGGCATGTGTGAGAAACAGAATGAGGTGATCATAGACCTGTTGAAAATCTTGCTTTGGAAGAAAGAAATATGTGGCCAGAAAAGTTACCAGACTTAGTGGACATGCACAACAACATACCTGTAAGTTCCACCAATTGCATGCCAGCGTATCTAATGAGAGCAAAACCCGGAAAATTATCAGTTGATCTTGAGATGGGAATTGTCATACCTGAAACAAGTTCACCTGATGATGATTGGGACTCTAAATGCAAAGAACAGTACAAGAAAGTGCAAGAGTGCATGGATAAAAGTCTAAATCAAATTAGAGAAAAGCAAGAAAAAGATTACAACAAAAATGCACAAACTGTTCCCTTAACACATGTCGAAATGGTTCTCAAGAGAAAAAGAAGAGTCCACAAACTTGATGACCAGTGGGAAGCAGAATCTTATACCGTACTAGCCTCTAACTTTGATAACATAAAGACTTGTTTAATCAGTAAACATGAAGGAAGAACATCACCCGTGGTTTCCAGAGACCATATGAAGAATTGCCCTAAACAATTTAAACCAAGAGAAATAATCCCCTGTAAACCTCAACCAGAGGAAAAGAAAGAGAAAGTGATACATACTGTACTAGGAGAATTTCCTGAATATTGGCCTCAATACAATGGAGCCATAATAATGCCATTGATCACTTTCCTGCAGCTAGTAGAAGTCCCAGCAAGACTGGTAGTACCCGTTGAAGTTCCAGAAGGACCACCTGTTGTAGCAGAGGATCCTGCAATCAGTGAACCTCCAGTCCTGTAGTAAGACTAAGAAAATGCTCAGGCATACCAGTGTTACGCAGATCCACACGCAGACTAGTGGGTAGTGCACAGTACCATCAGTATACATTAGAACACCACCAGTTGAGACACCAGTGCTACGTAGTTCAACCAGTAGTAGGGCAGTTACCACTCAGGTACAGAGAATAGTTGCAACATGAAAAGTGTATATATGAGACTTGCGTGTAAATAGACAGTAAATAGTAGTGTACACAAGGGTGGAGGAACTGGGCCCAGCCACATGAACATTAAGATAGGAAAAGCAAGTTCCTGCGGAGGGAATGTAGTAACCAGGACTCCTAAGCCGAGACGCCCATAGGTAAATGTGAATGTGTTTTGTGATTATTGTATTTAATTTATGGCAGTAAGGAAGCCGTTACTGTTAAAGGGAACCTGACCTCGCAAAATATGCTCCCAGCCTCTATATACCTGTCCCTGCACCATGTTAATAGATCTCTAGGCATCCCTTTGTGCTTGAAAATCGATATAGTAAACTTTAGAAAAGTTGTTATGATACCTTATAATCTGCGGCTTCTCATTATTTTAGAAGCCGCAAAAGGCGTTCCTTTCTGGGCCTCCCCGCCACCTGCGTGTTAATTATTCACGCCCCCATGGGCGTGCCACAGAGCAGGGACAGTGCTCGTCATGTAAGGGGCGGTAAAGCCGATATGACGCTAATCGCGTCATATCCGGCTTTACCACATCAGTACACCCATTAGGGTGTACTGCCGACTTCGCGATGCCGAATGCGCATGCGCGATGGGTGTACTGGCGTGGTAAAGCCGGATATGACATGATTAGCGTCATATTGGCTTTACCGCCCCTTACATGAGGAGCACTGTCCCTGATCTGTAGCACGCCCATAGGGGCGTGAATAATTAAAATGCAGGCGGCGGGGAGGCCCAGAAAGGAACGCCTTTTGCGGCTTCTGAAATAATGAGAAGCCGCAGATTATAAGGTATCATAACAACTTTTCTAAAGTTTACTATATCGATTTTCAAGCACAAAGGGATGACTAGGATTCTATTAACATGGTGCAGGGACAGGTATATAGAGGCTGGGGGCATATTTTGCGAGGTCAGGTTCCCTTTAAGCATAATGTGCCTGTGTCGAGCCCACTGGGATGAGGGTACTCAGTGCCGGACCGTGTCTGCTTCAGGGGGATGTCACAGGGTCCTGATCTGGACCGTGTCCCGGGCCCTGGCAACAATAAGGGTGTATTTATAGGGGAAAATAGTTTATTGTGACGCCACCCACGGTGTGTGGTCAGTATGGGGGACCACCGCTGCTGCAGAACCTCTGGGGATGATGGTAGGCAGCTTAGATGGTAATGCTCTCCGTAGGTAGAAGCAAGGTCCCCGGGGCAGGGGTTGGTATAGTCTATGGTGGATATGATATATGTTGCAGGATAGGGATGATAGTGGAGACGGTGGCTGCTTGTGAGGGAGTTGTGAGGGAGAGCAGGGTTTGCAAGGATTATAATGAGGGTTGTAGTTAACACAGGCACTTACTTTGCAGTTGCAGCACTGGTTGTCTTGGTGCTGGATGAGGTATGGTAATAGGTGCAATTCCCTTACTCTCCTGCTGCTACAGCCTTGTGTCCAGCTCTGCAGATGGGGATCTCTGCTGTTGAATATAGGGCAAAGGGTGCAATTAACAGACTCACAGCTCACAGCTTTGCAGTTTTCCAGGTCTTTACTGAAGATTTTGGCAACTGATTATAGTCCACGGAGTCTATACTGGGGCCAGGCTTTCCTCCCACCCTGTCCGGGTCATCAGCTTCCTCATGCTGCGCTGTGTGTGTGTCCTGGCTGCTGCGTCTAGCTGAGCTGCTGGGATTGTCTCACTCTCTCTCTGTTCTGCTGGTACCACTTGGCTAGGCAACTTGAGTCCTCTGTGCTGTGCTGACCACGCCGTGTTGCTTTGCTCTGGTACTGTGGTGGTCTGGAGACTCCACTACTTCTGGATTCACTGTGCTGTGGGTGCCATACACAGTGCCGGATCCGGTGTTCTTTCTGTGCGCTCTTCTGGGGCGAGTGGTGGTGGCACTCAAGCTCCCAGATGTGTTTCTCTGCTTGTAATTCTCCTTCCCTCAGACCCTAGCTAGGCCTGGAATCGTGAGCAGGCTGTAGAGAAGCTTAGCACAGCTTCTTTGACACTGTAGCCTCTCTCAGTTCTCCCAGGAACTGAAACTAAACTCACTTCCTCATGAGCTGGAGTATTTAAGAGAGCAGGTTGTGCTCCCCCTCCTGGTCCAGAGGTGCTAGTGTAAGTCAGTGTGTTGTGGGCAGGGAACCCATGTGATGTTACTGTGGCACATTAACCCATGGGGTGCCACACCTGCAGGACTTTTGCATCAACGTTGAGCTTTCTTAAACACGGACCATTAGCCACGGGACTGGTTGTGGCAAAAAATGTCTTTAACAGACTGCGGCGGATGGACTAGCGCCGTATGGACTTGCTTTTTTCCGTTTTTCTTGGTTTTTGTAATTTTTGAGACTCTTGTTTTAATTATTAATGTTTATAATGTTTGAAAATTGTGTTTTGCAGTCCAGGAGTACTGAATTTAACTAGGGGGGAATGTGGCACCCCTACGGTTCAGTTGCCACAGGAACACCTGGAGCAGGAGGGATTTCCATATCAGCTAAACTCGCATGCAACACCTTCCACCCCAGACCTGAAGGGGGAGTTCTACTTGCCAACTTCAGGGAAGGTCTCCTATAAATTCAGGTTTGGAGGCGGAGTTAGGCAGTGCAGTTCCAGAGAGAGGACTGTAAAGGCACCTGGTGAACGGAGATGTGCTAGGCCCGTACAAGAGGGTGACCTAGCCAGTGTGAGGGACCCAAGAGTGAGGGTTGGAGGCAAGGCGCACCAGAGAAGGAAAGAGGGACCAGTCGGGTTCACCCCAAAGGAGAGAAAGAGGCAACCCAGCGCAGCAGAGAAGACCGGATGGCCAAGGAGACTTCAGTCTCCTGGCGCAGCACTTGTAGCACAGCCACCAGCAGAGTCAGGGACCTCAGTGGAGATAGCAGTGCCCAGCAGCAGGGCTCTTATTGCCTGCTATACAAGTGAAGGACACAGGAGAGGTCAGGGTCAGGTGTCAGACAGCCCAGGACTACAGCACACACACAGTACCAAGGAGGCCTCATAACTCATTGGGTGTGGAAATCCTGAACTGCTACCGGACCACCTGGACGTTGCCCTGGACATAACCTTGAACTACAACATCAGTAAAGGTACAGAAACTACAACCCTGTGTGTGTGCCTGTTATTGCGGCCCCTGATCCTGCTCCATCATAGACTGTCCTGTAATATCTCCACCTGATGAGCCGCCTTCCTCTGCATCACAAGAGATAAGGCTGTGTGGAGAGCTGCCATCCCTATTACCTCATAACTGCCCTGGGGACTCTGCTCTACTTATGGGGAGCATTACCAACTAACTGCATCCTCATCACCCTGGAGATCTTAAAGCAGCGCCGGTATTATTACCGGGAACCATAGGTCACAAACACTTTTTATCTTTATTTTTCCCCCTTTGTCAGTGACCACCAGGGCCACAGAACCCGGGGCAACAGGCCTCTTGATATCCCTGTGAACTACAGCCCGGGACCGGGTACCCCACGGCCCTGGGGCGGGTCAGCAGCGGCTTTGGTTACCTAGAAACAGGAGGTAGTGACCAAGCAGTTTGTTCACACCAAACAGTCTTTTTATTGTCCAAACACAAAACACTTTCACAGACCTGGAATTTCTTTCCAGATCGCAGCCAGTTCACATATGTACCATTCTGTACAAAAGGCAGCTTCGCACTTGCAGTGCTGTAGGATCCTTGGGTGGAGGGTCCCGCTTCCAATGCCCAAGTCTTTACTACTGGCATGTGTTAACAGCATACAGCCAGCTCATGTAACACATGCTGCTCCAGAAACCTGGTTCCTAAACTAAGACACACCCTGCTCCCTGCTGTTAGCTGAAGGATTAAACAAGATCAACAGACATAAGAAACTTATAAGACTCAGACTGGAGGGAGAACCCATCCCACTACCAAACCTACAGATTTCTCCAAAATAAAGGCCCTAAAGCAATTTTACTAAAAGTCTTGGTTAAATATCTTGACCAAGTTCACGCTGCTTTTTATTTGTGTTGTACTCACAGCAGAAACCGTGAATACAAAACACTCTAGAGGGTCTCAGACTGTTGGGTTCCAAACTCATTCTGGGGGATACATAGCGATCTTCATATATGACACCTGTCACTGCCTCACAAAACCCAAAATATGACTGGCCACTGCTTGTCAGCTCAGCACGATACACGGCAGTGCAGCAATCTCCTGCGAGAAGAGCAGAATTCTGGTCAATGCTGTGATCTTCTTCCTGTGTGTGTTCTACTACAAGTATGTACCAGCTCAGTAATTAACACTGGTGCAGTGGCACACAGGGAGAAGATCACAACACAGATGGGAACACAGCTCTTCTCACAGGAGATGTGCTGTTCTGCTGTATTTCACACTGAGCCAGAACATAGTGGCACAGTGAAGAAGCTCACTGTATGAGCCAATCACCTCCCCACTAAATTTGGGAGCAAAGTGGGGGTGTGTTTTATAGTCTGGAAGTGCCTGGCTTTCTGGTGAGCTCAGAAGAGTAGATGAGAGAAAGTGCTCGGCCAGTCAGACTTCAGGTATGCAGTGTGATGGCATATGTAATGACAAGCAGGCAGATCACCAAGGAAGCCAACCAAGGGAGTGAACATGTATGCTCGCTATTAAAGAAAATTAATAGTCACTGCTCCTCATTCCCATAATCCTGCCCATCTTTCAGCATCAACTTCAGTGCAGAGAGGAGGGTGGAATTATGGGCATGGGGAGCAGTGAATATTCATTTTATTTAATGTTAGCCACAACCACTGCTGCGCGCTTGCTCATACCTCCTGTGACCCTGCTCCGCCGCCGCCCCCTCACTAGCAAGCTAGGTACATCCAGACTATAAACAACACTTTCCCCTTTGCTCCCAAATTTGGTAGGGTGCTTCTTATAGTTTGCAAAATACAGTATTCAAATAACTGCTAATTGACTCACTGCAGATCACAAATACTGTAAAATCTCCAGTTTCCCATAAAAGATTTGTGGAACACTGTGAAGTCACCTAGGATTTTTCATATGGTAGCATCTTCTTTTTCAATAAAGAAAAGTATGAAGCGGTCATGGGGCCAGGGAACTCGACTCTCCAAGGGTTAACAGTTCAAGGGATGTCATGTTGGCCTTCCCCGGAAGTCGTGACTGCAACCTGTTGTTGAATAAGGGGGAAATTAAGGGGGAAGTGTTTGTCGTGACACCATTTGAGGTTTCTGGTCAGGAATGACTAGCACTGCATATGCTAGTCCCCAGGGGATAGGTGGTGTGGCAGCTAGTTGGAGCACTCCCCTCAGACAGAGCGGGCCCCTGGGTTGTAGTGGTGATGAAGTGAAGATGATGGTGTTTGTAATTACTGAAGTTGCAAGGGTGTAGAAAGACGCAGTAAAGAGTAGACAGGCACAAGGTTCATGCAGTTCTTACTGGTCACCTTTACTTGAGTTCAGTGCAGACATAACCCAGCCGGGGTACTGTATTCACCAGGAATGCAGCCTGGCCAGCTCGCAAATAGTCAAGGCCCACTCTGCTGAGACACAGGGAATATGGCCTTCTTTGCTGCCCTTTCCTCTCTTACATTGCTACTCCTTGCACTTCTAGTGTCCTGTGGTTAAAAGTCTTAAAGGCAGGAGACTACGAACCCTCCGAGCGAGACTGCCTTGCAAGTCCTCTTGACTCTATACCGTTTCATAGCATTGGGAGAGACCATGATGGTAGTCACTGTATATGCAGCCCAGTGACCTCCAGTTTCTCTGCTGTCATGAAGACATCCAGACCGAATTGGGGCAGGTACCCCTGTGCAGCTAGTTCCTTTGCCCGGCCTGCATGGCCGGCTGCAGATTCGGGTCCTCAAGCCTGGGATTCGCAGCTGACCCTCATGTGTCCTGCTCTCTGGCCAGCTCCTGACTTCTAGAACTCACTCCTTACTGTTTGCCTCCCATCCCTAACCTAATTCCTTTCTCTAGCCAGTAGAAGGGGACTGCTCTGAATGTGAGCCTCTTCCGGCTACCATCTCCCTGGCTTGGAGTTTGGATAGTGTTGGGTGTGTGTTGGGAATCTTACCAAAGTTTTCCCTTCTTACCTGCGAGCATGGTGCCAAACCTATTAGAGAGGTGCAGTACCATAGTGGCGACCGAACCACTGAGGTGCCACACGTACATCGTACCTCTATGAATTCATGACACCATCAATGAAATGTAGTTCCCTGACACCCAGTTCTGTATTTTGTGTTCATGCTGCACTTTAAGGCACGACTCCCTCTACTGGTAAGTCAGACTAAATGTATATACATACTACATCTTTTTCAGTCGGATTACCCACCATGAAAAAGAGCTAAATAAACTCTAAAAAGACTGGATATATGCCTTGTGATGTAATAATGACTAGCTGATCATATGTTAAGCCCTTTTCCAAATATGTAAAGCAGTTGCACAAATTGACCCGACCATTCCTCAGGCGACTTTCACTTGTAAAGTGATCACCAGTTTATCTAATACAATTTATTTAAAAGATGTCACAAGAAATGACTGAAAAGAAGTAAAAAAAAGTATATTTAGCACAAAAAGACATCAGTGTGTCTTGAACTATCTTCTGCCTGAGAAACCTGTGGAATTCGCACACGTCTAAGGCTAGCTTCACACCACGATTTTCTGCTGTCAAGTTCTGTCCGGTGTTTTGCAGGATACACCGGACAGAACTGACAGACCCGGACAAAACAGAATCAGAGGGCAAATATGCCCTCTGATCCTGTTCTCTATCGGAATCCTCCCTGCGCACGGCTGCCGCTGTCCAAGTGCTGAAATATCAGCACAGAGGCTGCTGGGAGCTGGCCACAGTGCTGATATTTCAGCCGGGGAGCTCTGCAGGTGCTGAAATTCAGCGGCTCTTTCAGCACCCAGCTTTCAGAAACCGGTCTGATTTTTTGTCGGATCCGCCGCGATCCAGCACCCATAGATCCGAAGGATCCGATTTTGTTTGATTTTTGCCCCAGACACAAAAAATGCTGCAAGCTCCGATTTTGTGTCTGGGGCAAAAAAACTAAATCTGCCAGATCCTCCCGGACAGCAGAAAACCGGATGGCAAATCACTGCCATCCGGCCCCATCCAGCCCCATAGGGATATAATAGGGCCACAATCAGATCCAGGGCTGTCCGTTTCACACTGGACAGCCCCGGATCCCAAAAATCGTGGTGTGAAGCCGGCCTTAAAGACATTGTGCGCCCACATCAGTTAGATGGTAGTTAAACCGCCCCATACATATTAGACTAGAATAGTAGTCAGAATCAGCCAATATTGTCAATTCAGCTCATAGTCTAATATGTATGGGTGCTTTTGACTGATGATGTCTGGGAACATAAGGATTCAACATGTCAGATTTAGAACTGAAGATTCTTATATTCTCTAAATGATAAGCCTCCAGATATGTCAGTCAGCCGCTCTCTTACAGAGCACACAAGAGTTAGCTGCCGGATGAATGATCAGACAGCTGTGTATGGGAGCTTTAGTTAAACACTTGTTAAAAAAAACTTAACAGAGAACAGCCATAGTCAATACAAGATAGCAATGAGTGCACTAGCAGGATGCAGCAGGCCCCCATTATAAAGATGGGGGCAGCACAGTGCAAAATGCTGATAGCATAGCCACACACAACCTACCAAAAATGGAGGGGGTGGCTGCTAGTGTGACATCCTGAGTCGGTATCACCAAAAAATGGTTGCTGATGTAATATTGTATTATGTTATTGCCAATTCTGATGAAGTTTGACTTTTCTGCTGGAGAGTTGATGCACCCCAGGGCCGTAGGATACTCAAAACCAGGCTGTTTAAGCAGTTCTGGGAAGTCATAGGGGTCAAGACCCAGCTTCCGTGACCCTGGGTTTTAAGTTGTTAAGGGAATTCTTGGTTTGAGAGGGAAGGGAGTGATGAAAGTTATTTGAGATGCCACCCGTGGTTTGTAGCTATTAGTGGCCACCGCTGCTGCAGAACCTCTGGGGATAATGGATGGGCAACTGTGATGGAGCAGCTTCCTACAGGTGGAGCGGATCCCAGGGCAGTGGATGTGGTAAGGGTGTAGGGTGCAGAATGCGGATGCAAAGCAACAGTCAGACTTATGGTTTGTTGGTTCCTCAGTCCTTTTACTGGTGCAACTGGAATACTGACAGGTGATGGTACACGGAGTCCTTGTACCTGAGTGCAACTCGGGGCTTTCCTCACCCAACAGGTTCTGAGGCCTCCTTGCTATGCCTTGTTGGTAGGTCCCTGCTGCTTAAGCTGTGCTGATGGCCCTCTCTCTCTCCTACTTGGTGCTGGTATGGCAGGAAACTCAAGTCCTTCTCTAGCAGCACGTCTCAGGTGGCTGTTCTTGTGCTCTTTACACTGCTTTGCCTCCGGGCACAGTGTGGTTGGGAACTTGGTATTCCCCACCTTCCGGTATTGGCTGCCAGATCGTTAAGCTCTGCACAGCCTCGGACTCGGAAGTGTAGCACATATCCTCTGGGCTGAGCACGACACCGCTCCACTCCCCAGGCTTTCCTCCACTTCCTCAGACCCCTTACTTGGGTCCCTCATGCTAGACTGTACTGTCCTGGGATGAGCTTAGCACTGCTCCTAGTCCACAGGATGTCTTTCTCAGCCCTCCTAGGAACTGAACTGAACAACTCTGCCCCAGACCAGAATTTATAGTGGAGCTCACCCTGAACCTGGGTCTTGGTCTCCCCCTTCAGGCCTGTAGGCAGAAAGGTGTTGTGTGCGGTTTCTGTCTGCTATGGATACCCTCTGCTGCTCTCAAGCGTGACACTACCACCCAGGGGTGATAATGACACTGTGGCACTTAGACCCTGGGGTGCTACAGAATTACATCCACACATTTTATCTGACCCCTTACTGGGGCTGTGCACTTTTGCCTGAGTTAAGGGCTTGTGTACAGTGCCTAACTAGGAGAGGAGGTGCTTAGTGAGTCATTTTAGTTAGAGCGAGAAGGAGGACATACTAGATAAGGGGCCTTAGGCCCTCTGAAGAGACAAGCTGCACAATTGCAGGGTCTAAGTCCCTAGGCCTCCCTGATTTATAAGGTCCTGTGGCAAATCAAAAGTGCTGTGTGGGTCTCTAACACCCAGCAGCAATGTGCAGTTCCCAAGAGCTCAGAAGCACAAAAGGATCAGGGAACTGCTTCAAGCATGTGTCTGAAAGGATCCAAGTTGCCAGCTCGCTGGAGGAAATACATAGAGTGCAAGTTTCAAACTTCAAGAAACATTTTGTCCCAGAAGGGGATTGAGTAGCAAAAAGACAAAATTACAACTCAGCAGAGGAGTCAAACCCCCATCGTGTAGATCAGACTGGAAGACTCGTGAGAGATGAACTGTATCCTATGGAACCGCCTAACGTCGTCAATAAACAGTAAAGCTGATTGAATTTGTCTCCTACTGTCTTATTTTCTGCCTCACTTTACAGACTATAATCCCCTAGGAGTCAGCCCTAGTTGGGAAGTTGGGAAGGGTTAACCAGTTGCACTGCTCATCACTATCTATCTCCCAGGGACCCCCTGCAGTGGCGGCCATATCCCGGCTGAATATCCCAACTGTCGTCACAAACTTTCATTCATTTTTTTTACTTTTTACATTTGTTATTTTAAACTCTGCACCCAGTATATACTGCACCTCCCTTTCCATGGAAAGCCAGGGCCACAGCTGCTGAGAAAGGCCACCACCGTCTGAGCTATCAGAGTTCTACACTGCTCAGTGGTCTGAAGAGCTCTACACTAGCATTAAGCATGCACATAGATTAAGCATGCATAGGACACGAGCCACACAGATGCATGTGATGCACTTGTCTGGCTTGCAGCCTACTGATGATGCCCATAATATTCATACTATTAGGTCAGGTGGGTTGCCCAGCACTATATAAGTGCACCCCACAGGACAGGTTCCCTAGTTCATCCACTGCAAAAAATGTAAAATGTGGAACAATTTTTTTCCAATAAACTGATATAAGATAATATAAAGTATTGGTTAATATTTTGGACAAAATAAACAAGCTCACAACTCATGTATCAAGGGTTCTCACGATTGCCAGTCCCTACACGACATACAGTCAATTCAATTCAAATGCATTAGTGATACGCCCCTCCAGGGCCTTGGGATACTCGGAACCGGGCTCTGAAGCTTCTTGGGAGTCACAGGGTCCAGACCCAACTCCGTGACACTGGCGGTGTCATTAAACGTTCGGAGTGGGTGACTCTCTTCTTTGGGGAAGGTCACGAGGATAGGGGGTTTCATTGGGGAGAGGATGACCGGCCCTGGGTATATCTGTTTTCACATGACGCCACCTGCAGGTTGCAGCTATAGATGGCGGCCGCTGCACTACAGTTCCTCTGGGGCCAATGGTGAAGAAGCAGCAGAGTTGTTATGCCCTCTACAGGTAAGGCTGACCCCCCCAGAGCAGCAGATGTTATCAGTGAGTTGATACTGGTGTTTCAGCGCAGGGGTGCAGCAGGAAAGTCACAGACACAGCGGGGTGTAGTCTCAAGATGTTTACTCACGGCTTTGTTGTTCCAGTCACAGCAGTCATCACTGTTGTAACAACCTGTGGAGTGCTGAGTCCTTGGAGATAGAGAAAAGGGGATCCAGCTAACTTCTGAGTAAGGTGGTGGCACTAACCAGTACCCCTTTCTAATGTGCTTTCACCGTCGACTCTTTTTCTATGCTTGCATTGCCATCCTGCCCTGCGCCTTGCTCACACAGTGCCCCGAGCCGGTGACTACAGGTCCCTCCTAGGGTTACTTTGTAGTCTGTCCTTGAACTGTATATGGCCACCTTTTCAGTGGATGTGCGCGGTTTTGGTTGTGGCACCTTGGAAGCGCCGCAGCCTCAGAGTTGCTAGCTGAGCCTGGTTGTTCTCCACTAGTCTGTGGCTCGGTTTCCCTACTGCAGCCTTGTCACTTCACACGATTACAATCACTGTGGATGTGGGCGTCCCCGGGTGAATCGCTTACTACCCGGTCCACTGGGACCCCTTCTGTCTTCTGGAGCACCCTCGCTCTTTTTTTCTCTCACAGGGCTTAGGACGCGCTCCCACTGGCTCCAGTCCTCTGGTCGTCTCTTTCCAGATGTTGCCCTTCTACTGACACACACTGCTGCCCTCACAGGCTCCTGCCAACGACTCTCTACCAGCTACCAACTAACTTCTAGATGTTTCTGTCACCCCTTTTATAAGGTCTGTCGCGTGTCCCACATCATCTATGTGTGTCCTTCCTAGCTTCACTCCTTCCCGGGTATTCCACTAAACCCTATTCTCCGCCCAGCCCCACTACCCTGTTCCTCTTCTTCAGCCAGGATCAGGGATTGTGCTCTCCCATAGGAGCAATCTCACCCTGACCCCGACCTGGAGTGGTGCGTTGTGTCTGGGTGCTTGGATACCCATCAGTACCCCTTTCCTTACCCGAGAGTGGGGCACTACACCTCTAAGTGGAGGTGCAATACCTCTGTGGCGACTAGATCCACAGGGGCGCCACACTAGCAGGATTCAGCAGGCTTCCATTATAAAGGTGGGGGCTGCATAGGTGAAAAATACTGATGGCACAGCCACTCACAACCTACCAAAAATGGAGGGTGCAGCTGCAAGCATTAAACATGCACACAGATGAAGCTTACATATAGTGCTAGTCACACAGTTGTGTATGACACTTATAAAATTCACCCCTTGTCTTGATTGACAGTGGTCTGTTGATAACAAAGAGTACTCCCAGTGATAGTGCAGGTGCGCACATTATGTGGCTTTGGACCCACTCTGATGCGTGGATTCTACTTGTCTGTGGATCCTGCCTGTCCAAGGACACTGTTCTATGTACCTGGCAGTGTAGTGAGTGACTTCATTGAGGAGAGCACCATGTGACATGCACATACTATCTGTTCACTTAAAAATCCTTCATCCTACTGATTGAAGCTATTTGAGTGGTGGCCAAAGACAGGCAGGAACCAGGCATCAGAACGTGCCTGTAGCGACACTGTGCATGACCACACTGACACTTGGAGTGCACCAATTTTAGGCAGCGCTTTCTCTTATCAATGGAGCCCTGTGAAAACAGACTGTAGACTGTTTTTTATATGCAAATAGGGTGTAATGTTGCACCAAGGCATAGGCCACGTCAAAAATGCATCAAGGTATCCTCATTTCCCAAAAAATTAAGAAAAATATTTTTCATCATTAAAGGGAACCTGTCACCCAAAATCACCCTTGTTAGCTGTAAATACATGTCCCTGAAGCATAACACCACAGTCCTACACATCCCTTTGTGGTGTTTTAGTTCAATATGAAAGTGCACTTTAGTCGTTTCAAAACTTACAAAATCCGTGGCAGTGGGGCGTTCCCAAGCCTTCTTGTCTATGAGGCGGTTCCCCTGTGCCGCTGTATTACGCCCTAATGGGCGTTGTTTCAAACTTTGTAGCGCGGGCACGATTCATAATATCGCGGCCGCGACGTCACGGTCATGTGATGCCGTGACGCGTCATTTCCGGGCGGACGGGGCGCTGTTGTCTGACGCGCACCGGCCGACTTCATAAAGCGATCTGCGCATGCGCTGAAGTTGGCCAGTGCGCGTTCACAGACAGAGGCAGGTGGGCAGGCTACGGTGAATCCCCCTCCCTCCCCTGTGTCACCCTCCTTCCCTGTCTCTCGCTCTCTGTCTGTGACCCCCTCCATAACTGTGCCCCCACTGCTTCACTCCAAGTAATAAAAAAAACAAAAAAAAAAATGTCAATATACACTATCTATATATAGATGTGGATATCTCATATATAATTGCCGAAGGCACGTTTTTGTCGGACCCCGGCACGCCGTGGCTTTGTCACTATGTGACGTCACCACGCCGTGCGAGGCATTGCCCGCGTAGCGGGCATTGCGACCGCCGCTGTCATCCCGCTACTCGGCATGAGGGGCCCATTGCCTCCACCCCCTGGGGGGCCCCGTGCTGACACCAGCCGCCCGCCGTCCGCCCGGAGAGGAGGGAGGACGGAACTTCCTGTCCGGCAGCTCTGCCCGCCCCTCCTCTCCTCCTACAGCACAAGCACGGGCCGCGGCGCGGTGAGTCTGCACTCCCCTCCAGCCTGTGCTCTCCCCTCCAGCCTCCGTTCTCCTCTCCAGCCTCCCTTATGCCCTCCAGCCTCTGCCATCCAGCCTCCGCTCTCCCTCCAGCCTATCCCTCAGCCTATCCCCTCAGCCTCCTTCCCCTCCAGCCTCCGCCCTCCAGCCTCGCCTCCCTCAGCCTCCGCTCTCCCCTCCAGCCTCCGCTCTCCCTCCAGCCTCCGCTCTGCCCTCCAGCCTCCGCTCTGCCCTCCACCCCTGCCCTCCGCCTCCGCTCTCCCCTCCAGCCTCTGCCCTCCAGCCTCCGCTCTGCCCTCCAGCCTCCGCTCTGCCCTCCAGCCTCCGCTCTGACCTCCAGCCTCTGACCTCCAGCCTCTGCCCTCCAGCCTCCGCTCTGCCCTCCAGCCTCCGCTCTGCCCTCCAGCCTCCGCTCTGCCCTCCAGCCTCCGCTCTCCCCTCCAGCCTCTGCCCTCCAGCCTCCGCTCTGCCCTCCAGCCTCCGCTCTGCCCTCCAGCCTCCGCTCTGCCCTCCAGCCTCCGCTCTGCCCTCCAGCCTCTGCCCTCCAGCCTCCGCTCTGCCCTCCAGCCTCCCCTCTGCCCTCCAGCCTCCGCTCTGACCTCCAGCCTCTGACCTCCAGCCTCTGACCTCCAGCCTCCGCTCTGACCTCCAGCCTCCGCTCTGCCCTCCAGCCTCCGCTCTGCCCTCCAGCCTCCGCTCTACCCTCCAGCCTCCGCTCTCCCCTCCAGCCTCCGCTCTCCCCTCCAGCCTCTGCCCTCCAGCCTCCGCTCTGCCCTCCAGCCTCCGCTCTGCCCTCCAGCCTCCGCTCTGCCCTCCAGCCTCCGCTCTCCCCTCCAGCCTCCGCTCTCCCCTCCAGCCTCTGCCCTCCAGCCTCCGCTCTGCCCTCCAGCCTCCGCTCTGACCTCCAGCCTCTGACCTCCAGCCTCTGACCTCCAGCCTCCGCTCTGACCTCCAGCCTCCGCTCTGCCCTCCAGCCTCCGCTCTGACCTCCAGCCTCCGCTCTGACCTCCAGCCTCCGCTCTGACCTCCAGCCTCCGCTCTTCCCTCCAGCCTCCGCTCTGCCCTCCAGCCTCCGCTCTGCCCTCCAGCCTCCGCTCTGCCCTCCAGCCTCCGCTCTCCCTCCAGCCTCCGCTCTCCTCTCCAGCCTCTGCTCTGCCCTCCAGGCTCTGCTCTGCCCTCCAGCCTCTGCTCTGCCCTCCAGCCTCCGCTCTGCCTTCCAGCCTCCGCTCTCCCCTCCAGCCTCTCCCCTCCAGCCTCCGCTTTCCCGTCCAGCCTCCGCTCTCCCCTCCAGCCTCCGCTTTCCCCTCCAGCCTCCGCTCTCCCCTCCAGCCTCCGCTCTCCCCTCCAGCCTCCGCTCTCCTCTCCAGCCTCCGTTCTCCCCTCCAGCCCCTGCCCTAAAGCCTCTGCCCTCCAGCATCTCCCCTCCAGCCTTTCCCCTCCAGCCTCTCCTTTCCAGCCTCCAGCCAATCCCCTCCAGCCTCCAGCCAATCCCCTCCAGCCTCCGCTCTCCCCTCCAGCCTCCGCTCTCCCCTCCAGCCTCTGCTCTCCCTCCAGCCTCCGTTCTCCCCTCCAGCCTCTGCCCTAAAGCCTCTGCCCTCCAGCCTCTCCCCTCCAGCCTTTCCCCTCCAGCCTCTCCTTTCCAGCCTCCAGCCAATCCCCTCCAGCCTCCAGCCAATCCCCTCCAGCCTCCGCTCTGCCCTCCAGCCTCCGCTCTGCCCTCCAGCCTCCGCTCTGACCTCCAGCCTCCGCTCTGACCTCCAGCCTCCGCTCTGCCCTCCAGCCTCCGCTCTGCCCTCCAGCCTCTGCTCTGCCCTCCAGCCTCTGCTCTGCCCTCCAGCCTCCGCTCTGCCTTCCAGCCTCCGCTCTCCCCTCCAGCCTCTCCCCTCCAGCCTCCGCTTTCCCCTCCAGCCTCCGCTCTCCCCTCCAGCCTCCGCTTTCCCCTCCAGCCTCCGCTCTCCCCTCCAGCCTCCGCTCTCCCCTCCAGCCTCCGCTCTCCTCTCCAGCCTCTGTTCTCCCCTCCAGCCTCTGCCCTAAAGCCTCTGCCCTCCAGCATCTCCCCTCCAGCCTTTCCCCTCCAGCCTCTCCTTTCCAGCCTCCAGC